>OX638063.1:14900479-15500479 GCA_951804385.1 Trifolium dubium
AGTTTTGAGTAAAAAGAGAGAGATAAGCCTATGATGTGAGATAGTAAAGATATGGTAGGATACTATTTATGATGGTAATGATGGTACCTTTAACTATTAAAAAAGGTTTGTAGGGAGATAGCCTAAGTACAACAAGGGGACTTAATAGTTTTCATTCTCCAAGAACATGTACTACTAAATAATAATATGAAAACATATAAAATGCATATGGATGAAATTAAAATGACTGAAAACCAAAGTCATAAAATTTTTAGAGAATGTTCTCATTTCATTCTCCTAAAAACGTGTTTCACAAGGAATTGGGATTTTTGATGATTTTCAAATTTTCTTTGATAAAATTGAAACGATCCTCAACCAATGGTTTAGTAAAAATATCAGCAAGTTGATTTTCAGTATCCACAAAAACTAATTCAACTTCTTTTTTACTAACATGATCACGTATAAAATGATGCTTGATTTCAATGTGTTTTGACCTAGAATGCTGAATGGGATTTTTTGACAAATTAATAGCACTAGTATTATCACAAAGAATTTGAATGTTTGTGTACCTTAATGAGAAGTCTTCAAGTTGGTTTCTGATCCATATCACTTGAGAACAACAATTTGCTGCAGACACATATTCTGCTTCAGTTGTTGAGAGTGCTATGGTATTCTGTTTTCTGCATGACCAACTGACTAGAGCATCACCAAGAAGTTGACAAGTGTAGTACCCGGCGCAAAAAATATACAAATATGCAATGATGAAATGCAATGCACAAATGTAAACAATGAAGCCGCCACCATATTTTATTTATCCCATGAGGGGAAAGGAAAATAATGATAAAACCTTAAAGATCGGGTTCGGGAGTTGGTTACATGAGGGGAAGACGTTAACACCCCCTCATATCCGTTGTACTCAACGGGAACCATTTGAGGAATTTTGGTTTGCATAAACAGAGATAACCGTATAAAAAGAAATTAAATTACCGCATATTGAACAGAAAAGGGAAAAAAAAGAGTTTTTTATTATTTGGCTTGACGAGAGAGGCTCTCGCTCCTACGTATCCCCCGAGTACAATGAGGAATTCAAAGCTCACGTAGTTCTTCCTGAAAAGAAAGATTGTGTGTTGGTTGTTTTTAGTGAACGATGCTTAGGTCGCATTCCACTGATACAACAGTATGCTTGTATGCTCGCTTCGGAGGCTTAAGCGTTTGTCTGTAGCAGGGGAATGGATAAAGCACTATCCGTTTAGGAAAAAAAGAAGTTGAAAAAAGATATGACTGCACAAGAGCAGTTGAAAAAAGAGCTGACTGCGCAAGGGCAGGAAAACAGTTGAATGAGTTGAATGTCTTTTAGATTTTAGGAAATTGTTTTGTGAATGAGAATGATCCTCAATCACGAGTCGTTCGACAGGGACCGAATCATTCGAGCAGAAACGAGTCGTACGACAGGCTCCCTCTTTTTCATTCAGTTTATTAGATGAACATTCTTAATTAAAGTGAAACGAGCCGAAGGCGAGTCGTAAGTCAGGCTCCTTCCCATTTCATTTAATTAAAGAGTGTTCCGTTTTAAATGGCATGTGAATAATTCGAAGCCAGAGTCGTACGACAGAGACTGATTTATTCTCATTCCATATTCAAAGATAAGTTCACAACAGATTTTCAGATCAGAAAAGAAAAGAAAAAAAGGTAGAAGATGCGAAGAATGCAAATGCATGATATATGGCAATGACAGTATAATAATGCATAAACTAAATAATACTCGAAATAGATATGCGGATACATAAATAAATGAGTAATCAGATAATCAGGCATAAATTGAAACTGACAAACAGAGAGGGAAATTAACGGACATTTTAGCAAGCAATCGTAAGATAAGCTCAAGACAAGTCGTACGTCAGGCTCTCGCTTATCTCACATTTCAAACATTAGATCGCATTTTGAACGAATTAAAAATAAATTCAAAGCGCGAGTCGTAAGACAGGGCCCAATTTATCTTTATTTCACTCAAAATTAAATATAAGGAACAATTGAGATATTATTTAATTATGACGTTATAAGTGATCAAGCGAAGTAACAGGAAAGAAAAGCGATTTAAACAAAGTTAATTAAAATAGGATAAACAGAGACAAGTCGTAAGTCAAGCCCTTTTTATCTCTACATTAATTAAATTGTTTAAAATATTCGAAATAAAAATAATTCGAGGACACGAGACGTACGTCAGAGTCCGATTTATTTTTATTTCGGATATGAATTTTCAAATATAAAATCAAATGGCATTTTTTTTTTTTTTTATATTCATTAACGTCATAATTAATTAATATACACAGGGGGTGCAGAAGTATAACAGGGAGTATAATAGAAATAAACACAAAGCAGTCAAAAATCAAGCAGATGGGCCTAAGGCCCATTATAGAATTCCAGAGGGAGTGTGCGAACAGCATAATGAGGGGGTACAGGCAGAAATTCGCAGCTGGGCTTAGGCCCAGTTTCATTTCACAATGCAGGGGGGTGTATTTAGCATATATGGGTGTAAACAGCATAATACAAAAATAAACAATAAAATAAATAAAAAAAAAGATGGGCCTATCAGAAATCATCCTGCCCCAAATCCATTTCCAAACGAACCGGGTCGGGTCAAACGGTTCGACCCGGCCCGATCCAAACAACAACCCAATCTGCCAAAAAACAAAAAAAATCGTGTCAGCCAATCGGAGGCTGACACGTCTTCATCTCCTTCCCCTTCTCTCAACTCGGCCGAGTCACAACCCAGTGACTCAGCGTCAGCCATTGAAGCTGACCGAGTTGACTCGGTTCAAACCCTAACCCACGCGTTTTAACACTAAATCAAACGAATCAATAGTCGATTTCGCACGTTTTCGAACGTAGAACACGATTTTAACATTGGTTTTTCGAAACAAAGCTTTAATCAAAACATAATTCAACCTCAAAGTTTCGGATCCATTGTTTCAAAACGTTTTTTGTTCAAAATCGCAGTAAATCGATCATACAGGAACTTGTTTTCATGATTATCTCTTTAGATTTTGTAAACGGAAACAAAAAAAAACTCAAAATCGCACGCGAACCATAACAAACAGAACAGATCTATATTTTCCAGAAACCCAAAAATAAAACAAACAACAAAGCCTTCAACAGTTTATGTACAGATGCATATTAAGAATCAATGAAACAGAAATGAAATAGGAGTAAACCGTCCGAAATCGTTTGAATCGGACCTTTTGCGACTTGGATCTTCTTGGCTTCGGATCTAGAACCTTCAAACTTGACTTGGCCGTGGTTGTGACAAGAGCAGCGACGAAAAAGAGAAAGAGAACAGCTGGATCGTTCTACTTCATGATGATTTGTGATTATGATTGAGATTTGGGGTTAGGTTTTGGTGGTTTGTGAGGTGAGGGTTTTGGAGAGTGTGAAGAAAATAGGAGAAGAGAGTTAGAGAAAAAAAGAACTCTGCCGCGGCAGAGAGAGGAGAGAAAGAAATATTTGTGATTTTTTCCAAAACTAGGGTTTGTAAGAACCCATCTCTATTTATAGCCAAATTTTTAGGGTTGGGGTTATTGTGTAATAATCACAAAATAAAAGGTAAAAATTGTAATAAAAGGAAAAAAGAAATCTGATTTATTTTAATGGGAAAGAAGAAAAGAATAAAAAGTGAAAGGGATGAGGTGGCATCATACAATTGGCCAAGAAAAATTCTAAAGGAATAAAAATGCAAAAATATGAATTAAAAATGAATAAAAATGTAAATAAAAATATAGAAAAAAATAATAAAAATAAAACATATGCTTAATTAAAGAGATGAAAACAATTTTCAAATATTTTTGCTATTTTTTGTATAAAAAGGTAAATTGCTATATTCTAAAGAAATAAAAGAAAAGGATAAATTGTAAAACAAAATTATCAAAAAACCTATTTTTGTATTTCTTATGGAAAATAAGAAATTATTTTTTAAATAAAATATTTATTTTGAAAAGCTCAAAATTAGGGTATTACAGCTGCCCCTATTTAATTGTCTTATACTCGAATGCGTAAATGACTTGCGCCTTTATGCGTTCGAAGTAAAAGATAATTAAATACAAATGCCCTAATTTTGTGGTGTGAATGTGATGTAATGGTAATGAATGCATATGGAAGATGAAGGTGGGAACATACCTGGAAAAACTAGTAACTGAATACCTGAGAATAAAATGATCATTACCACTTCACTGGTGTGTCGACCACAAAAGAAAAATGAAGTCTTCTCCCCTCAGGGTACCTGAACTCCAAGACTGATCATTACCACTTCACTGGTGTGTCGACCATAAAAGCTGAGTCGCCTCCCCTCAGGGTGCGTTATCTCAAAAACTGATCATTACCTCTCCTCCGGGTGTGTTGATCACAAAAGAAAAACGAAGTCTTCTCCCCTCAGGGTACCTGAACTCCAAACTGATCGTTACCACTGCACTGGTGTGTCGACCACAAAAGAAAAATGAAGTCTTCTCCCCTCAGGGTACCTGAACTCCAAGACTGATCATTACCACTTCACTGGTGTGTCGACCATAAAAGCTGAGTCGCCTCCCCTCAGGGTGCGTTATCTCAAAAACTGATCATTACCTCTCCTCCGGGTGTGTTGATCATAAAAGAAAAATGAAGTCTTCTCCCCTCAGGGTACCTGAACTCCAAACTGATCGTTACCACTTCACTGGTGTGTCGACCATAAAAGCTGAGTCAAAAGACAACTGCTTGAAAACTGTTTTGATGAAGAATTTAATCTATCAATCGACTGGAGATAACCATCTCGAACAAACCACTGGAGAACAGGTCCATTTAACTTTTTTGACTGGGAAAGTTGTATGTAGACCAATCTGCTGTAGGTAATACTTGTCGAATTATTTACTGGGAAAGGATCATCAACCTTTTTTGGAAAGTATAGAGTGAAAATCCCTTTGATAAGGATGAAACTCTGTTGATCAACTTGTGATAGGGATAAAACCAAATAAATCCACTGGGGATGTTTAAAGATTCACCAATCCTTCTTGTCAAAATATCATGGTTCACCAGCCATCTTGCTGAAAATGCGGTATTCCAACCGACTTGCTGGGGACGAACAATTATCAACTGCCTCACTGGGGAAAGAAACGATTCCTCAACCTTTCTCATTGAAAAATGATGCACTGACTGATCTGCTTGGGGATGACACTTTATTGACCAATTCGTTGGGGAAAAGATTCGTCAACCTCTTTCTTTTGTTGAGAGATTATAGTTTAATAATCATTTTGTTGGAGAATTAGGTCCGCAGACCTTTATTACTGAACAAGAGATCCAAGTTCGCAACCTGTTAAGACAACATTTTAAACATGTACTTCATGAATGCATGATTGTGCACTTCTATTGCCTAAATGCAGAACTAATGCAGATGAAATATTTGATTATATGCAAAATTTGGTGTGATTCTTTTTATGCATGAACCTATATGCGTGAATGCATGAATATGCATGAATTTCTGAGTTTATTTCGAGGAGAGTTTGAATTTCCCGGCACCGAGAATTTGAGTAACTCCGCTGAGATGAAAATCTTGAAATGTTGATTGTGGTTATGGAATAAACATTCGGTCAACTTTCCAAAAAAGGATAGCAACCTTCTTCATGAAATGAAATCGAGAGATTGCCATGATTTTTTTTTTTTGTTTTGGGGCAGATTAAAATATGCCATTGGTTTCCTTTTAGATGTTTAAAAATCAAAACAATTTGTAATCTTTTCAAATGCTTTTTATTTTTTCACAATGTTTAAATGCTTTATTTGTTAAAAATGAATAGCACAAACGTACGCAATTAGAACATAAAAGCTAGCAGAGACAATATGATTGAAAGTGGAAATTTTATTCATTGCGCAAAGTGCGGAAAGTTTTTACAACTGGATGCTAATCCCTCGATGAGGTGATTGCAAATTGAAACTAAGATAATGGCAATGAAAAAAATAAATAAATTCCATGGAATCATAACAAAGCTGTCCTTCTTCATGAGCTCAACACCACAATATCTTGCTTTCGAGAAAGGAAATTGAACCAATCTTTTCCATCTGAAGCTTCGCCTTCATGTTGATCAAGTGACGCAGTCTTATGCCTTCTTTTTCTTTTTTATGTCTCATTTTTTTTTGCATGAACCGCCCTTTCAGGTTTTCGATCCATCGAGACGCCCTCTTTTTGACTAAGCCGCCCTTTCAGGTTTTCAGCTTGACGGGCAAATATATTTTTTTTATCACTTTTTTTTTTTATTTTTTTTTTTAGGCATAGTACTTCTTGACTGCGTCAGAGTTCACTGGATGTGCAAACTCTTCACCGTCCATAGTTGCAAGGATTACTGCTCCACCAGAGAAGGCTTTCTTTACGACAAATGGTCCATCATAGTTAGGAGTCCATTTTCCTCGTAAGTCTTTATGAACGGGCAGTATTTCTTTCAACACTAAGTCACCTTCCTTGAACTGTCTTGGACGGACCTTCTTATCAAATGCTCTCTTGACTCTTTGCTGGTACAACTGACCGTGACACAAAGCTGTCATTCTCTTTTCTTCAATGAGGTTGAGCTGATCAAGCCGATTCTGAACCCATTCCGCTTCGTCGAGTTTGACATCTCTCAAGACTCTTAACGAAGGAATCTCAACTTCTAATTGTAGTACCGCCTCCATACCATATACCAGAGAGAAAGGAGTTGCCCTTGTCGAGGTGCGAACTGTGGTTCTGTACCCATGGAGAGCATAAGGAAGCATGTCATGCCAGTCCTTGTAAGTCTTCACCATTTTCTGAATGATCTTCTTGATGTTCTTATTAGCTGCTTCGACAGCGCCATTCATCTTGGGCCGGTATGGTGATGAATTGTGATGTTCAATCTTGAACTCAGCACACAACTCTCTCATTGTCTGATTATTCAAATTGCTGGCTTTATCAGTGATAATCTTGTTAGGAACTCCATAACGACAGATTATCTTCCTTCTGATGAACTTAGAAACCACTTTTCTGGTGACATTGGCATAGGATGCTGCTTCGACCCATTTTGTGAAATAGTCAATAGCGACCAAGATGAAGCGATGACCATTTGCCGCCTTTGGTTCAATCATACCAATCATATCCAGGCCCCACATAGCAAAAGGCCAAGGTGCTGTCATAACATGCAAAGGAGTAGGTGGAACATGAATCTTGTTCGCATAAATTTGGCACTTGTGACACTTCCTAGCATAGCTGATGCAATCTGCTTCCATGGTCAACCAGTAATAGCCCGCACGGAGAATTTTCTTTGCCATAGAGTGCCCATTTGCATGAGTACCAAAAGCTCCTTCATGAATCTCTTCAATAAGCATGTCCGCTTCTCTCTTCTTTACACAACGGAGAAGGACATTATCATAGTTTCTTTTGTACAGCACTTCCCCATCTAGGAAGAAACCAGCTGCTAGCATTCTCAAAGTCTTCTTATCTTGTTCGGAAGCATCGGCAGGATATTCCTTGTTTTTGATCAAGTTCTTGATATCATAATACCAAGGTCTTCCATCCTTCTCTTCCTCAACTGCCAAACAATAAGCGGGTTTTTCTCTGCGCTCAATTGCTACACGAGGCACATGATTTGGATAACTCACTTTGTACATGCTTGACAAAGTAGCTAAAGCATCAGCTAACTGATTCTCTTCTCTGGGAATATGATGGAAAGTGATAACATCAAAGTACTTCGTCATTTCCATAATATGATCCCGATATGGAATTAAATTAGGATGACGAGTTTCCTGCTCACCTCGGATTTGGTAGATAACCAGAGCAGAATCTCCATACACTTCTAGGTTCTTGATTCTCAAATCAATTGCCCCTTCTAAACCCATAATACAAGCCTCATATTCAGCAATATTGTTGGTACAGTCAAACAACAACCTGGCTGTGAATGGCGTGTGAGTATTACGAGGAGAGATTATAACGACACCTATACCATGTCCCATAGCATTGGACGCACCGTCGAACACAAGCTTCCACAAAGATCCTGGTTCAGGCCCTTCATCATCACCAATGGGGGGTTTTTCACTCAAAGCCATGATATCTTCATCAGGAAAGTCAAAGCGCACAGGCTGATAATCATCTAAAGGCTGGTGAGCTAGATGCTCTGCTAGCACACTTCCTTTGATAGCTTTTTGTGTAACATACTGAATATCATACTCAGACAACAACATCTGCCAACGGGCAATTCTTCCAGTTAAAGCATGCTTCTCAAAAATGTATTTGATAGGATCCATCTTGGTGATTAACATAGTTGTATGACACACCATATACTGTCTCAAACGGCGAGCAGCCCAAGTCAAAGCACAGCAAGTTTTTTCAACTAGTGTGTAATTAATTTCACAACTAGTGAATTTCTTGCTCAAGTAATAAATTGCATGCTCTTTCCTACCAGTTTCATCATGTTGCCCAAGTACACACCCCATGGATTCCTCTAACACATGTAGGTATAAAATCAACGGCCTTCCAGGAACAGGTGGTATCAAGACTGGTGGCTCTTGTAAGTATTGTTTAATCTTTTCAAATGCCCTTTGGCAGTCTTCATTCCATTCAACAGCCTGATCTTTTCTCAATAACTTGAAAATTGGTTCACAAGTTGCAGTAAGATGAGAAATAAACCTGGAGATATAGTTCAATCGTGCTAGGAAACCTCTGACTTCTTTCTCCGTCACTGGTGCTGGCATATTCTGAATTGCTTTGACTTTGTCGGGATCAACCTCAATTCCCTTTTCACTGACAATGAAGCCTAGCAATTTGCCGGATCTGACACCAACTGTACACTTGTTAGGATTTAACCGCAACTGATACTTTCTCAACCTTTCGAACAATTTCAGGAGATGTACCAAGTGTTCTTCTTCTGTTTGAGATTTAGCAATCATATCATCCACATACACTTCTATCTCTTTGTGGATCATGTCATGGAAGAGAGTAACCATGGCACGTTGATATGTTGCCCCAGCATTCTTCAAACCAAAAGGCATCACTTTGTAGCAGAAAGTTCCCCACGGGGTGATAAATGTGGTTTTCTCCATATCTTCAGGCGACATTTTGATCTGATTATAGCCGGAGAAACCATCCATGAAGGAAAAGATCGGGAAACGAGCTGTGTTATCCACCAATACATCAATGTGAGGTAATGGGAAATCATCTTTCGGGCTCGCTCTATTCAGATCGCGATAGTCCACACACATGCGCACTTTACCATCCTTCTTCGGGACTGGTACTATGTTAGCAATCCATTCAGGGTACTTGGCCACCGCAAGGAAACCCGCGTCAAACTGTTTTCTGACTTCCTCCCTGATCTTGAGAGCCATGTCAGGTCTAGTTCTTCTCAACTTTTGCTTTACCGGAGGACATTCAGGCTTGAGCGGAAGCTTGTGTTCAACTATGTTGGTATCCAAACCGGGCATATCCTGGTACGACCATGCAAACACATCCACATACTCTCGAAGCAGCTTGATCAGACTCTCCTTCACATCTGGCTGTAGGGGGGCACCTATTTTGACCTCTTTTTTATCCTCTTCAGTCCCTAGATTGATCACATCCACTAGTTCCTGATGAGGTTGAATCATTCTTTTCTCTTGATCCAACATTCGAGCTAACTCTTCTGGTTATTCATAGTTTTTCTCTCCATCCTCTTCAGCTTGATTAATTGGGAGATCGAAGTCATGAAGATTTACATCACTGTTATGATTCATGGATTCATTTCTGCATGATTAAATTTTATTAATTTATATTTGAATGCAAAAGTGTTTTTATGAAATGCAAGAAATTATTGCCATTTTTATAATTTATCTTTTTAAAACTGTAAAAAGAAGAATAAATAAGACAGAAATTGCACAAGAAGTACTTTTTTCATTAATTGCAAATTAAACATTAAAACAAAGTGGCCCTACAAGCACGACCATTTGTTCTGGGCTGAACAAAGGTGTTTTGAAAGGAAAACAAATTACTTTGAAATAAAAACAACTTCAGGGATTCCAACAGCTGTCCAATTAGTGAGCACAGTCTCTGGAGAACACTGGCGCACCCAATCCTGGTTCTTTCCAACAGCCTCATTGTCATCAACCATAGCAATATGACCATCAACACGGTAACCAGCACTACAGAAAGTATCTTCAATCCTTGGAATCTTGTCTTGTACCTTTTTCTGAGTTGCTATCCCTTCAGACGACTGATAACCCAAACCGAAACGATCCTTCTTCTCAGACAAAACCAACATCTGCCCCAGACCAGTAGGAAGTCCTTCTTCCAAGGCTACCTTCAAGCTTCTTAAAGAAGTAACGGATTTCTTTCCTTTCCAACCGTCACTTTTAGGTTTTGCAAGGGTGACACTTGCAACCTCCAAGGCTTGGAAGGGAATTTCTACAGCACCTTCATCATTTTCAACATACTTGAACGAGGTCAAATGGCTCACCAAAGTATCCTCTTCACCAGACACAATTATCAATTTGTTATTGGACACAAACTTGAGCTTTTGATGGAGAGTAGAAGTTACAGCACCGGCAGCATGAATCCATGGCCGCCCCAACAAACAACTGTAAGATGGATTGATATCCATGACTTGGAAAGTTATATTGAACAGTTGTGGACCAATAAATATTGGCAGCTCTATTTCTCCAATCACCTCCCTTTGAGACCCATCGAAGGCTTTGACAATCAAAGTGCTTTGACAATCAAAGTGCTTGGCCCAAGCAGAGAAAGTTTCATCAAGGTAGACTTGGGCAGAACATTCAATGAAGAACCGGTATCAACCAAAACTCTAGCAATATTGTTGTCTTGACACCTCATAGAAATGTGTAAAGCTCTATTATGTGTATACCCCTCAGAAGGTAGCTCAGATTCAACAAAACCCAAACATCTACTAGCTGTGATATTCTTGACCACCCCATCAAACTGATCGACTGTGATGTCCTGATTCACGTGGGCCATATTCAGGAGCTTCAACAAAGCCGATCTATGGGCCTCAGAATTCATCAGTAAGGACAAAATGGAGATCTTGGAAGGTGTCTGGTTCAACTGATCCACGACCTTGTAATCACTTTTTCGGATGATTCGGAGAAATTCATCAACCTCCTCTTGCTTATCTTTCTCTTTAGACGATTCAACACTAGTGTCAACAGCCGGTGAACTCTTAGCTGGTGATGGGGAAGATGCAAAACCATTCTTTGCAGATATTTCTGGAGAGTATATCCTACCAGTTCTTGTTATCTTGCCGGGCCCGTCAATACTAGTCACTCCCTGTTCAGGAATCATTACAGGCTTCCCTTGTACATAAGCAGATGTATTATAATTCCACGGAACAGCCTTAGTGCTTTCATAAGGGAACGGTGCAGGTATTTGGATGATAAGAGGCTCTTTTTTGCGACAAGGAACCTCTATCTCCAATTTCCTATACAAGATCTCAATCTTTCCCACACTCTTCTCATGCCCCTGCTGATCAACAGTGGCGACCAAATCTTCCTTCTTTGAATAACCAACCTGCACTAGGCCTTGATCTATCAATTGTTGCAAACATTCCTTTAACTCCGAACAATGATTCGGATCATTCTGACATTCTTTACAATCAGGATGCAGGTTCACAAATTCCTCATAACTCAACAACATTTCTCGGACAGAGGACAAAGGAGTTCTTATCAACGAAACATCCCTTATCAGATTTCCACCACTCTCAACACAACTCACATTGCCTGTTGGGTGCTTAGGCAATGGATCGTTAGTCACATTGGGCCCACTTTCTTTAAAAGACAAATCATTGTCATCAATCAGGTCTTGTACTTTGTGCTTAAAAGCTCTACAATTGTCAGTATTGTGACCCACAGTACCAGCATGATAGTCACATTTTGCATTAACATCATACCAAGAAGGGAATGGTGGGACCATAGCCCTCAAAGGTTTGGGCGTCACTTTACCACTATGCACCAGATAAGGAAGCAGCTGACTATATGACATAGGGATTGGATCGAAAACCCTACGAACTGGTGGAGGATTCTGTTTCGGTGGTGCCTGTTGCTGGTGTTGAGGCACTGGATTCATTGGATTCTGATACTGATAATTGGGAAACTGTTGGTGCTGAGCGGCAGCTAAGTATGGGATGGGAAAGTAGGGGAACTGAACAGGTGTTGTAGACTGTGCTCGACTGCCCCTTGAAGATATGGCGTTAGCTTCACCTTCTTTTTTTCTGTTAAAGCTACCACCAGGCTTCCTTGCATTGTTACTTTGTGAACCAGCAGCAGATGGAATCTTCCCATTCTTGATCCCCATTTCGACCCTTTCACCAACTCGAACCAGATCGGCAAAGTCAGAGGAGGATGTACTTACCAACCTTTCAAAGTAGGTTCCTTGCAGAGTATTGGTAAACAAGTCCACAAGTTCCGTCTCCCAGAGCGGAGGACGTACTTGGGAAGCTAAGGCTCTCCACCTTTGAGCATAGACCTTGAAAGATTCACCATCCTTCATAGTAGTATTTTGGAGCTGAGTGCGGTTCGGAGCCATATCCATATTATATTGGTAATGTTTGATAAAAGCATTGGCCAAATCCCTCCACGAAAGGATGCTGCCTTTTTCAAGTTGCATGTACCAGTTAAGAGGCACATCAGCTAGACTGTCTTGGAAACAATGGATCATCAATTTGTCATCATGAGCATAAGAGGCCATCTTTCTGATATACATGACTAGATGATTCTTCGGGCAACTCAAACCCTTATACTTCTCGAAATCCGGCATTTTGAACTTTGGTGGAAGCACAAAATCGGAAACCAAGTACATCTTTGAGAAATCCAACGGATCATTACCCGTTTCTACCAAATTCAACCTCTCCTCTAGAGCCTGATATTTTTGTTCCAACTGAGGAGCAGAATCAACCTTTTGCTCATTAATCTGGGGTACCATTCCTTGGTATGCAAATCTAGGCCCATGATGGTCAGGACCTTGATAAGCATCCCTAGGATCCTCAAATGCGTCTTGATTTAGGTCAATCACCTGTTGTACCGTGCTGACCCTAGAAGGAGTTTCAACCAGTGGAGCAGATGTCGCCGCCACATATCCTTGCGGGACATAACCCTTAGGTAGACCAAAAGTAGGCCAATCACAACCAGCAGAGGCATTTTCTTGAGTAACCACAACTGCAGGTGCAGGGACCTCAACCACCCTTGGTTGCATATTCATATTAGCCAACATCTCCAAGACCCGATCTAACTTTCCACCCAATTGAGTCACTTGTCCACCCATCTGAGTAACCTCAGCCTGGAGCGCATCGTGCTTGTCTTGCCAATTGTCCATAATGTGATGAGCAACTCTTCTTGTAAAATAACGGTGCCGGGAAGGTAGCTGTTGGAATGGATGAATGAAAATGAGATTTATGATCATTAAATGAATGTATGCAAATATATATGTGTATAAATGTATGCTTTTTTATTATATATATATATATATATATATATATATATATATATATATATATATATTTTATATATTTTTTATTTTTTATTTTAGGGGACTTTTGATATGTAATGGTCATAAGCACTTCGGAACATAAGCCAAACGCGAATTAGCACTTTTAGAAACACCGTATAACTCTCAAAAGAACTTGCATGAATAACTTAGAAGTCGGTACAATCATCAGGATATCAAACAGTCACTTTAATCATTGATAATAGAAGATAATCATTACAAGAGTCATTACAATTCTTTGAATAAAGGATAAATATTACAAGCCTTAATAATATAAAGATAAAAAAAGATTACAAGTATTGCGAGTGCAAATAAATTGCTGCAAGCCTTGCATATTATTACATCACTATCACGAAGATACAATAAGTCAAATGATGATCTTCTGAGCTTGTTCGAGTTCTAGCTTGTAACTATCCAATAGCCTTCTGAACTTCTTGACGAACTTGATTACTCTTTTATCGGCCGTCCCCACACAAAGACCAACTTCAGCATCATCCAATTCATTAGGTAACTTTTCCATGAAATCATTAAAGAGGGTTACCAACCTAACCAAACTGCTCTGAGCTACCCTTGCACGATGACAATTCAAGAGGAAATACTTTTTACTTGACTCGCGCAATGCTTCTAGCTGATCACGCAACTCTCCCACATCAAAATTATATCGCTCGCCTTGTTGATCTATGGATCTTTGAAGTATCTCGAGGCTTCTTTCCATTTGAACAATCACATTTCCTTGCTCTTCAAGAGATTTCTCGAGCTTTTCCCTTTTAGTCCTCTCGATCAGTAAAGCCTCCTCGTATTCTATCTTGTCTGCTTGGAAAGCCTCTTCCAATCCTCTTCTTTCAGCCTTTTCTTTCTTTAATGCCCTCATAGCATTATCTAACTGAACTTGATATTTTCTTTTCACATCGTTTTGGGAACTCAAGGCTTTTTGGCCGGACTCTCTCAACTCTTCATTAACTTTTTCGACTTCAGCTTTCTTTATCTGGAACTCTTCTTCAAGTATTTCTCTCATCCTCTTTTCTTTCTTTTTAGCAACTTTATCTGACCTTTCTTGGTGATCCTTAAACCAAGCTGTTTGTTTATCTATTTCTTCTTGATATTTCTCGCACTGCTTTTGGTATCTGCTACTTTCTTCCTTGTACTTGTTGCATTCAGCGGACAAACAAGCATTCTCCTTTAGCAGACTTTCATTTGCTGCTTTGACAACTTCAACATCTTCCATAGGAATAACCACATCAGGTACTGGCTCAGGAATCTCAAGAGGAGCAACAACGGAGTAAGGCATCAAAATCTCTTGAACTCTTCTTTTTATCCAAAGAGTAAAATCTGGCGAAGTAATGCAGTCATTTCTTCCCATGGTTTTTCTGATAAGCTGTCCCCAAGCCTGCTTGATCCTGTTCCACAGTTCCAGGTCATCAGATTCATTCTTTAGGATATACTCTTCTATTTCAGGGCCTTTAGGCACGATCTTCAAAGCATAACCCAACTGTCGGAGAGCCAAAGCAGGGTTGTAATTAATGCATCCTTTGGTCCCGATGAGAGGCACATTCTTGAAGCTTCCACATTTAAGGAGAACTCTTGGAAACTCTAGGTCACGGGTATACCAGCGGATATCCTTTTCAGTCAAAACACTGAATTTCTCAGACCATTTCTTATCTTTGTTATCCACAAAAGGACCACGATTAGGCATATGCAAATCCAACCATGCTTGGATCAAAGGAGTACAACAAACAATTTGACCTCCTTTTCCTGTCCCACGCCTATCTTGCATTGAGTACAGAAAATCAGCTAGAAGTGCCGGGATAGGATTCCCACTCAAGAAGACCTTTACAGCTGCCATATCAACAAAATTCTCTTGGCTCGGAAACATGATCAAACCATACACCAGTAAAGCATGAATAGCATTGTCAGCTTTCCAGTTGCCCTTATCATAAGATTGTTGAGCTTTAGTTTCCAAAACATGTTTAGGAAAACCCCATACATCACCTTTCTTCACTTGAACAAGTACAGTATCTAAATGCAAAGCTCTTGCAATGTCTTGTGGATCAGGGGTCTCCCTTATGAGTTGAGCACTTGGTTTTGCTTCAATTCCCAAAAAGACCTCGAATTCCTCTTTAGTCGGGAGAAGCTGGAAATCTTGGAAAGTAAAACAACGCAACTGCGGATCATAGAACTGAACAAACACAGATAATTGTACCGGATCCATCCTTACATCAAGCAGATTCAAAATCCTCCCATAATGAAGACGGAAATTATCCCTCCTCATTTTTGTCAAATCTCTTTCCCAATTCAACAGATCATCCATTCTTGGAACTCTGAAACTATAGGTGAAAGTCCTCCTTCGCGTAAGTGCTGAATCCTTCATGCTTACAACCTTACTTTTCAGTTCCCTAAAACAAAATAAAATATGACTGTCATTATACATTTTTTTTTTATGCGTATGCTACCATGTATGCATGAACATGCGAATGATGTAATGATGCATGATACAAAGTCAAATCCGTCACATTATAACATCATCCGACGAACTGGGTCTCGAAGTAACATGTTCTTTCACATTCTCAACAACAGGGTTCTTTTCAAAATGAAATCTCTGAGGCCAAAAGTTCAAAGTTACCTGTAACCCACCCTCTCACATGTTGTTCTAGGTTGATAAGGTTACCCAAAATCTTGATTACTTTTCCCAAAAGCAACCTCATCTGGGCGAGATCATAACACCAACTAGATGAGTCGACATTATAACGTCGACACATGTTCTAAACGGTGGTCCCTAGACAAAGTTTCGGACACCTAATAAAGGCCACCAGAGTTTCGGACCCAACAAGGAAACATGAAGCCCGCAAGGCGTAAGCCAAGGAGTCCAATTATTCCAAGTGAATCTATTCTGGTCGAGACCATCACATCCAAGCCCAGAGACGTTCGTCAGGGAGCCCAACATGACAATCTCTCAACTAATCCTGAGTATCACTCTAGCTCGGGTACGGAGCATAATCACACTGTAACCAAGAACCCAGCCATAAAGGCAAAAAGAAAAAAAAAAGTAGAAGAGAAGACAAAGCCAGCAAATCCAGACAGTTCAATATTTGGCGGTAAAATAAAAGATAGGACAGATACGGCTAACCTGGAATAAGCAAACCAAAAGCCCCAAATTAGGCTTAACTCACTAACAAGTTTCCCCAGTGAAGTCGCCAGCTGTAGTACCCGGCGCAAAAAATATACAAATATGCAATGATGAAATGCAATGCACAAATGTAAACAATGAAACCGCCACCATATTTTATTTATCCCATGAGGGGAAAGGAAAATAATGATAAAACCTTAAAGATCGGGTTCGGGAGTTGGTTACATGAGGGGAAGACGTTAACACCCCCTCATATCCGTTGTACTCAACGGGAACCATTTGAGGAATTTTGGTTTGCATAAACAGAGATAACCGTATAAAAAGAAATTAAATTACCGCATATTGAACAGAAAAGGGAAAAAAAAGAGTTTTTTATTATTTGGCTTGACGAGAGAGGCTCTCGCTCCTACGTATCCCCCGAGTACAATGAGGAATTCAAAGCTCACGTAGTTCTTCCTGAAAAGAAAGATTGTGTGTTGGTTGTTTTTAGTGAACGATGCTTAGGTCGCATTCCACTGATACAACAGTATGCTTGTATGCTCGCTTCGGAGGCTTAAGCGTTTGTCTGTAGCAGGGGAATGGATAAAGCACTATCCGTTTAGGAAAAAAAGAAGTTGAAAAAAGATATGACTGCACAAGAGCAGTTGAAAAAAGAGCTGACTGCGCAAGGGCAGGAAAACAGTTGAATGGGTTGAATGTCTTTTAGATTTTAGGAAATTGTTTTGTGAATGAGAATGATCCTCAATCACGAGTTGTTCGACAGGGACCGAATCATTCGAGCAGAAACGAGTCGTACGACAGGCTCCCTCTTTTTCATTCAGTTTATTAGATGAACATTCTTAATTAAAGTGAAACGAGCCGAAGGCGAGTCGTAAGTCAGGCTCCTTCCCATTTCATTTAATTAAAGAGTGTTCCGTTTTAAATGGCATGTGAATAATTCGAAGCCAGAGTCGTACGACAGAGACTGATTTA
The DNA here is from genome assembly GCA_951804385.1 of Trifolium dubium. Classification (NCBI taxonomy): domain Eukaryota; kingdom Viridiplantae; phylum Streptophyta; class Magnoliopsida; order Fabales; family Fabaceae; genus Trifolium; species Trifolium dubium. The sequence goes on from OX638063.1 coordinate 14,918,035, forward strand.
TTCTCATTCCATATTCAAAGATAAGTTCACAACAGATTTTCAGATCAGAAAAGAAAAGAAAAAAAGGTAGAAGATGCGAAGAATGCAAATGCATGATATATGGCAATGACAGTATAATAATGCATAAACTAAATAATACTCGAAATAGATATGCGGATACATAAATAAATGAGTAATCAAATAATCAGGCATAAATTCAAACTGACAAACAGAGAGGCAAATTAACGGATATTTTAGCAAGCAATCGTAAGATAAGCTCAAGACAAGTCGTACGTCAGGCTCTCGCTTATCTCACATTTCAAACATTAGATCGCATTTTGAACGAATTAAAAATAAATTCAAAGCGCGAGTCGTAAGACAGGGCCCAATTTATCTTTATTTCACTCAAAATTAAATATAAGGAACAATTGAGATATTATTTAATTATGACGTTATAAGTGATCAAGCGAAGTAACAGGAAAGAAAAGCGATTTAAACAAAGTTAATTAAAATAGGATAAACAGAGACAAGTCGTAAGTCAAGCCCTTTTTATCTCTACATTAATTAAATTGTTTAAAATATTCGAAATAAAAATAATTCGAGGACACGAGACGTACGTCAGAGTCCGATTTATTTTTATTTCGGATATGAATTTTCAAATATAAAATCAAATGGCATTTTTTTTTTTTTATATTCATTAACGTCATAATTAATTAATATACACAGGGGGTGCAGAAGTATAACAGGGATTATAATAGAAATAAACACAAAGCAGTCAAAAATCAAGCAGATGGGCCTAAGGCCCATTATAGAATTCCAGAGGGAGTGTGCGAACAGCATAATGAGGGGGTACAGGCAGAAATTCGCAGCTGGGCTTAGGCCCAGTTTCATTTCACAATGCAGGGGGGTGTATTTAGCATATATGGGTGTAAACAGCATAATACAAAAATAAACAATAAAATAAATAAAAAAAAAGATGGGCCTATCAGAAATCATCCTGCCCCAAATCCATTTCCAAACGAACCGGGTCGGGTCAAACGGTTCGACCCGGCCCGATCCAAACAACAACCCAATCTGCCAAAAAACAAAAAAAATCGTGTCAGCCAATCGGAGGCTGACACGTCTTCATCTCCTTCCCCTTCTCTCAACTCGGCCGAGTCACAACCCAGTGACTCAACGTCAGCCATTGAAGCTGACCGAGTTGACTCGGTTCAAACCCTAACCCACGCGTTTTAACACCAAATCAAACGAATCAATAGTCGATTTCGCACGTTTTCGAACGTAGAACACGATTTTAACATTGGTTTTTCGAAACAAAGCTTTAATCAAAACATAATTCAACCTCAAAGTTTCGGATCCATTGTTTCAAAACGTTTTTCGTTCAAAATCGCAGTAAATCGATCATACAGGAACTTGTTTTCATGATTATCTCTTTAGATTTTGTAAACGGAAACAAAAAAAAACTCAAAATCGCACGCGAACCATAACAAACAGAACAGATCTATATTTTCCAGAAACCCAAAAATAAAACAAACAACAAAGCCTTCAACAGTTTATGTACAGATGCATATTAAGAATCAATGAAACAGAAATGAAATAGGAGTAAACCGTCCGAAATCGTTTGAATCGGACCTTTTGCGACTTGGATCTTCTTGGCTTCGGATCTAGAACCTTCAAACTTGACTTGGCCGTGGTTGTGACAAGAGCAGCGACGAAAAAGAGAAAGAGAACAGCTGGATCGTTCTACTTCATGATGATTTGTGATTATGATTGAGATTTGGGGTTAGGTTTTGGTGGTTTGTGAGGTGAGGGTTTTGGAGAGTGTGAAGAAAATAGGAGAAGAGAGTTAGAGAAAAAAAGAACTCTGCCGCGGCAGAGAGAGGAGAGAAAGAAATATTTGTGATTTTTTCCAAAACTAGGGTTTGTAAGAACCCATCTCTATTTATAGCCAAATTTTTAGGGTTGGGGTTATTGTGTAATAATCACAAAATAAAAGGTAAAAATTGTAATAAAAGGAAAAAAGAAATCTGATTTATTTTAATGGGAAAGAAGAAAAGAATAAAAAGTGAAAGGGATGAGGTGCAATTGGCCAAGAAAAATTCTAAAGGAATAAAAATGCAAAAATATGAATTAAAAATGAATAAAAATGTAAATAAAAATATAGAAAAAAATAATAAAAATAAAACATATGCTTAATTAAAGAGATGAAAACAATTTTCAAATATTTTTGCTATTTTTTGTATAAAAAGGTAAATTGTTATATTCTAAAGAAATAAAAGAAAAGGATAAATTGTAAAACAAAATTATCAAAAAACCTATTTTTGTATTTCTTATGGAAAATAAGAAATAATTTTTTAAATAAAATATTTATTTTGAAAAGCTCAAAATTAGGGTATTACAACAAGCACCACTTGTGCTTTTTCTTTCTAATTTGTCACCAGCATAATCAGCATCACAGTAGGCTTTTAGATCAAAATGAGTACCCTTTTTGTACCATATGCCTACATCAGGTGTTCCCACCAAATATCTGAAGATTCTTTTGACTGCAGTTAAATGAGATTCTTTGGGAGCACTTTGAAATCTTGCACAAATGCCCACTGAGAATACTATGTCAGGTCTGCTTGCAGTTAAGTATAAAAGAGATCCAATCATTCCTCTATACTCCTTTTCAGATACATTTTTACCATTTTCATCCTTGTCTAGACTTGTTGATGGATGCATAGGAGTTGACATGGTTTTGGCTTCATTCATCTTGTATTTCTTGAGTAAATCCTTGATGTATTTTTCTTGACTAATAAAAATGCCATCACTTTGTTGCTTGATTTGCAAGCCAAGGAAAAATCTAAGTTCTCCCATCATGCTCATTTCGAATTCACTTTGCATAAGGTTAGAAAAAGCTTCACACATTTTTTCATTAGTAGCTCCAAAAATAATATCATCAACATATACTTGAACAATAAGCAATTCTTCCTTGTTAGTTTTTATAAAAAGAGTAGTATCTATTTTTCCTTTAGAAAAACCATTTTCAAGTAAAAAGGTGCTCAATCTATCATACCATGCTCTTGGAGCTTGTTTAAGTCCATAAAGAGCTTTGGTAAGTTTATAGACATGATTAGGTTTAGGTTTATGCACATAAACTTCCTCATTTAGAAAGCCATTTAAAAAAGCACTTTTCACATCCATTTGAAAAAGTTTAAAGCATTTATGTGATGCATATGCAAGTAAAATTCTTATTGCTTCTAACCTGGCAACTGGAGCAAAGGTTTCATCATAGTCAATACCTTCTTGTTGATTGTAACCTTGTGCTACAAGTCTAGCCTTATTTCTGATTACCTTGCCATCTTCATCAAGCTTGTTTCTGAACACCCATCTTGTTCCAATGATTGAATGATCTTGAGGATGTGGTACTAAATCCCATACTTTATTCTTCTCAAATTGTAGCAATTCTTCTTTCATAGCTTCAACCCATGATTCATCAGAGATAGCATCATCTATAGATCTAGGTTCAATTTGAGAGATCATTGCGAGATCATTCTCCAAATTTTGAAGAGCTCTTCTAGTTCTTACACCATCTTCAGTGTTTCCAATAATTTGATCTTGAGGATGATTGTTCACTAATCTCCATGTTTTAGGAACACTAGGTAATGACTCTTGATCAACATTGAGTGGTGGTTCTTCATCATTGTTTATTGAAGGTTCTTGATTGTTATGAGCTTGTGAATTTTTCTCACTTTCTTCTTCTTCCTTTTCTTCAGTGATGATATTTGGATTTATTTCTTCAAACTCATCAAATTTGACATGCATACTTTCTTCTACAGTTTGGGTTCTAAGATTGTAGATTCTGTAGGCTTTAGATGTGAGAGAATAACCCAAGAATATTTCCTTGTCTGACTTTGAGTCAAATTTTCCCAAGTTATCTTTGATGTTTAAGATGTAACAGTAGCAGCCAAAGATATGAAAGTATGAAACATTTGGTGTCCTCTCTTTCCAAAGTTCATAAGGTGTTTTGCTGAGAATTTTTCTGATGGTTACTCTATTCAAAATGTAGCAAGCAGTGTTGACAGCTTCAGCCCAAAAGTATTTCTCCACATTTGATTCATTCAACATTGTCCTAGCCATTTCTTGCAATGTTCTATTTTTTCTTTCAACAACACCATTTTGTTGAGGAGTTCTTGGACAAGAGAAATTGTGAAATATGCCATTTTCATCAAAGTATGATTCAAATAAAGAGTTTTCAAATTCTCCTCCATGATCACTTCTTACTGAAATAATTTTGGAGTCTTTTTCATTTTGAACCCTTAAGCAAAAAGCTTTAAATGCCTCAAAGGATTCATCTTTATGTTTTAAAAATAACACCCATGTAAATCTTGAAAAATCATCAACAATGACAAAACCATAATTTTTGCCACCAAGACTAGTAGTTTTGATAGGTCCAAATAAATCTATGTGAAGTAATTCAAGAGGCTTCTTTGTTGATACAAAATCTTTTGGTTTGAAACTACTTTTAACTTGTTTTCCTCTTGTACAAGATTCACATACTTTATCTATATCAAAACTGATCTTTGGTAAACCTCTTACTAGGTCAAGTTTGGAAAGTTTTGAAATTGTTTTCATGCTTACATGACCAGTCCTTTTGTGCCAAATCCATTTGTCATTTTCAAGAGAGATAAAACATGAATCAACAGGAAGTTCATCTAAGTAGAAAACATACATATTTCCTTTTCTTGACCCAGTAAACAAGATTTCATTTGAAGAAGATTTTTTAATTTCACATGTGTGAGGTTTAAAAATAACTTCATAACCATTGTCACATAATTGACTTATGCTCAATAAGTTATGTTTAAGTCCAACAACATATTGCACATTTTCAATCTTGCCAGAATTAATCTTACCAATGATGCCTTTACCTTTTATATTAGCTTTTTCATTGTTTCCAAAAGTGACTGTGCCACCATCCTTTTCAACAAGTGACAAGAAGTTTTGTTTATCTCTAGTCATATGTCTTGAGCATCCACTGTCCAAGTACCATGGCTTTTTCTTGACTGCTAGATGACATTCCTGCACTTGATGTTAATAATGTCTTAGGTACCCATAATCTTTTGGGTCCTTGAGAGTTAGTTTGCCTCTTAAAAGGTCTTCTTTCATTTTGATATGAATGTTTCTTAATAGAGGTTTCATTATCTAAAAAACTTCTCTGATTATTCTGTGAATAATTCTGTTGAGAATGTCTGGAGAATGTTCTCCTGTTCTGTTGATACTTTCCGAGAACGTTGTGAGAATGTTCTCTCTGAATATTTCTTTCATATTTCAGCTTTCTGTTTTTTCTAAAACATAATTTTTCAAGATGTCCTTCTTTGTTACAAAAAGTACATTTGTATTTTGTGACTCTTTGACTCTTTTGTGGAACAAAAAACTTTTCATATAGTTTTTGACTTTGATGGTTTCTAAAACCTACTCCAGTTTTGTCTAAAGCTCCAACTTGTGATCCCATAATATTTTCAAAAGTTTTTGTAGAATTTACAAAACATGTTATATCATTTTCTAATTCAGAGATTGTATGTTTCAAAATAATATTTTCTTCTTGAATTTTAGAACATTCTTGAGACTTAATTTTATCAATTTCTATTCTATGACTTTCTTGCATGCTAAAAATAATTTCATTTAGTTTACCTACTTCAGTTTTATACTTATCTTTTTCTAAGGTTATCTTAGTGATCTCATTTCTAAGTTGTCCATTTTTTTGAGAAATAAGTTGAGAGTCATATAATAAGTTATCAAATAAATGTTCAGTTTTTTGACATGATGCACAAGGATCAAGGGTTACCTCAGAGTTTGATTTTGTCATGAAGCACATGTTGGCTTCTTGTTCTTCTTCATCTTCATCTGTCTCATCCCATGTAGTCATCAATGATTTCTTATTGAAGGATGGTTTCTTTGCTTTTGGACATTCATTTTTGTAGTGTCCAAATTGCTCACAACCATAGCATTTCACTTTGCTTAGGTCTGTTTCAGGTTTGATTCCATTTCTTCTAGCTGGAAATTTTCCTTTGAGTTGATTCTTTCTCTGCAGCAGCCTTTGGATTCTTCTGGTGATAAGTGCTAGCTCTTCCACATTATCTTCTTGTAGAAAATCACTTTCATCTTCATCATTCTGAGAACATTCTGTCTCTTGAGTATCCAAGGCAATCATTTTCTTTTTGATTGGTTTATCTTCCATAAGAATTGATTCATGAGCTCTTAGTGATCCAACCAAATTTTCTATCTTCATTTCAGTTAGATTCCTTGCTTCTGTAATAGCTGTGACAATATGTCTCCAACTCTTTGGTAAGCATCTTAGAATCTTTCTTACTCTCTCATGTGTAGTATATGTTTTTCCTAGAGAGTTGAGTTCATTTATGATGATTGTGAACCTTCCATACATTTGATCCACTGTTTCATCTTCTTTCATTTCAAAGAGCTCAAACTTTCTTACTCCAATGTCAATCCTTGTTTCTTTGACATGACTTGTTCCTTCATGATGCGTTTGTAGTGTTTCCCACATTTCCTTTGCTGTCTTGCATTCCATAATTCTATCACATTCTTCTCTAGATAAAGCACTTTTCAAGAATAACTTAGATTTGTTGTTTAGAAGCACTCTTTCTGATTCTTGAGTAGTCCATTGATCTTGACTCTTTGGCTTTGTAACATCTTTATCAGTGATGGTTGGTTGAAATTCTCCATGTTCAATAACTGACCACATGTAGTTGTCTTGTGATCTAAGAAATAACTCCATTTTGTCTTTCCAATAATAATAGTCTTCTCCTTCAAATAGAGGTGGTCTATTTGATGATCCTCCTTCAGCTATGAACTTTGCGCCTTTAGCCATTACTTCCTTCCTGAATCTTTTCCTCTAGCACTTGTTAGATGCTCAGTCTTAGAGACCGTGCTCTGATGCCAATTGAAGTAGCAAAGTTTTTCACAAGAAAGGGGGGGGTTTGAATTGTGACCCTTTAAAATTAAACTCAATTTGTTAGTAGTATAAGTTATATGATAAATCAAAACTTAAATGAATGAATTAAATCAAAACAGATAGCAGAGAATGTTAAGAGAATGTTCTCTGATCAGCCTATGTTAGATTGCAGAGAACGTTCTTGTAATATTCTTTCAGAATATTATGGTGTGTGTAAGTGTGTCTGTTTTGCAAGAGAATAAGGATAAAGAGAAGGAGTATAACACAAAGAGTTTATACTGGTTCACCCTTAATTGGGCTAGTCCAGTTTCCCACACCAAGTGAGGGTTTCCACTATTCTCTTTTGATCTTAAGCCCAAGACCAAAAACTTCTGTCAAGCTATACAAGCTTATCTTCCACCTTATACCCAAGGTGATCTCTACCTTTCCTTCTAAGGTAGTTACTCAACCAATAGTAACGTATTGATGAGCAAGTTCTTTTCTTATTACAAAGAGTTGTTTGGATCTAAAGCTTAACAACAAACCAAACCAGGTTTATAAAGCTTTCTAAGTAACTATAAAAATCTCTCTGAAAATCACTCAAATGAATTGCTGATCCAAGTATGCAATTATGAAGCTTTGGAGTGAAAGAGATCAAAAGAAGAGTTTGTGATTCTTGTGCGTGAAAGACAAGTAATTGATGATTGATATTGTTTCAAAACTCTTGCATTGCTCCTGCTGTATTCCATGCTATTTATAGTTGTTGAAGAGCCTTTGGAATCTTGGAGAATGTATGAGAAAATCAGAGAACAAAGAACTAGCCGTTACTCACAAACTTGGAGTAAGCTGGAGAATGTTCTGAGAATGTTCTCCAAGAGGAGCGTCTTGATGAGCTGGCATTGTACTTCCATTACTTGATGAGCAAGTGTGACCGTTGCCTTTGAATTTTGCTGTCATATGAGAACAATGCTTCAGGGAGAATGATGAAAGAACATTCTCACAGAACAGTGTACATTCTCTTGAGATATCTTCATAGAATAGTGGGAGAATGGTGTGGGGACAACTTTGTCTTCAAGTAACCAGCTGTGATCTGATCAAGGGCTGTTGGAAAAGTACTTTGCAAGTACAACCTTGATGAATAGTAGAGTGTAGCCTTTGTTGGAGAAAGGACTAACACATCTTGGAGAATGAACATTGAATAAGTCTTTGCAAGTACATAACAACTCATAGTTAGAAAGTTGTTGTCTTCTCCTCATTGGTCCATGTTCTTCTCTATCATAATAAATTCAGATATTTAATTTATTATGCCTATGAGGTCAAAGAACATTCTTTGGCACATGCTCCATGTGATGGCTTAAGATAGTAAGTCCCATAAGATGTTTGATCAAGATTCTTGCCATAATGGAATAAGTTGCTGTAGAGATCTTGTGCTTAAATTCTCATGAAAAGTCCTCCTTTGTCTTGTTCATTTATCACTTAAAATAAATAAGTGCTTTGACTTTGAAGAACAAACACGTTGGAGTCCAGAGAATGATGAGAGAATGATGTCTGTCTTTCTTGTATCATTCTCAGAGCTGATATCAAATGTTTTGCTTTGCATAATAATTCCTATCTTTTTAATATCACTCAAAAGCACTTGTTAGATAACATAATGACCAAAATTATACATTAAAATATAATTAAGAGGTTTGTTATCTTTAAAACAATAAATTGGGATTTTGCCTCAACAAAATTAAGTTGATAATTGGCTACAAGTCAGACTTAGACTTTAAATTTTTTGACAGGCCAAAGTCAGGCTTGACAAAGCCTCGCTCAGCTGGCCTATTTTCACCCATAATTACAATTCAACAAAATGAAAGTATTAATAAAATTAAAGCCATCATAAACTAAAACTGACTCGTAGGGTGGTGTTCTTAGTTAGCATACCAATACATCGATTAAAGTCTTGGAAACAATGATAAAAGAAAAGAAAAACCAATGAAAGATTGAGAAGAATAATAATCTCTTCTTATAGAGGTTTAAGATAAGATATACTACATTTGTCCCTTATTATAAGATACATTGCACTTTTTAGATTAATTATAAAATTTATGTATATGGACTATAATAAAAACTAGATAAATCAATTTTTTAATAAATCTAAAAAGTACATTATCTTTTATAATAAGAAACAAAGGTAGTAGATAGTTTAATGTATGCAGATCCTATATTATTGTCAGTGACAACATAAAGTCAATGATCAGTGATAGTCCAACCTTCATCAAACGGTTCGAAATTTAAAGACTAGAATTTTATTTTTTATAATATTGAAATACTCTTTTAATATGGGTTGTTTGATGGAGATCAATGGTCACAAATCAATTACTGCACTAGATCCAGGTAGAGCTGAGTATATGCGGGCCAACTCGTTTAACCCATAGCCCGCACGGATTTAAGTCTAATTTTTTTGACTCATTTATATTTTGATCTGTGTGGTTTGGACCGTTAAAACCGCAGGTTATACAGGTTAAATCTGTGAGTTCGCGGGTTGGCCCGTATAACATGCCTTTATTATTTAAAAAAAAGTTAATCATATATAATAAATTAATACAGTGCTATTTTATTTTTGAATCGGTTGATGTAGAATTTTTTATTGTACTTTTAATATTGGTTTGAACTATTAAAGTTATTTTCATTAATTATTTTAACCAGACTATTGAAGTTCTTATTAAATATAGTTTGTGTTTATCTTATGGATTTAAGGACTGTGGTGTAGAGAAAAAAAATGATAATGTGAACCAGTTGAATTTAATTTTGATTTCATTACTTGCAAAAACAAAATAGATAAATTTAAAAATGTCCAGAGAATTTTTATAATATCAAATATTTATTTTTATTTTAAAAAAAAGTGATTTTTTTTTATAAATGTAATAGTCCGCGAGTTAATCGTTTAACCCGCGGATTTATGCGGATCATACTCGGACCAACAATTAAAACCGGTTTATATTTAGTGACCAACAATTAATATATTTTTATACTCTTTGCGTTTGATATTTGTGGTTTTTTAACACTAGGATTATTTTTTTTTTAACGGCAAAATAATATTTATATAAATAAAAAACACTAGGGGCTATTGACCTTTTGCAATTAATTTAAAGGATCACCCATATCATAGGTCTCTTTAATCTATAGATTTTTTTTAAAAGAATTAGATTTGAATTCCCTTCCTTGATATAGGTTACCATCTAACTCCAGTCACTATGTTTATGAAGGTCGGTCTATAAATAGATACCAATTGCTCACATAGTCACATGTTAGATTCAGAGCTCAAAAACCATCATTGTGTGTAACATATGTATTAGAAAATAATCATAGTACGTAGTAGAATTAGAATATTATATAGATAGATAATTCAGAGCTCAATGACCAGCATTTCTAGTTTCAACACTTAGCATAAACTCTCCTTGAAGCTCACTTCCAAAGGAGTAAATTTCATTCCTAGAGATTGCCATATATATATATGCCAAAGAGCTTGGGAATCAAGTTTACTTCTTTGGTAGTAAGGCCTCAAGCTCCAAGTTTTACCCTCTTTTAATACTTTTGATCAGAGTTTGTTTCAATAGTGTGAAACTTTCTTTCTTTTTTTGTCATTTTTGGTTTATGCTTTCATGTTCCTATTGTGTAGATGGACATGTATTTAAATTTTTGTGTTTCACTACATAGTTCATATGATATCCCTCTCTATTTCAATAGGGTTTTTCATTCAATTGATTTTGGATCTAACTTATTTTCCTTGCAAATATTCATGGTTCTATACTTCCAATCTTTGGTTCTTTGTTGCTTCTTTTGTGTTTGGTCTAGTATTTTTGCTTCTCTCCTTTTTTACATGTATTTTTTATTTAAACTATTAATAACAATATAGAATATAAATTATTTTGGGTTAATTTATATTTGTATAAGGATCAGGTTCATTGGATCTTTAATTGATAATGTAAAACGACATATATTGTGGTACAAATTTTTTTCCCAAAACGACATATATTTTGGTACAGAAGGAGTAGATTAAATACATTTATTATTCAATGAATTTAAAAAGTTAATATTTGTTTATAATTAAGGATGGAGAGAGTATTAGGAAAGATAAAACAAGTTAAAGAGTGACTACAATATGATAGTTAACATAGCTAATTTTGATTCCTGTATTGCAATTAAATCAAGCTTTTCAAACTGGTGATTTTAACTGTAGATCCAAGACCAAAAGTATAAGTTAGAGAGGTCACAGGAAGGTAACATTCTTTTTTTTTATATAAAGGTTACAAGGGTACAAAGATGACATCTAAGGCATCCCAACTATGTTGGCACCCCGAAGAAATCACCTAAAAAATACCCTAGTAAAATATATTAAAATAAAATAAAATAAGAAAGATACAAATGAACCTTGGGGGGACTAGACCAAAACCCAAGGTGTAAAAAATCTCTGCCTCATTAAAAACCTTACCAAGGAAAACCTAATGGGATAAAACCTTGATGAAGGGAAAAAGAGTGCAGAGATAAGAGAAATATTCAAACAAGAGCATCAACAATAACATCAACAAAATCTATATAAAGGTAAACCAAGTCTGCTGTGGTTGAAATCATTCTAAATAGAACTAGGAAGGTAACATTCTTGATTATCAACAAAAATAAAAACTTACTCTTATATGGTGATTGTACAAGTCAATCTCTTCTTTCAGCACTTGACATGCTCCACCAAAACCAACTCAAGAACACAATGAATAGACTAAGCAGCAAGAGAAGAATGTAGTTGCATTTAACACAAAGTAATCTAGTTCCATTCTCTTTTTTTTCCTTCTCAAATTCATGTTGACACTGATTATCTTCACTCTCAGTAGCATCAACACCATCATCACAGTTGTTAAAAAACCTGGCCAACCTTTCTGAGACAGATTGTAGGCCTTTGTCCAATGACTCTTCGTCTCCCTCATAATCATCATCCCCTTCGAAGATTAAATGAATTCCACATTTTTCCAACTCCAACCTCTCGTCAAAAGGGGGACTTCTCTTTGTCACACTAACCGTATCAGCGTCTTTTAAAAATGTTACTAATGGGTGGTAATCTTTGAACCTTCGCAAATGTATGTGTTGTTCATCAGTCCTTGGCACCCCACCTATGTTTAGAACTGAACTAAAAATAAGATTTCCTAGTTTGAGAACCTTTGCTTGAATATCAACCACACCAGGTATTTCATTTTTCATATTGTTTTGGTTGATTGAAAAAATAACACCTACTACAACACTTGTTAGCTCGAGATTTTTGCGCTTGGAAAAACTTACGGTTTCTCCTGAAAACCAATTAGGTAACTTGGTTCCTGGCATGCTCAAGTTCTGAAAATTTCTTAGCGCAACCTGTCATATAAATATTCCTCTAGTTACAAATATAATCAATAACAGGAACTTAGGGATCGACTAAAACAAATAAATATTAGTTATGATATTATGGAAGTTTTTAAAATATTTAAAACATTAAAACATTGTTTTCAGTGTTTTAAAGAGAATGAGAGAACAACCTTTGAAAGTCTTTTGCATACTTTGGAGGAGCATGCAATGCAACCGCTTAGGTACAATCTTCTCAATGACTTCAAGCATTCAAGACCTGGAATATCCACCACTTTCTCACAATTTGTGAGTTTCAACTCCTCCAAACTCTCTAAATTTGACATGTCGTGTATAGTTTCTAACTCATAGCAATTATCAGCGTTTAGCTCGATCAAGCTTGAAGGAAGTGAAGGGAGAGATATCAGCTCCGTGCAATTCTGAAGCCAGAGCTTCTTGAGAATGGAAAGACCTTTCAAGCTGGAAGGAAGGCTGTGAAAATTGTTTTGGCCCAAATTTAAAGTCTCTAATAATGATAGTTTCTCGAAATCGTCTGGAATTTTACCAGATAATCTCCAGGCACGAGCATCCAACTCATATAGTAAGGTCAGATTACAGAAAGAAGGCGGTAACACAAAAGAGCCAGTGGTAACTAACTCAGACTTCTTTGCCATTCTCAGTGTTCTCAAGCTTGTGAGCATACCAAAACTATCAGGCAAGTCTGTCATAGCTGTTTCCTCCATCATTAAGTGACATAGAGATTTCAGGTTTCCTATAGAAGCTGGAAGCTGTTTAAGCATTCTACATCGGTTCAATGTTAAGCTAACAAGATTGTCTAGTAATCCAATCGACGCTGGCAATTCTCTGATATTACCATTGACTATGTTCAATGTAGTAAGAGATGCTAGGTGGCCAATGGATTCTGGTAATGATTCAAGATTACTACAATTCCCAATCTCAAGTTTCCTCAGTTGTTTCATTTTTCCAATTTCATTTGGAAGATTTCTGATAGATGTTCCATCTAACTGAAGTTCAATAATCGAGGCCAGAGTTCTAAATGAGTCAGGCAATTTACTGAGAAGTTTACACTTTCCGACCGATAATGTCCTCAGATAAGATAAAGAACCAACGGTGGAAGGGAGTTCTTTAATTCCACTGTTGTAAGCCAGAAGTTCTGTCAACGATTCAAGATTTCCTATAGAATCAGGCATTCGAGTGAGAGATTGACAGTGGAACAAACTTAGTTTCTCAAGGTTTTTCAAGGATCCAACACTGTCGGGTAATTCCTGTAAACCTGATTCATTAAGAGATAATTCTTGCAACGAACATAATTTTCCAATGCAGTTTGGTAGTCTTCTCAAATGCGAGCAACGGTTTAAATCAAGTCTTTCGAGTTTGGTCAGGCGAAAAATGGACTCGGGCAACTTTACTATAGCAGTTTCATCAGCAACAAGCGTTTTCAGAGATTTAAGAAGACCTATGTTTTCTGGTAATGCTTTCAACTTGTAGCACCTAGAAAGAAAGAGACTCTCCAAATGTTTCAGTCCAGATACATCACTAGGAAGTTCAACAAGGTTTTCACAACGCGTCAAATTCAAATTACGCAAGGTAGTTAAACTGCCAATTGATTCATGAATCTTTTTTAGATTAATGCAGCTCTCCAAATTAATTTTCTCTATCCTGCGACACCAAGATAAATCAGGGATTGCATCAAGTCGGTAGCAGTCGGAGAGGTTCATAACCATTAGGTTCTTTGGTACCTGCTAAACAATATGATGTTACGTTATACATGGCAAAATTATATGGTTTCAGTCCTTTACTTACATAACCAAGAGATATATGGAACAAAAACTAATATTTATTCGATAGGAAATGATGTATTTCGGTATTTGTTGCATGCAAAAGATCGCTAATATCTATATTTTATTCTTGTAATAGACTCTTTATTAAATAAGGATATCATGAACATGGTTACAACAAAAGAGATAGGTTGTGTTGTTGCGGATGGCTGGAAACAAATAACCGGAGGCGTGTTGTGACACTGAACTAAGGAATTATCCGCAATATTGCGCAACTCCCCCAGAGTACAACCGGTTCTTCTCGACGATAAACATGCCGAGTCTATCAATACACAAGAATATCAATAAGGTCGGTAACTCAGGCACTTAGTGAAAACTAAAAAATATAACTCATGAAAGTATTCATCATTCTTTTTAGTGTTGAGCTTCTACTAATTTTTCATAAAAAATGTTTCTCTTTGAAAGACAAACCATGTTCTGTTTTTTCTCCTCATTTCTACCGTTTCACCAATAGTCTATATATAAAAAACTAGCGTAGAATCCTTTTATGATACCGTTGCATCATAAAAGGAACAAGTTTTGTAACAACTCATTAAAACCAATAATAATATTATGACTTTAGAATAAATTAAGACATAAAATTTAGAACAGGTTGAACTCATTTAATAATTATGAATAAGGTTGCAATCACCAAAGTCTGTGCATTCATGATTAAAATTATGCATAATATAGCTGAAACGTATTACCTTGTGACTTCCAAATCCCCGCAAGCTTTTAATTTTCTGGCCATTTGAGAGATCGAGGACAGCCAGTTCACGTGGCAGAGTGTCCAAAGGTATGCACTCTAAAGGACATCCTCGCCATTGTAGCCATTTCAGTTCATCTGGAAGAAACTTGCCTTCCAAACTCAGATTATTAATCTGAAGCAATCTCAAGCTAACCATTGGTTCAAAGGATTTTGCATTAAGTATAACTTCGTTATATTTCTCTGCTTGATGTTGAGGAGAATAATTTGTAGTACTAAACTGTTTTGGTCTTGCCTTAAAGTCTAGTACAATTCCTTGAATGCATCTTGTTCCCTACATTAGAAAACAAAGAGTGCTGAATATCACGATCGATTACTCTCACAAGAATTTCACAAAATACATGCATGTACATGTATATTAAAGAATCATCATACAGTTACTCACGCAGTCACGCTGTCAGCAAATCGGTGGCTGTTAGATTGACATCAGACAATCCAAAAAGCATGCAAATTTTGATTTTTTTTTAACTTTAAAATAGTAAACTTAAATTTGGACCGTCTGATCTTGATTTAACAGTCGATGATGTGTTGACTGCGTCAATGTGTGCGATTTGTGACTGCAAGCAATCCCCTCTATAATGCAAAGATTCTATCATTTATCCCTTCTGTTGACTATTTGCTGACGTGGCAAGCAAAAATTCAACTTTTTGCTACGTGGTAGTGCACTTTTGTTTACGTGGAAGTTTACTTATGTCTGCCACGTCAGCAAAAAGTCAACAGAGGAGTAAATGGTGGAATCTTCACATTGCAGAAGTAATCCAAAAAAATAATTTTACAAGGGTAAATCAAATTTCGCCAACTTTGCCGGGGATAAAAGCCTATCAACCCTATTTTATTTTGTATAGTCCATTCTCCACTACCTGTTCTTGTTGGCTGCACAAGAACACCAGCATAAATAAAATACCCTTTTTGAATAAAATATCAATGAATGATTTTGGACACTTTTTGCTTAATGGTATTTAAGGGTCTCCAGCTTAAAGCATCTTTTTTTTTTTTGATAGGCAATGTTAGTTGTTAGTAGATAATATATTACAATCTCCTTTGCCAGGATTCGAACCCTGGACCTCCAGTAGCTCCTTAACCCTTAGCTCAACTGGTCAGCTTAACCAGTTGAGCTACCCATCCCCCCCAGCTTAAAGCATCTTTAATACATGTATTTTTCAATGTGTCTGAATCTTTACCATCTTACTCTTCAAAACAGACATGATTTCTGCACGATCCCATAATCTACTACGCATCCCAGGATCGACATGGTTTTCATTAAGAACAATCTGCCTTCCCATATCTCGAATCTGATCATGCATCCACAAGGTATTGTCGTCCTGTCTTATTTTGATTAAGCATTTCTCAACAAGGATTGTCATAGCTATCTCTCCTCCAAAACCACAACCTCTCAATATATCAATCACATCATCACGCTTTGTTCTCGTTTCAACAAAGAAACAAGCAATATCAAGGAATATACACTTCTCTTGTTCATCCAACCCATCATAACTTATCTTCAATACATCATGAAGATTCCCCGGGCGAATTGTTCTCAGCTTCTCAACAGCATCCTCCCATTCCTCCATCCTCCTCTTACCAAACAGAAAGCAACCAAACACTTCCAAAGCCAATGGCATTCTTCCTGTAAGAGACACAATTTTATTTGAAACATTCAGAAAACTGTGTGGAGGTTCATTTTTCCTTAGTGCATGGTAACTGAATAACTCAAGAGCTTCTTCGGTATCCAATTCTGTAACTTCGTACAACTTATTGACATGTTTTTCAGGCAAAACAGTTGTATCCCTTGTCGTAATTATTATACAGCTTCCTTCATAAAACCACTCCCTTTTACCAATCAATGCATCTAGCTGATTAACATCATCAACATCATCCAACACTAGCAGAACTCGATTTTCACGAATTATTCTTTTGATAACAGAAATACCAGCATTGACATCACTGATAGAACTCCTAGCGCCTTCTTCGGGAGAAAAATCTTTAATGACATTGCTTTGAAGAGAAACCAAACCATCTTCTTTAGATGAAAATTGTCTCACATTGGAAATGAAGCATCTACGCTCGAAACGACCAACGAGACTATTGAAGAGAGCCTTGGCTAGGGTTGTCTTACCAACACCACCCATCCCATACAACCCCAAAACCTTGACACCGTTGGATTGAACTTGTAATAAATCCATCACTTTCTCAACACGTTTGTTGAGCCCCACTGCAAACTCAGACACAACCATTGGAGTATTACGTAACTCCTTCAAAACCCTTTGTACCAACCTTCGTATGAGATTCTCATGCTTGCTATCATCACTAAGAAACAAAAACAACAAAGAGTTAAACAAATAAAGAGTGTAGCAGAATCAAAGCGATCAATACATATAGTTACATTCAATCAATTCTGAGGGAGTTGGATACCTCAACTGGTTTAAGCAAAAGGTTAAAGGAATTAAAAGACAAGAATTCAAACCCTAGCAAAAGAGAAAGAAAAAAAAAAAACTAACATGACAAATAATTACCAACATCGGTCGTTTCAAGAAGAAAAAATAATCAATCACTTCCATTTTCTCAAATTTGTAAGTGTCAATATTAGTGTTGTGTCACATGTTTGAGTATTCATGTTGTGTGTTTGAGTATCACTATCATGTCGTCTGGTGTCCCAATGTCAATTATCGTGTACGGTATCTAAGGAACAGTGTTGTGCCTGGTGTCCAAGTACCGTACCAATGTCATGTTTTGTGTTTGTGTATGCACTTCATAGTTCTCAACAAATATTGCAAAAATCGGTGAATACAAAATGTATTTCTAACACAAAACTGAAAAAAAAAGACAAACACCTTTGAAGCACGGACACCAGACACGACATGTTATCACCGGTAATTTTAAAAAAAATGATATATTTTATTGTAATTGTAACTTATAAGTGTCAGTGTTCGAAACTGGGACACACCTAATCGAGGAGTGTTCGTGCTTTATAGTCTTAGATAAAGCTGACAAAACAGGCGGCCCGACCCATTTCAACAGATCCAGAAGGGAAGTGAGTTTCATCAGTCTGGGCTAAAAAAGCCCGAAATAAAATATAAGCTGAAAAAATAGTGCCAAAGCCCAGCCTTTTACAGATTGGTGGGCTTTCGGGTAAGCCCGACCTGGTTCAATCAATTTTTTATATTTTTTTTCACTATCAAAAAATAATTTTTTGGAGGAAAAAAATTAAACATTCCAAATATAATACAAATAAGTTTACATTATTCAAAATAAGTTAAAAATCAATTAAATAACATAAAATAAATTCAAATAGTTTTCCAAAACAAATTAAGTTCATACATAATCAAACAACACAATTATAATTTACAATCAAAATATCACACAAAACAACATAAGTGAGCATAATCAAACATAATTATAATTTTGTGACTATTTTGTAAGACTTGTACGTGAGTTGTGTCTAAAAAAACATATATGCTGGCTAACGGGCGGCCCATGGTCTATACAGACAAGCCCATATTTTTAACGGGTAAATACGTGCCAGACTAAAAAGCTCGGACGATAATATAGGTAAAATTTTTAAAGCACAAGCCCGGCATTTTTTCGGGCTTGGCGGCCCGGTCTATTTTGACGGCTCTAGTCTCAGACACACATAAGAGATACTATCTCCGTCTCAAAATATTTGTCGCTTACGCATACCAATGCATAATTTTAATCATTTAAATTTTTAGTTTTCTTTCCCGAAAAATTATAAAAATTTAATATTGTGAAAACAGTCATTGGGACAAATCAAACAAGTTCTTATTATATGCTAATATTTGTGTTTATACGTTAATAAAAAGATACGGTCAAAATAAATATCAACAGTGAAACTGTGACAATTATTTTGAGATGGAACAAATACCTATTATTATTGAAAACAAAACCAGCAAAACCACCAAGTTTAAGCATAGAATCTCTCCATTTCAAAACCTTATCTTTCTCATTTCGAAACCTCTCTTCAAGATAATCAAAACCTTGTTTAAAAGGACCCAGTTGTTTCCTAACATGAGAGGGATCAACACAATAGAAAACAGGAATAACAAGCCTCTGAGAGTCACAAATCCTAGCGAGTTCATCGAGACACCAATGAGAATCAGCGTAGTTAGGAGAAATAATAATAATGGAAGCAGCAGAATCATCAATGGCTTGAAGTAAACTGGTTTGTATGTGGTCACCACGGTCCAAACCCTCGTCGTCCATAAAAGCACGAATTGCATGAGGGCGAAGAGATTCATAAAGTTTTTTGACGAACTGGCGTGTATCTTCTCCTCTGAAACTTAGAAACACATCCCAACGAACCCTGAATGCTCCTCCACCTCCACTTGACGAAGACATCATCATCATCGCCGTCGTTGTTGTTTGTGTAAATTATATGCTTTTGTTTTGGTGTGTGAATTTGGTCGAAAGAGGTAAGCTTCACGATATTTATTTTTTGATATAAAGCTTCACGATAGATATTTAGTAGTAAGTAGCGTTTACTTTTCTTAATTAATGGTTCGAAAGAGACAGCTCTGCGCTTATTGTGGCATGCAGCAGTGGAAACAAATTTATTTTAATACCAATTGGAAACAGGAAAGACTTTGAATTGGTTGCTTCCTTCTTCCTAGAAGAAGACACAGTGCAGTTGACTCTGCAGTGCCATCGGTAAAAATGGACCATCCAATTTTAATCTGATGGTTATGATTTTAAGTATACATTTTAATGTACTGTATTTTTTAAATATAAAATTAAGTTTCAAATATGACCATCTAATTTAATAATGAATGATCGAAATTTGACTGAATGCACTTGTTAATCAGAGACCACCTCCTGCGGCTAGGGCTAGCAATGAATGAACCTCCAATTTTATATTTCTGTTAGTTAAAAAGTGGTCTTTTCAATAAATTTCAACCTCAAATATAAGAAAGAGACCATCTCCTTCGGCTAGGGCTAGCAATGAATGAACCAACTCGAGAAAAGTTTGAGACATGATTCGAAAATTGATTCGTTGAACTTTAATTTGTTCATGAATCAAATGAGCGAACTTGAGATGAAAATTAAGTTCATTAATTGAATGAACTGAATTCAAACTATATATAGTTCGACTCGTTTGGTTCACAATGCAAACTGATTCGATTATATATATAATACTTCAAAAATATTTTTAAATTTATATATTTAATTTTATACATTTATATTTATAATAAGAAACTTAATTTAATTTCCTAATTTTAAAATTAAGTTATTTTATCATCCATGTTATCCATCAATTTGCATTTGTTTGTTGCCACTAACATGTCATTAAATAGTTATTAAAAATAATATATAAAAGAGAAAATAACATTTGTTTTAAAATATTCAAATAGAAGTCATAGAAAAAAAAAGTCAAATAGAGATACATTGAAGTCCCACATCAAAAACTTTAATCAATATAAAGAGGCAAATTGCTTATAAATAGTGTAGTTTTAAATCTAATTGTACAACAAGGTGCATTGCACTTGTGTTGTGGGATGGCTTCTCACATTGGATGAATGTTTTTTAAGACTAATTTACTTTCAAGAAGTGTTCTCCATGCCCAAAGGAAGTTTTAAATGTGTTTTTATTGTTATTGTCACTATTTGAGTTATTATTTTTGAGCTAAATACGGACTGAATTTAATGAGTTGAGATGAAGGGTTTGTGAATTTTAAACGAGTTAACTCAAGTTGAAAAATGAGTTCGTGTCAAATTCAAGCGAGTTTCGAACTGAATTAATTTTTATCGAGTGGAGCCGAACTCAGATAAGTTCGACTCGACTCATTTCCAGCCCTATATGCGGCATTGATGTTGCCGGGTGATTTTGTGTGCTTGAAGATAGAGAGAAAGAGAGAGAGAGAGAGAGAGAGAGAGAGAGAGAGAGAGAGAGAGAGAGAGAGAGAGAATAAAATATTATGAGGTGAAGATGAGTGAGAAAAAATGATGATACATAAAATATGGTAGGAGAAAAAAATGATGAGAGATGAGTGTTCTCTTTTTACTTGCTTTAAGAACTTCATGCATTTCTTTAGGAGCACGCGAAGATCTTTGATCTCCATGCCTTCAAAGTTGTCACTGTGATCTTCTTCATTGTCTTTTCTTAATGACACCGTTACACGACATTTGCTTTCCTTTTTCTTATGCATCTCATTATTCTCATCCAATCTATTCAACTCAAGCTCATGCTCTCGAAGCTCACAGAACAATGAAGCTAAGTGCATGGTCAAGAAATCTCTCTATAGTTCTCACCTTGTGTGCCTCCAGTTCTTACTCAGTGCCGGTTCTGACATTTTGGAGGTCCTAGACAAATATTTAAAATGGATCCCTAATAAAAAAATGTATACCAATTTTTGTTTAAAATCGTCTATTTAAATTATAAATAGTATTTACACTTTTAAAATTAGTCTTTTATTTTTATAACTAACATAAATAAAATGTCATATTCTACTCTTATAAATATCATAAAAAAAATATATTTTAGCTACTTAAAAAAACTCTTTTTTTATTTTGTTAGATATTTTTACTTTGTTTGGACTAAATATAGATTGGACCTAATCATATAACTACCTAAAACAATTATTTTGAACCCCCTATTATTTAGAGGTCCAAGGATGGAGCCTATGATGCCTTGGCTCAAAGACAGCACTGTTCTTACTCAAACATCTCAAAACTTTAATTAACCAAATCCTCATTCGGAATTTTCTTTCCATACGAGGCAAGATGATTAACAACACTATAAAACCGCATTTCCATATCATGTATGCTCTCACCATGTTTCATACAAAAATCCTCATATTCACGAGTTAGATACCCAATTCTAGCCATTTTAACTTCACTGGTTCCTTCATGAATATCTCCCAATTTATTCCACACTTCTTGTACAGTCTCACAGTTCCTGACAATGCCAAACTGACCTTTACTTAAGGCACATAATATGTAGTGCATTGCCCTACAATCGGGATGAGCCTTTTTCTCATCATCATCGGTCCATTCGCCTATTAATTTCGGTAAACCATCATGTTAGTATTTTTGTGTTGGTCTTGTTTTTGGCAAAACATAATGTGAAGGATAATGTGCGTACATCATTGAAGATGTGCAAAACAATGTGCGCACATCATGTAACTCCAGAAGTGTAGAGCTTATTTACGAGTCATATCTTTCATGAAGATTTGTTTCGCTTTTATGTTGCTTAGCTTGCTGGCCAAGGTGCGTGCTCTCTATATGAACTATTAGGATTACTTGTCACACTAATTCTTTTGTAGAAAGTATTTTCCAATTGTGGAAATATTTTATATGGTTCAAATTTATGTTTCTTGGGTCAGAATTATTATAAGACTTTTCTTGAAGCCCAAGACACGTTTACAACCTGTGCTACTCAGAAGTTTATAAATATGTGTGAAGACTAAACCTAATACTCACTTAAGCCGTCATTGAAGAATAGTTTTTAGGGTTTGAGTCTTGTGTTCTTGTTATTTGTGAGCTTTTGCAAAGTATTGTTTTGATGCTTGCATAAAGATTGAGTTATTTGAGTTGTAATCCGAAGCTTTTAAGCAAGGAATATTGTTCATTACTCTAAGCTTTGAAGTACGAGTAGTGTATTATTGTTTGGGGAGTGTTCTCTAATCTTTGATTGATTTTGTTATAGATAACACTAGTCTATGTTTAGTATTGGGAGTGAGACGGATTTCTCTTACCTATGAGGTACCTAGGTAAAAATATAGCACGGATATTAGCGAGTTCTTAAGTTGTAAAGCGAGGTGTAAACCGAATAGCTTAGGAATAGTATTACACTAGTGAATTTCCTTGTGTTATTTATTGCTTTCATCATTTATTACTTTATTAACTATACTGCAAGTCTGGTTAATGTGCGCACATTATACCACACATTACTTTTCATAATATAAATTATAAATACTCCCTCTAGTCCTATATATAAGAAAAGATTCTATTTTTAGATACATTGAAATTTTGATGTATCTAAAAAAAGATTCTTCTCTTATATTTAGGATCGGAGAGAGTAGTGCCTTAGAATTTTACATCAACAATATGAGTGGCAGTAAAATGACCATTTCCAATAGCCTTCCACGCATCGTAATCATTAGCCTTAACAAAGACTTGCATTCTACTTTTCCAAATGTAATATTCTTCACCATTGAAATAGGGGGGTCGCAAGTCGTCATCATCATCATCATAATCATAAAAGTAATTTGAGGCCATTATTAAACCTAGAGCAATAATATTGAAAGATAACCTTAAAATTAGCACACTACAAGTTAGAAAATAAACGCAGTAAAGTAACAGAACAAAGAATTTAACTTTAATTTTGAAGATAAAAAGAAGTAGAAAACGACACCTGAGTGGAACAACATGAAGACGCCGAGAGAGGCAAGGGTTAGCGATTATTGGAGAAATGTTGAATCTAATGTTTTTGACTTTGATGGTGTTTAGTGTTTCTGTAGTGAAATTTGATAAGATATATTTTACCGAGAAAACTGTAATTATATTGCTATATGAAAAATATTCATGTTCTTATTTTTTTTATGGCTAATTGGTTATATGCCTCTATATATAAACTTACAAATAAAATAAATTTTAAATCATATCTTTTAAAATAACAGATTGATCTTATAAAAATTCTAAATAAATCATAAATATTTTAAACAGAAATATAAATATCAGATATAATATTATCTTTTTATTTTTATTTTTTTGGTATATAATATTATCTTATTTTAAATATAAATCTAAACTATATTTCAATTTAAAATAGAGTGTATCACGTTTCAATATATATGTTCTGAACTGAGCAAAAGTTCAAACACATGTTCGACACAATGAATAGGTGAGCCAAGACCACACTGACTTTGTACTCGGAATTGAGTATTAAAGTTTTCTTCTACAGCCAGTCCAAAGACCAAACAACTTTTATACGTGCTACTACTTGGTGACGAGGACGCTCGTCCTCATCCTCCAACTAGTCATGCACACCATATCAGGCACGATGGATGAGGATTTTAGGAAGCATAGATCATAATTGTACACATCGGGATAACGGGGTGTTGTGACTTCTCACCCATTTGTCCACTTATCTAGTAGTTGTCAATCACAAGGCCGAAAAACTCGTCATCTAGATAATCATGGTGACACAGAACGGAAGCAACAGTTTAACAAGCGCTAAACTTCAAACGATAAGCAGACAAGCTGCAAGCGCTAACCTGTCAAAAGGTTTCCGGACTCCACCAGAATTTGAGAAAATTCTCTGTAATTTTTATTGAATGAAAAAACTGCCCCTTAGGCTACAAAAGTTCTGTTTAAATACTAGGGAAATAACAAACCCTAATGGGCCAAAGTAAATAACAAAACTGAAATAAAATAAATAAAAAATATAGCAAATCTAGAATAATAAAAATAACAGATTTAAATAAACCCTCCTACATCAGTCTCCTCCACCTCAAAAGAACTCGACCCCGAGTTCTCATCTCGATAAAGGACCTCATCTGCATGGTACTCATATATATCTGCCACATTGAAAGTGTTGGAAATGTTCATTGATGCTGGAAGGTCCACTACATAAGCATTGTCATTGATCTTGCGAGTCACTTTAAACGGGCCATATTTGCGAGGCTGCAGCTTGTTGTAGGTACCAACTGGAAATCTTTCTCTTCGCAGAAACACCATCACTTCATCTCCCACATTGAACACTTTGACTCTTCGACGTTTATCTGCCGCAATTTTGTTTTTCAATCCAGTAGCTTCCAATTTGGACTTGACAGTATCTTTCACATCTATAATCTCTTCAGCCATATTTTCAGCAGCCACACTAAATCCAGGAGCCTTAGGCAACTTAATCAAATCAACCACATGCCTAGGAACAGAGGTGTAAACAAGTGAGAAAGGTGTTTTTCTAGTAGCAGAATGCATAGTGCTATTATAAGCAAACTCAACTTGAGGCAAAGCCAAGTCCCACTGCTTCGGTTTGTCACCACAAACACATCGAATCATATTTCCAAGAGTTCTGTTTGTGACCTCAGTTTGTCCATCAGTTTGGGGATGAGTTGTAGAACTCCTGTTCAATGATGTATCAAATAACTTCCATAAGGTGATCCAGAAATGACTGAGGAATTTGGTGTCCCTGTCTGAAGTAATGGATTTTGGAACTCCGTGAAGACGCACAACCTCCCTGAAAAACAGTTTGGCTATGTTGGATGCATCAGCTGTCTTCTTACAGGCAATAAAATGGGACATCTTGGAGAATCGGTCTACAACCACAAACACGGAATCCACACCTCGTTGTGTACGAGGCAAACCCAACACAAAATCCATCGATAAATCTTGCCAAATGTCATCAGGAATGGGTAAAGGCATGTAAAGACCAGTATTTTGCGACTGACCTTTAGAAACCTGACAAGTATAACATTTCTTCACTATGGTACCGACATCTTTTCTCAGGTGTGGCCAATAAAACTGCTCTTCCAGACTAGCAATGGTCTTATCTCGCCCCATATGTCCACTTAGACCTCCACTATGTAGGTCCCTAATTAATTTCTCCCTCAAGGATGAACAAGGGATGCAAAGTTGGCTTCCTTTAAAAAGATATCCTTCGCGAATATGAAAATCAGCACAAGGACGATCACGGCACTTGGCCCATAACTTTTTGAACTCTGCATCATTCTCATACAACTCCTTCAGACAATCAAAACTCACGATCTCTTGTGCTAGAGTGACAAGTAAAGAGGCCCTCCTACTTAAAGCATCAGCGACTTTGTTAAGAACTCCAGATTTGTGCTGAATAATAAAAGGGAACTTTTGTAGAAAGCTAACCCACCGAGCATGCATCTTGTTGATCACCTTCTGACTATGAAGAAATTTCAGAGCTTGATGATCGGTGAACAAAATGAACTCCCTATGAATCAAGTAATGCTCCCATTGACGAAGAGCTCTGAAAACGGCATAAAATTCTTGGTCATAAGTACTCCACTTTTGGCGAGTTTCACTCAACTTTTCACTAAAAAATGCAATTGGTTTCTTCTCTTGAGATAAAATAGCCCCTATTCCAATTCCATTAGCATCACATTCAACTTGGAACACCTTTTCAAAATCAGGAAGAGCCAAGACTGGGGCAGTACACAACTTCTCTTTAATTAAGGCAAAACTCTGCTCTTGCTCGGAACCCCACATGAATTTTCCTTTTTTCAAACATTCGGTGATTGGTGCAGTGATAGTGCTGAAATCTCTAATAAATCTCCTATAAAATGTGGCCAGCCCATGGAAACTACGTACTTCGGTGACTGATGTAGGTGCAGGCCAATCTCTGATAGCTCTCACCTTTTCTTCATCTACTTGAATTCCATCTTCACCAACCACAAACCCCAAGAAAAGTAATTTGTTGGTACTGAATGTGCACTTCTTCAAATTAATGTACAACTGACTTTCTTGTAACACTTGCATTACTAGCCTCACATGTTCCAGGTGCTCTTTCTTGGACTTACTATAAATCAGAATGTCATCAAAATAAACCACCACAAAAGATCCGATAAATGGACGCAGAACCTGATTCATTAATCTCATGAAAGTGCTAGGAGCGTTTGACAACCCGAAAGGCATCACCATCCACTCATAAAGTCCATCCTTACTCTTGAAAGTCGTCTTCCATTCATCTCCAGGTCTAATTCTGATCTGATGATAACCACTACGCAGATCTATTTTTGAGAACACTTTAGATCCTGCTAACTCATCAAGCATATCTTCTAAACGGGGAATTGGAAACCGATACTTGATAGTTATCTTGTTGATGGCCCTACTGTCAACACACATCCTCCACTGATTTCGTTTCTTTGGTACCAAAAGCACTGGAACGGCACAAGGACTCATGCTTTCACGGATGAATCCCTTCTTTAACAAATCCTCAATTTGTTCCCTTAAAATCTCATTCTCCTTAGGACTCATGCGATAATGAGGAAGGTTAGGAAGACTAGAACTTGGAATCAAGTCAATTTGGTGTTGAATATCTCTCATGGGAGGTAACTCGTTTGGCAACTCATCTGCAATAAGCTCATTGAAGTCTCTTAGAATTTCTAAGACTTCACTTGGAATTGGGATCTCTTCTTTCACAACACTCATCAGCCCTTTGATCACGACTGGACAAAAACACTCAGTCTCTTTAACAGCATCATCAAGTTCCTTGTCATTCTGAGTCATTACCAGAAAACTAGATTTCTTTTCTTTCGGGTTCTTATCAAAATGTAACACAGGTGCCATAGCAATCTTATGAGTTCCCCAAATAAACATCATCACATTATCCCGTCCCCGATAAGTAATATCATTATCAAACTGCCAAGGTCTACCAAGTAAAATATGACAAACATCTATATTAAGAACATCACAAAGTACCTCTTCTCTATAATGTTTGCCGATGGATACTGGAACTTTGTAGGACATTGTCACTCTTATATGAGATCCCTTGCTGACCCAACCAAGAGCATATGGCTTCTCATGAGGTTCTGTCGGCAGTTTAAAATGATCGACCAATTTTTGTGACACCAAGTTCTCGGTGCTCCCATTATCTACTATCAGGTTACACAACTTATTCTTGACAGAACAGTGAGTTTTAAATAAGTTCTTGCGTTGCCCTTCTTCCTTAGCTGCTAGTAACATCCGTTGCAACACAAAATTCACTCGTTCTTCAGATTCCTCTTCAGCAAACTCAACTTCTGCGTATTCATCGACTTCAGAAAGTTGATCTCTTTCATCATCGTCCCTTTCTCCCACCACAGCTGCAACTCTCCTTGACGAACAGACATTGGATCGGTGACCTTCCCCGTTACACCTAAAACAAGTATCAAGATGGGTTTGGCATATGGATTGTTTTGTTTTTGGGCTGGGGCTTTGCCTTGTGATGCACTGCTAGAACTACCAGTTGCCTTATTACCAGGAGTCGAATCCCTGGCTGCTGCACTTTTCTCTTTGTCACCTGATGATTCAGTATTATTATGGGGAGAATACTTTCTGAAGGAGGAGAAATTTCTGGGTGATTTCTCCATTAATTCTGCCTTCAAAGCGAGGTTAGACGCTTCAGCAACGGTCCAAACGGTTTGCAAACCCATCTTCTCCTGCAAGGATCCTTTCAATCCACTGACATAACGAGCCACTTTCTGATTTTCTGATTCACCCAATTCATTACGTTCAGATAAACGCAGAAATTCAGCGGTATACTCTGTCACTGATCGCTTTCCTTGAACACATTCAATATACATCTTATATAGAATTTGTTCATAATCTTCAGGTAAAAATCTCTCAAGCATCAATTGTTTCATCTTCCGCCAAGTTCGAATGGGATTCTTTCTCTGCCTCGTCCTCTGAACGACGAGTCTGTCCCACCAGACAGCGGCGGTACTTTTCAGCCTGATTGCCACCATCTTAACCTGCTTGTGCTCAGGGACGTCCATGACATCGAAAAATCTGTCAACATCAATGTGCCAATCTAAAAATTCCTCTACTCCCATCATTCCGTAAAACAATGGAATATCTGCTTTCACGCGGTAATCATGGTGATTGTCACGATCGTTTCTTTCTTCAGTCACAACCTCCTCCTCTTCTGATTCCGAATCATCAACCGTATGATTGTTTCCATGACCTCCTCCTCTGTTCAGATTGATTTTGTTGTTGTTGGATAACGTTGTTACCTGTGTTGTCAGAGCGGTGATGGCCGCGGTTAAAGCCGCTATGGCACCATCAAACTCTATTTTCGTCACCGATTGATCTCCCATCTGATCACTTCACGAAAGAACAGGGGAAACCTGCTCTGATGCCAACTGACGCAGAACGGAAGCAATAGTTTAGCAAGCGCTAAACTTCAAACGATAAGCAGACAAGCTGCAAGCGCAAACCTGTCAAAAGGTTTCCGGACTCCACCAGAATTTGAGAAAATTCTTTGTAATTTTTATTGAATGAAAAACTGCCCCTTAGGCTACAAAAGTTCTGTTTAAATACTAGGGAAAAAACAAACCCTAATGGGCCAAAGTAAATAACAAAACTGAAATAAAATAAATAAAAAATATAGCAAATCTATAATAATAAAAATAACAGATTTAAATAAACCCTCCTACATCAGTCTCCTCCACCTCAAAAGAACTCGACCCTAAGTTCTCATCTCGATAAAGGACCTCATCTGCATGGTACTCATATATATCTGCCACATTGAAAGTGTTGGAAATGTTCATTGATGCTGGAAGGTCCACTACATAAGCATTGTCATTGATCTTGCGAGTCACTTTAAACGGGCCATATTTGCGAGGCTGCAGCTTGTTGTAGGTACCAACTGGAAATCTTTCTCTTCGCAGAAACACCATCACTTCATCTCCCACATTGAACACTTTGACTCTTCGACGTTTATCTGCCGCAATTTTGTTTTTCAATCCAGTAGCTTCCAATTTGGACTTGACAGAATCTTTCACAGCTATAATCTCTTCAGCCATATTTTTAGCAGCCACACTAAATCCAGGAGCCTTAGGCAACTTAATCAAATCAACCACATGCCTAGGAACAGAGGTGTAAACAAGTGAGAAAGGTGTTTTTCTAGTAGCAGAATGCATAGTGCTGTTATAAGCAAACTCAACTTGAGGCAAAGCCAAGTCCCACTGCTTCGGTTTGTCAACACAAACACATCGAATCATATTTCCAAGAGTTCTGTTTGTGACCTCAGTTTGTCCATCAGTTTGGGGATGAGTTGTAGAACTCCTGTTCAGTGATGTATCAAATAACTTCCATAAGGTGATCCAGAAATGACTGAGGAATTTGGTGTCCCTGTCTGAAGTAATGGATTTTGGAACTCCGTGAAGACGCACAACCTCCCTGAAAAACAGTTTGGCTATGTTGGATGCATCAGCTGTCTTCTTACAGGCAATAAAATGGGACATCTTGGAGAATCGGTCTACAACCACAAACACGGAATCCACACCTCGCTGTGTACGAGGCAAACCCAACACAAAATCCATCGATAAATCTTGCCAAATGTCATCAGGAATGGGTAAAGGCATGTAAAGACCAGTATTTTGCGACTGACCTTTAGAAACCTGACAAGTATAACATTTCTTCACTATGGTAACAACCTTTTAAAAAGAGTTTATAGTTTATTTTACTAGTTTATAGCTTATTTTTATAAGTTATTTCGTGTCTGTTTGGCCTAGCTTTGTTTTAGTTTTACTTCTCTTTGAAGTCATAAGTAGGGTCAAACACATATTTTATGAAGTTCTTATTACAAAAAAGTGGCTTAAAATACTAATGAAGAAAATATAGAGATTTGTCTCGATCCAAAAATAAATAAATCAAAATACATTATGTAAAAAGAAGATAAGTACAAAATACAAACTATATCAAAATATTTTAGTTTAAAATATAATAAAAACGATAAGCAGAGTGGCGGAGCCAGCAAAATAAACTCGGGTGGACGACTAAAATAAATTATAATATTAAAATTAAATATTAAAATTATATAGTATACAAAAAGTTGTTTATAAAAAAATTTAAATACATACTCCCTCTGTCTATTTGATTATAAAAATATAACAGAAAAATATTCAAAAAAATTTGATGTACTATTTGATTAAAAATATGACCTTATATTAACTTTGAATGTTGTTCGATAATTATTGTTGATACAGGAAAAGTCAAAAAAGTTGTAAGACTCGATGAATCAATACATATATATTTAATTTATTTGTCTCTACTAATTTTTGACATCAACAATAGTGGACAAATTATTATTATTTTATCCTAATATTATTATTACTAATTTTATATTTGACATAATTAAAAGATTATTTTTTTCTGTAAAAAAAAAATAATTAAAAGATTTTTTTTAACAAAAGGTCCAATATATAATTAATAATATGTATATATAGTCTTTGCAAAAATATGATACTAACACATAATAAATTTAATACTACTACTAGTTATAAACTCGTGCATCCGCATGAGTCTGGGTTATGGTTAAATGTTATATTTAATTGTACTAAATACTTATGTAGTTTTTAAAAATGTTGGTTAATTTGTTGATTTCTTTTTTGTTTAATTAGAAAAATAATAACAATTGAAACCAAAGATTCGTCAAAAAAAAATAGAAATAAAAAAAAAATTTAAAAGAAACAACACTTTACAATTTGAAAACATATTTTTATAATTGCATTAATAAAGTTTTAAACATATAATATAAAATATGATCTTAATATTAATAAATACATCCCGTCAAAAAAAAATATATTAATAAATACATATCTAACTTTGTACCAAAAAAATAATACATATCTAACTTATACTATTACAAAGTACATATAGGTTTGTTGAAAACAACATGGAATCTATAGATACAACTTAATAAATGAGATACTTTAATTTGAAGTGAATTATTAATGATCAACTCCCGTTATACATTTGTAAGACTTTGTGTAAAAGAAGGTGAGCACAATTTGAGTCTTTGCAAGTTCCTGAAAAAATTGAACAAAATTGTTATTTCTAATTATTTTAGGTTGAAGCATTAAATATATATGTATGTGTGTGTGTGTGTGAATAAGTGCAACTCAGTTAGTAATTTATAGAAATTATATCTAATGAATGACAATATAAAATTCCAATTTGAAATGGAGAAATAGGGGATGAATCTAAATTACCTATTGGATGTTACGGAAAACCTCTTTGAACACAACATTTGTAGTAGTATTCAATTAATTTCTTGCGTTATCATGTATTAATATCTTCAGTCCTTGTTTGCTGTTCACTCTAAAAATTGCCACATAGAATTGACTGTGACTGAAAATATCTCTTGGCAAGTATAATCCAACATATTCTAAAGATTGACCTTGAGACTTGTTTATTGTCATGGCAAAAGAAACAATAATTGAAAATTGCCTCCTTATAAGCTTGAATGGCCACGGTGATTGTGATGGTGACATCCACATTCTTGGAATATATATTATATTGCCAATGTTTTTTCCAGTAATTATTTTAGCTTCAATCACATGATCTCCAAGTTTAGTAATAGTCAACCTAGTACCATTACATAACCCCTCAGCTTGATCTAGATTTCTCAACAACATGATTGGCGTGCCAACTTTTAGTTTGATGGAATGGTTCGGAAGTCCAGATGTTTTTAGACAATTTAAAAACTTTGGTGTAAGCTGTTCAAATGCTTCATTATCATTTTCTTCGGTTTGATCTATGGAGTCTGAACTATGATATTCCTTTTCATCACCTATATTCAACAAAAACACAATAAAACCTTGTAAAAAAATAATTGCATATGTTATAAATTATATAAAATCTATTCAACTAATGAATTTGAAATACCTGGAATGTGCTTCAATATATAATCATTGATTTCATCTACAACCTCAATTGTTGATGCTAAAATAGCTCTACTTTGTTGATATTGACCATCAATGTAATGATTCAATAAATTAGGATATGTACTTTTAACAATTGCGTCAATGGGTTCATCGAATTATGAAATTAAAAGTTCATCTGGAATTGGGATATCTTCATTTAGTTCTAAAACTTCTCCATCCCCGATCCTTAATATCCATTCAGAATTTTTTTAATTTCTTCAGAGTTTGAATTTGATGAACCATTTAGCAACCGCATGTTCTTGGTAAGGTCAAAACAGTGCAATGATCCCAAATATAAGAGGCATTTATTGTTGCATGAACAATATCAGATCTACTTTCTCTTGGTATTACCGGAAAGATTTGTCTGAAATTACCACCAAAGACTATAACTTTTCCTCCATATATTTTGGACGCAGAAGACTTATCCTCACTCATTATGTCTTTTAAGGATTTGTTCAAATTTCAAAGTAGAATTTGTGAGCCATAAGAGCTTCATCCCATATAATTAACTTTGTTAATTTTAAAAGTTGTTCTAGTTCAGTTCCCTTCTCTATATTGCAAATAGAAAATTCAAGTGCTGGAACTGGAATCTTGAACTTTGAATGAGCTGTCCTTCCTCCAGGCAACAATAAAGATGCAATTCCGCTAGAAGCTACAGTCAAAACAATGTCCCGTTTTGATCGTAAAGTTGTTGCTAAAGTGTTTCACATTAAAGTTTTTCCTGTTCCACCATATCCATATAGGAAAAAAAAAACCCCTTTTTGCTTCCGAGCAACTTCCATGATCGTGTCAAATATTTTTCTCTGTTCATCTAGTAACGTTAGCATATTTTATACTAAATGACATTTGTGTAGTGTAATTTAAGCAAAATATTATTCTATTTTCAAACGCTATTGACACTTGAAATATAGTCAATCCAATTTAGCATGCGGTGAAAATTATGTTACTCATAGGAACAAAAGTCACAACAGCAATAATGTAAAAATCTTACCAAATTAGAAGATGCTGTCATGAAAATTAATAGTAAAGATAAAATAATGGAGAAAGTAGGGAGAAGTAGTAGTCAGGATGAGAGATGGTACAGAGTGAAAACTGCCATATTGTGTTCTTCTTTTTTAGCCTTATGAGTAACTTATATAGAAAGGATTACCTCCAGTTTAGTTTTTAATTTCTTTAGATAGTTTTTTTTTTTTTTAATAATTTGAGTAACTTAGCACAAACATAGCATCATTAAACTGTTTTTGTCGCCCATGATATAACTTTATAACACTCATTTCTATGGAATTCAAAATAATCATTGCAAAAAGAAATCTTTAAAAATTAGTTAGTTTTTTTTAACAAAGTAACTCAAAAAGTGGAGCACAAATAGCATGTTAGTTTTTTTTTTTATATGTGACTATTTTTTGTTTGTTTGACTAAATCTGTGACTAATTGTTGATTTGTGTGGGAAACAACTTCTCCATATTTAGTTAATTACGATAAAGGACGTTAATAAAAGCTTAAATAATTGTGATTAGATTTTAAAAAGGGTTAATTAGTAACTTACTTAGTATATTATATTAATATATAGTTAGTAGATTACTATTAAAAAAATTGAAGCAAGTGGATGGGCTATAGCCCCCTCTAGTTCTTATGTTGGTCCGCCACTGATGATAAGTACTTTTAAATATAAAAATAAATTATCAAACAACTTTTAATATATTTGTAAAGCTTTTTTTATTATTTTTAAGCTTATAGTAGATTTTACTCTTAAAAAAAGTTGAGTCACTCATACGAAGCCTTCAATTAGCTTATGGCTTATAATTTATCATCTTTTCTTCAAAATTTACTTATATCATCCTACTTAAAAAAATGAAATATTAATCAAACTTATCATTTTTATGTAATTTCATATCTATAACCGCTAATTTTACAGAACACTACAAATTCAATAAGTTAGCTTATTAACCATTCACTACTTTTTGCCAAACAGAGCTAAAGTCATGTATACGTTTTTTGTTGTACGCAATGTTTTAAAAATCGGACCAGTCATCCCGATTGCAGGGCAATACACTACATATTATGTGCCTTAAGTAAAGGTCAGTTTGGTATTGTCAGAAATTGGTCGAACCGGTGAGGGTACGGGTTCACTAGTCGAACCGCGGGGTGACTGGTCGAACCGCATGACTAAACCGGTATAATAAACCGGTCTCTATAATAATTTTATTTAGATATTAAACCGATCGAACCGGTGACTCGGACTTTAAAAAAAGTCACAACACTTAAAAAATATAAAAAAAATTTATGTCATAATTTTACAAGTTCATTTTTTAAATTTAAATTTTAAACATAATCACCGCTCATCATACATGCAATTATAATGTATATTTTTTAATGATAAATATAATAAATTTGAACTCTGTTTTTTTACCACAAAAGCATTAGTTAAATTATACTTACAAAATGAGAGTTTAACAATAAAATTAACATTAAGCAAACAATAAATAAAAATCTAATGTTTTTTTTTGACTAAAAAAGAAATTCATTCATTCAAATTAACAAATACATAGAACATTACAAATTCAGAATTGCTAAAAATTGGAAAAGGTTAATCTGCAAACAATCTCGCAGCACCTAGGTTAATAGCATACAACGACATTATGAAAGTGCCTATAAATATGACAACATAAAAGTAGCCGGAATGTTCATACTCCCGGATTTGTAGCATTGACGTCCAAGTCTTCATCAGATTTATAATGAGTTGATGTAAATATGCCAAGTTGAATCAACGAACCCCGTAGAAAGAAGAAAACCAACAAACGCCGCACAAGACGACGAACAAACACAACGCCGCACTAAGACGGCGAAAATTTAAAAATCAAAAATCAAACTTTTGTAGATAACTACTTATTTAAACAAAATGAGAGAAAACAAAGGTGTTGAGGGGTGATTTCAGACAAAAAATGGTCAAAAACCACCCCCCCTACAATGAAAGGATGAAAAGAGAGAAAAGTTGAGAGAATAGTGTGGTGGCTTAAATGGATTAAAAAAAATCTAATGTTTTAAAAAATGAAGAAAATAAAATTTAATATTTTAATGTCTAGTATAATCATACAAGATAATATGAAATATATAGAATACAATGAAAAAATATTAACAAGTAAACTAAATAACATAATGGCAATGTGTTTCTACTATTAAAGAGAGGTCAAGAAAATTTCTCTCCGCCCCCCCCTTCACTTCTGTTTCCCCCCCTCGACTATCAATTTTGCCATTTGGGGGTTAATTAGGAAAAATCGGATTCTGAAATATACTTTTGAAGATTTGAGATTGAAATATAATTTAGATTTATATTTAAAATAAGATAATATTATGTACCAAAAAAAAGATAATATTATATGTAAGATTTATATTTCTATTTAAAATATTTATGATTTATTGAAAATTTATAAGATCAATCTCGTACCAACAAAAAGATCAATATGTTATTTTATTTCATTTGTAAGTTTATATACAGAATCATATAACCAATTAGCCCCTTACCAAAAAAATATATATATAATCAATTAACCATAAAGAAAAACAATAACTTCATTATTATTCAGATACTAACATATGAATTTAATTTATATGCACCCGTGTAAAATTATTGTACACGTGCATCCAAATAAATCATGTCATGTAAGTATTAATGGTGATATATTTATACTGTCAACACATAACAATTAAACTCATATCATATAACAATATAATTAATTTGACTTTACCAAAAAACAATATAATTAATTTGTCAAAAAAAAAAAACAATATAATTAAAAGTGTTTTCTTGATAAAATATATCCCCAAATTTCACTATACAAATTTAGAAACACAAAAAAACCCTATCAAAGTCAAAAACATTCCCCCTATTATTTAGATTCACAATTTCTCCAATAATCGCTAACCCTTTGCCTCTCTCGGCGTCGTCGTGTTGTTCCACTCAGGTATCATCGTTTTCTACTTCCTTTTATCTTCAAAATTACTTTACTGCATTCATTTGCTAAATTGTAGTGTGCTAATTTTAGGGTTATCTTTCAATATTATTGCTCTAGGTTTAATAATGGCCTCAAATTACTTTTATGATTCTGATGATGACGACGTGCGACCCCCCTATTTCAATGGTAAAGAATATTACTATTGGAAAACTAGAATGCAAGTCTTTGTTAAGGCTAATGATTATGATGCGTGGAAGGCTATTCGAAATGGTCCTTTTATTCCCACTCATATTGTCGATGCTTGGCCGAAACCAAAACCAATAATCGAATGGACCAATGATGATGACAGAAAGGCTCATCCTGATTGTAGGGCAATGCACTACATATCATGTGCCTTAAGTAAAGATCAGTTTGGTATTGTCATGAACTGTGAGACTGCACAAGAAATGTGGAATAAATTGCGAGATATTCATGAGGGAACGGGTGAAGTTAAAATGGCAAGAATCGCGTATCTAACTCGTGAGTATGAGGGTTTTTTTATGAAACGTGGTGAGAGCATACATGATATGGAAATACGGTTTTATGATGTTGTTAATCATCTTGACTCATTGGGAAAGAAAATTCCGAATGAGGATTTGGTTAATAAAGTTTTGAGATGTTTGAGTAAGAACTGGAGGAACAAGGTGAGAACTATAGAGACATCGAGGGATTTCTCGACCATGCACTTAGTTTCATTGTTCTGTGAGCTTCGGTGGCATGAGCTTCAGTTGAATAGATTGGATGAGAATGATGAGATTCATAAGAAAAAGAAAAATAATGGTCATGTAGCGGTATCGTCAAGAAAAGATGATGAAGAAGACGACAATGACGACTCTAAAGGCAAGGATATCTCTGGCACGCGGCCCCCCTATTTCAATGGTAATGAATATTACATTTGGAAAAGTAGAATGCAAATCTATGTTAAGGCTATTGATTTTGATGCGTGGAAAGCAATTAAAAATGGTCCTTTTATTCCCACTCATATTGTTGATGATTTGCCGAAACCCAAACCAAAAAGTGAATGGACCGATGATGATGCGAAAAAGGCTCATCCCGATTGCAGGGCAATACACTACATATTCTGTGCCTTAAGTAAAGGTCAGTTTGGTATTGTCAGAAACTGTGAGACTGCACAAGAAATGTGGAATAAACTGCAAAATATCCATGAGGGAACCGGTGAACTTAAAATGGCAAGAATCGGGTATCTAACTCGTGAATATGAGGTTTTTTGTTTGAAACGTGGTGAGAGCATACATGATATGGAAATGCGGTTTTATAGTGTTGTTAATCATCTTGCCTCATTGGGAAAGAAAATTCCGAATGAGGATTTGGTGAAAAAAGTTTTGAGATGTTTGAGTGTGAACTGGAGGCACAAGGTGAGAACTATAAGGAAATCGAGAGATTTCTCAACCATGCTCTTAGTTTCATTGTTCAGTGAGCTTCGATTGCATGAGCTTGAGTTGAATAGATTGGAGGAGAATGATGAGATGCATAAGAAAAAGAAAAATAATGGTTGTGTAGCGGCGTCATCAAGAAAAGACGATGAAGTTGACAGTGATGACTCTGAAGACATGGAGATCAAAGATCTTTGCATGCTTCTAAAGAAAAACAATGTTTAACTACAATGTTTTGATTCAAAAAGTACTCTTTGTAAGTGCGTTTTCCTGCCTTGTTCTACTGTTGAAACTTTACACAGACAAGCTATATTTGAATGAGTTTGTTAATCAATCTTTGAAAGTTGAAAATTATTGCACATTGTTCTGTTTATTGGATCTCATCATAACATAATCTTGGTGACTTGTAAATTATTTTTATGTATTTTCCTATTCAGTTTTAAATTACTATGTCATCTAAGAAATCAAAGCGAGTGTGGAGAAAATCAAATGCAGTGGAACAAGAAATGATTGATCACTAAACTTGTTTTTAGATTGAAACAGTATGCTTCAATGGTTAGTAAGTGTGTATCATCAAATTGCTGAAAATGTAATGCTGATAAATAAACACCAGGGAGTAGGGACATAATCCTCTAGAGAATCGAAATTGACCTTTTTGTTTTCAAATTTCATATTAATTTTCTGTTCTTGTTCAATGTCGTCATTTCAATTCATCGATTTTGTTCTCATGTGAATTTATTTATCAGTTTTCTTAAGTGTGTCTTGTTAGTATTGTTGCTGCTGCTGCTGAAAATTCCTTCAACTCTTTGGCCTTCGAATTTGTCAAACATCGAATTCATCTATTTTTTTTATCCTTTGTAGGTTTGTTAAAGTGATATTAGTTTTTGGAATTTGCAATTAGTGAATGAGATTTAATGAAGTAATTGACTCTTATGGGAAACTATTACCAGTAACTTTACCTGACCGATCAAAATAGTGTAAAAGTGGAATCAAACTAGTGTAATGAATTGTTTATAGGCTTAATTACAATTTTGGTCCTTCTATTTTAACTCACTCGCGAATAAGTGAGTGTACCAGTGTTCGAACCCTGATCCTTGCACTTTTTGTGTCCCTACCAAGTGAGCTAAGCTCACGTATTCACGCGGACATTTTATCTTTATCTTTTCTCCCACTTAAAAGTGTTAAAATAATAAGCTCTCTATCCTATAACAATTACTACATTTTTATATAATAAAACAAGAGATAAAATAAGATTATACAAAAAAAAAAGATAAAATAAGTTGCCCCAAAAACAAAAGGTTTGGTAAAAAGAGACATGACATGTGAGAATAACTCACTAGTCAATGAAATAGTTTTAACTTTTAATATATAATAATGAATGAACAAGAGGGCTAGGTAGATGTTTGTTTACTTAATAGTAATAGCTGCAGAGAACCTATCTTACTGAAAAATTACCATTTCTTCAAACATGAACACAAATAATGGTGAGCAGCTGAATGCTGCAGCTCAAGCAGGTGATATAGATCTTCTCTACACTGTAATTCGCGATGATCCATCAATTTTTGAGCGTATAGATTTAATACCATTTGTTGAAACTCCTTTACATATAGCTGCATCGATAGGTCATCTCCAATTTGCCACTGAAATTATGAGGTTGAAACCTTCATTTGCTTTAAAGCTAAATATGCAAGGATTCAGCCCCATCCATCTTGCTATGCTAAACGGCCACAAATCGTTGGTGTCTTGCTTTGTTCACATCAATAAAGAACTTGTTAGAGTCCAAGGAAGAGAAGGCTTAACTCCTCTTCATTTTGCAAGTCAAATTGGTGAGATTGAACTTTTAGCTGAATTTTTATATGTTTGTCCGGAATCCATCGAATACTTGACTGTGAGATGTGAGACTGCACTACATATTGCTGTTAAGAATGAACAATTTGAAGCCCTTCAAGTACTTGTTGGATGGCTCAAAGCAAATTACAAGAAAGGTGCTAGAAAATTGGAAATTAAAATTCTAAACAAGAAGGATGAGTCAGGAAACACTATTTTGCACATTTCAGCACTAAGTAGGGAACCACAGGTAACTTCATGTATTGAAATGAAATCACATGTCTTCTTTATATATATATATATATATATATATATATATTTTTTTCCTCTCAATTAAAAAAGCTTAGCTTAGTTAGTAGACTCATCACATTTTATATGCTGAAACCGTGGTTCGAACCCCGAACACCTCACTTATTCATGTGAAATTCTAGCTATTAGGCTACTTGACAAAAAAAATAAAAATAATATAAACATCTTTGTGAAAACGACTATCACATTTGTTATTATTTGTTGGTGTGTGTCATTTTTTTATATTAGAAGAGCATGATAAGAAAGTTCAAGTAGCTAGTTTGATCATGATGCACTTAAAAAAAGGTTGCATTCACGCATTCAATGCAACCTCAATCATTGGATGAAGATCAACAGTTTAAATTTTAAACCTGAAATTTTTTATTTTAAAATAGTGTCAAGTCTGAATCATTGGATCTTGATCCAACGACCAAGAATGCGTCAAATGCATCAATACAACATTTTTGTAACAACAGAGGATCTGATTTCGATAAAGACATATAGTGTCAAATTCGTTTTATATGATGTTGTTTTCGACTCAATGTGATGATTCCCCAAAGATATCCCCTCAATGAAGGTAGTAATTAAGTTGTTGTAACATAGTAAATAATGTCTAACAAACTGTATTTTTTATCTATAATTACTTGGTTGCACAGGCTCGATTGTTGGTAAAGTGTAGGATAAATTTGAATGCAAAGAACTTGGAGAACAAAACGGCATTAGACATTGCAACAACCGCTGAGATGAAGAAAATATTATTCAGTTCTGGTGCCAAATATGGTTCACAAGTCACTGATACTCCCACACGTGCAAAACTTATACTAAGATCAAACACTTCGATGATGGATAAAGTGATAACCTTTATACGTCGCATTAAAAGAGAAATATTAGATGAACAACGTAACACTTGCTTGATAATTGCTACTCTTGTTATAACTTCCACCTATCAATCAACATTGAGTCCCCCTGGCGGAGTTTATCAAGTTAATGCTAGTGACGACAGTAATAATGCTGCGAGTGCCAGCATCATTTCTAACCCAAAAAATACTGGAAAATCGGTCTTGTCACGAGATGATTTCTTTTTGTTTTCAGTTACGAATATGTTTTCGTTTTTTGTATCAAATCTAGCAATATTCATTTTGACGCCAAGTGGGATACTTGGTAGTCTAGTGTACTGGCCAGTGAGTTTTTTCGCCATTTGTTATCTATTTTCTACATGGAGGATATCCCCGACACATGCCAATTCCATTATTGTTGACATCATTGTGTGTTTAATTATGTTTTTCTGGTTCACTTGTTTTGCTATAGCAACGTCCCCTTTACTTCAATGGATGCACAAAGCTAAGTCAAGCAGATCGTAGTTAAAATTGACATTGATGCAATAGCAGAAAGAAAGAAAGAAAGAAAGAAACGAGAATAATGGTAAAGCCGCTAATTAATGAGATCGATCGACAACTCAAACCACTGGTGACAAAATTCATATGTAGGCAACAATATTTCAACGTCGATTTGTAATTTTCATTTTCTAATATTGTTGTATTTTTTGTTCAATCTTAGCAAATTATGAACCTTTGTATCTTTATTATAATTGTTGTTTGGAAGAAAATTGCTTATTCTCATGATACTTTAAAGTTTAAAGTAGCATCTCATAAAATATTATAATTGTTGTAGGAAATTGTTTTTCAATGTCCCGCAACTACGTTCAAGAGAGACTGAAACTACCTGATATCAGAACTGACACTCGAATCAATTTACATAGATATCGAAAACAAAAACAAAAAACTTGAGAGGACAACCTTAAGAACTAGCTTTATTTAATCACCGTTTATTCCTCTCCCTTGAGCAATGTGGAATCCACCAAGATGCTTTTAAGATAGCTTTATCAAGTATCTTTATTTTTTTATTTTTGACTTAAATGTATTTTTGGTCTTCATATTTTCATAATTTTAAATTTTTGATCCCCTCTTTGTCAAAAATAATTTTTTGATCCTCAAGTTTCAAAGTCAACATTTTTTTTAGTCCCCCTCTTATTTTAAGGTGATAACTTGTGTACCTCTCAAGATTTGGGAGTATTTATTCCCAACCACTACATATTCTGTGCCTTAAGTAAAGGTCAGTTTGGTATTGTCAGAAACTGTGAGACTGCACAAGAATTGTGGAATAAACTGCAAAATATCCATGAGGGAACCGGTGAACTTAAAATGGCAAGAATCGGGTATCTAACTCGTGAATATGAGGTTTTTTGTTTGAAACGTGGTGAGAGCATACATGATATGGAAATGCGGTTTTATACTGTTGTTAATCATCTTGCCTCATTGGGAAAGAAAATTCCGAATGAGGATTTGGTTAATAAAGTTTTGAGATGTTTGAGTGAACTGGAGGCACAAGGTGAGAACTATAAGGAAATCGAGAGATTTCTCAACCATGCTCTTAGTTTCATTGTTCAGTGAGCTTCGATTGCATGAGCTTGAGTTGAATAGATTGGAGGAGAATGATGAGATGCATAAGAAAAAGAAAAATAATGGTCGTGTAGCGGCGTCATCAAGAAAAGACGATGAAGATGACAGTGATGACTCCGAAGGCATGGAGATCAAAGATCTTCGCATGCTTCTAAAGAAAAACAATGTTTAACTACACAATGTTTTGATTCAAAAAGTACTATTTGTAAGTGCTTTTTCCTGCCTTGTTATACTTACTGTTGAAACTTCACACAGACAATCTATATTTGAATGAGTTTGTTAATCAATCTTTGAAAGTTGAAAATTATTGCACATTGTTCTGTTTATTGGATCTCATCATAACATAATCTTGGTGATATGTAATTTTTTTTTTTGTATTTTCCTATTCAGCTTTAAATTACTATGTCATCTAAGAAATCAAAGCGAGTGTGGAGAAAATCAAATGCAGTGGAACAAGAAATGATTGATCACTAAACTTGTTTTTAGATTGAAACAGTATGCTTCAATGGTTAGTAAGTGTGTATCATCAAATTGCTGAAAATGTAATGCTGATAAATAGACACCAGGGAGTAGGGACATAATCCTTAGAGAATCGAAATTGACCTTTTTGTTTTCAAATTTCATATAAATTTTCTGTTCTTGTTCAATGTCGTCATTTCAATTCATCGATTTTGTTCTCATGTGAATTTATTTATCAGTTTTCTTAAGTGTGTCTTGTTAGTATTGTTGCTGCTGCTGCTGAAAATTCCTTCAACTCTTTGGCCTTCGAATTTGTCAAACATCGAATTCATCTATTTTTTATCCTTTGTAGGTTTGTTAAAGTG
Source organism: Trifolium dubium (assembly GCA_951804385.1). NCBI lineage: Eukaryota > Viridiplantae > Streptophyta > Magnoliopsida > Fabales > Fabaceae > Trifolium > Trifolium dubium. Next base: position 14,961,074 of record OX638063.1, read on the forward strand.
ATATTAGTTTTTGGAATTTGCAATTAGTGAATGAGATTTAATGAAGTAATTGACTCTTATGGGAAACTATTATCAGTAAATTTACCTGACCGATCAAAATAGTGTAAAAGTGGAATCAAACTAGTGTAATGAATTGTTTCTGGGTTTAATCACGATTTTGGTTCTCCTATTTTAACTCACTCACGAATAAGTGGGGCGTACCAATGTTCGAACTCCAATCCATACACTTTATATGTAATGTCCCTACAAATTGAACTAAGTTCACGTAGTCACATGGACATTTTATCTTTATCTTTACTCCCACTTAAAAGATAAAACAACAACTTGAGTCTTAAAATAATAAGCTCTCTATCCTATAACAGTTATTACATAAAAAAAGAAACATGACATGTGTGAATAACTCACTAGTCAATGAAATAGTTTCAACTGTTAACTTTTAAATTTTAATATATAATGAATGAACAAGAGGGCTAGTTAGATGTTTGTTTATTTAATAGCAATAGCTGCAGAGAACCTATCTTTACTGAAAAATTACCATTTCTTCAAACATGAACACAAATAATGGTGAGCAGCTGAATGCTGCAGCTCAAGCTGGTGATATATATCTTCTCTACACTCTAATTCGCAATGATCCATCAATTTTAGAGAGTATAGATTCAATACCACTTTTTGAAACTCCTTTACATATCGCTGCATCGATAGGTCATCTCCTATTCGCCACTGAAATTATGAGGTTGAAACCTACATTTGCTTTGAAGTTAAATATGCAAGGGTTCAGCCCCATCCATCTTGCTATGCGAAACGGCCACAAGTAGATGGTGTCTCGCTTGGTTCACATCAATAAAGAACTTGTTAGAGTTCAAGGAAGAGTAGGGTTAACTTCTCTTCATTTTGCAAATCAAATTGGTGAGATTGAACTTTTAGTTGAATTTCTATATGTTTGTCCAGATAATCAATAAAAACGTATATAATCTATAATTCGCTTAAAGATCATATTAACACATTTTGGAGAGACAACATGATTATTAACTACGAAGTACGGATGCAGACACAAGATATGATACAAACACTCACATGTCAACACAAATTATTTTTTTGAAAAAGTGATATAATTTCATGTAATTGTAAGTGTCGGTATCGAACATGTATCCGATATTAAAATACGCATAATTTGAAAAGTGTCCGTGCTTCATTTATTACTAATGTTCACAAATGAGTCCACTTATAAAAAATAGGTTATACTAATCCTTATTTATGCTTATCTTCATCATAAATGAAAAACAAATAAAGCATAAAAAATAGAGTAGATCTCAACTCAATTTTCAGACAGCTAGAGAGTTCAATTGCACCCCCTCAAGCACATGTGACTTAACCTTATATAAGCTTATTTAGTAGCAAACACATATTTTTCATTCATACAGAAGATTTGTAGCTTCAAACATGAACCCAATGAATCTTGATGTGAAAATTGCATCTGAAGAGGGTAAGATAGACCTCCTCTATGCACTAATTCAAAATGACCCATCCGTTTTAGAAAATATAGATTCAAAACAATTCGTCGAAAGGAGTAAGCATAAAATAATTTAGTCAACAAAATTTTATATTAAAAAGGAGTAAGCATAAAATAAGTTTCCCAAAAACAAAAGGTTTGGTAATAAGAGTCCATAGACCTGACATGTGTGAATAACTCACTAGTCAATGAAATAGTTTTAACTTTAAAATTTTAATTTATAATAATGAATGATCAAGATTCAAGATTGCTGGTTAGATGTTCTTTCCTTTATTTAATACTCCTCCGGTCTTTAATTATGAGACTAGTTTTACAAAATAGAATTATTAAAAAAGTTGATTTAAGTATTAAATTTGTTTATAATTAATATTGTTTTTACAATTTTGTCTTTTAAAAAAGATAATTGATTAATATTTTTTAATGCATTTATTATAATTGTACAAAAAGATGTACTTTAATTAGAGTTATATTATAATAAAAAAATATTTAATACTCTCCTCGCGGTCGAACTCTGAACTATTAGGATCCCCTTCCCTTAGACCATTTCCAATGGTGGGTTCTTATGAACTAGTACCTATTAAGAACTAGTACTTAATAGGTACCCTCATTGGAAAACATGAAAAAATAGTACTTAGTAAGTACCAATGCTTAAATAAGAACTTTCTCTTTCTTGGTTCTTAATGGGTCCCACATCTTTTTATAAGTTATTTTTATTCTCTCACATGCTTTATGACATATAAATAATAATTTATAAATGATATAGTGTTAATTGTGGGACCCATTAAAAACTTTGTAGAGAGGTGTTGGGTTGAAGGGAATGAGTGCTTACTAAGTACTATTATTAAAAAATTAAAATTAAGTGAGGTGTACATGTGGGACCCCTTAAGAACTCAAATATTGAGTTCTCCATTGAAGATGGTCTTAGTATCTAAAGGGTGAAAACAAAAAAAAATAAATATTTAATACTCTTAAGAATTTGAAAAGGGTTTTATAAAGAGAGACACATTTTTTTAAAGTGGTCTTATAATTTATAATAGGGACTCATGGAGTAGCAATTCTAGTAAGTCATTAGTCAATGAAATACTACTAATTAAGTTTATTAACAGAGGAGAGATCCGTTGAATCTAGGAGTAACTCTGAGATGAGTTATTCCGCTTAATATTTCATTATTCACGATGAATTTCACCGATCCAACCGTTGATTATCATCATTATATATTAATGATCAAGTGCACACATTTTTATATAAATCCGAAATTTGTAGCTATATCATCTAAGCATGGACATTTATTTTGTTTTTTAAAAACATATTACACGTTCATTTGAAATTACTTAATGATATATCAAATAATTTTAGAATTTTATAAAAACATGTATAGGACATCTATTCAATAAGAACTTTTAATTAGACGGTTGGATCAATAAAATTTATCGTAAATAATGAAATATTATATTAAGCAAAATAACTCTAAATGAATTACTCCTGAAATCAACAAATCCCTCCTCTTATTAACAAACCACCCAGTTTGATATTTTAAGGAGTTAATATAAATTAAGTTTCCCAAAAACAAAAGGTTTGATAATAAGAGACATGACATGTGTGAATAACTCACAAGTCACTAGTCAATGAAATAATTTTAACTCACTAGTCATTAGTCCAGTATTTAATTTAAAGTCAAGTGCCTGATTCTCTGAGTTTAGCGGAAAATACGTTATCGGTGTTTTATCGGTGTTAAATAGTGGAGTGTTGCTAGTTTTAGTGATAATTAAAAGACAAATGTTAACATGTATTCCAAAGGCACATGGTATATATCATACAAATTAAAAAATGTAATTATTGTTGTATGAAAAAAAAGAAAAGTTTATAAAATTGTCCTTTATTAATGATATGGAAAAGATAAATTATAAAAAAAAAAAAAGAGTAATAAATAGTTAAGGGTATACTAAGAAAATTAGCATTAAATGTTGCATTGGTATTGTAAAACGACTTATATTTTGGTACAATTTTTTTTCCCAAAACGACTTATATTATGGTACGGAAGGAGTAATAAATATTGGGGAGTGTTACGGTAATTTTGCCAAAATATATTGTATTGATATATTATAAAAATTTTAATTAATAAAAATGTAAATTTTGTCCAAGTTAGTTTCTATATTTGGAAGATGTTACGGTACACTTGATAAATCATTATGTATCGGTACAATAAAATATATTAACCAATAGTTACTTGACATGTTGGATAATATTTTACATATTCGACAACAATTAACTTTTAAAATATAATATAAAAATAATGATGTGGACAAAAGACAGCTTTTTATTGGTTAAATCTTCTATTGTACCGGTACATTAAGTTTCAACAAGAGTACCATAAAATTTCCCTTTATATTTTATATAATAAAACATAATTTTTCCAACCTGTCAAATATGATGACACATGTCAAATAATTATTGGTTAACATATTTAGTGTATCAGTACATGACAATATCACCATTGTATCATAGAATTTCCCATATTCCCATTTTTTTTGGAATATATAACTAATAAATTCTAATTTTTGTTGCGCACACACTTTCTCTTTTAAAAACATTAAAATTAATAAAAAATTGTAACAATTTTATTTTAAAATAATTAAATAAATTAAGAAGGAAGGTATATTATGTAAATATAAACTAAATTGCCAAAATGATAAATAATTAGAAATAATTTTTTTCTTCCTAAAACGACAAATAAAAAGAAACGGAAAGACTAATACTTTTATTGTTTAAATCTAGCAACACTAGACTTTTACTACTCATAATTAATAATTTATTACAATGTTACTTTAACTTTTTTTGGCAGGTAGATGAAATATTAAAGTTATTATAAACTCACACTCAAAGTAGAGTGAAGGAGATCGAACCCTGATCATGGACATCTATTTTGACAATTTCAACATTTTTTATCTTGTTGAACTACAATTTCTTGACATATTATTTGTAATTTTATAAACAAACTATTAACCAAGTGAATCAAGTAGTACAATATACCATATAATGTGGGCATTAATTAATTAAGACAAACAGCCGTATACGAGATCGAGGTATCCACTGCTGAATGCAGTGACTAATCCCTCGCTAGATTGGAGGTACCTCAATGAGGGGGATAGCTGGCTCAAAGATTTTAAAACTACTCCATATCCAAGATGAGGGTCGAACGACTCTTGGTTAACCGTATATGCTTATTTATTAGCAAGAGAGGCACCCAAAATCTTCAAACCGAAGAGTACTAGTTTTAAACATGAACCCAACAAATTTAATCCAAACCAATCTAATTAATAGATTGAAACATTCAAATGAAGAGGAAAATATAAACATCCTCTATGAAGTAATTCAAGCTAATACATCCATTTTGGATATTATAGATTCAAACCAGTTTGCCGAAACTCCTTTGCATATAGCTGCAGCAAGGGGTCACATTCAGTTTGCATCTGAAATTATGAATTTGAAACCTTCATTCGCTTCAAAGCTAAATCCGCAAGGATTCAGCCCAATCCACCTAGCTATGCAACAAAACCAAACCCGAATGGTGTTGTGTTTGATTGACATGAACAAGGACCTTGTCAGGATCAAAGGGAGGGGAGGTTTGACTCCTCTTCATGTTGCAAGTCGCGAAGGAGACGTTGACCTTTTAGCTAAGTTACTCTTTGCTTGTCCGGATTCCATTGAAGAATTGACTGTGAAGGGTGAGACTGCACTTCATATTGCTGTGAAAAATAACAAGTATGTTGCTCTTGAACTCCTTATTTGCTTTCTTCGGAAAAATATCCACAGAGGTGCCAGGGAGTTAGAATATAAAATACTAAATCAGAAGGATGGGGATGACAACACGATTTTGCACATTATAGCGCAAAGGGATTTCAAGCCAAAGGTAACTTTTGAAATATATCTCTTTTGTAAAACATTTTCGAAAAATATCTCCTATTGTAAAGAAATTTCGACCTTTTTAAATCAAATGTACCAGTACATCAAAAAATTTGTACCATAGAAAAGCTCCCAAAAAATATAGTTGACAATAGGAATAATCCGTAACTAACTGTCTTGTTTATGTGTATGTACTAGGTAGTAGATGCACTTGAGTTGTTGTTAAAGACTGGAATAAATTTGAAGGCAAAGAATTTAGAGAACAAAACAGCATTAGACATGTCACAAAATGTTGGTATTAGGCTTAAATTGCTGAGTGTTGGAACAAAACCTGGCTACAAAGTCCGTGACACTCCCGGACGTGCGCATAGACTAAGATTAAAGACCACAATTATCGATAAAGTTGTCATTTTTATACGCTCCATTAGAAGAAATATATCAGAGGAACAACGTAACACTTGGTTGATTGTATTGACTCTTGTTGCAACTTCGATTTATCAATCAGCACTAAGTCCCCCTGGAGGAGTTTATCAAGCTAATGCAGGTGACAATAATGCGAACATCACTTCCTCGAATTCTACTATTTCTTCTATCTCAGGAAATGCTGGGAAATCGGTATTGTCAGGAGATGACTTCTTTACATTTTCACTTATGAATATTGCTTCTGTTTTGGTATCAACTATGGCGATATTTTTTCTGATTCCAAGTGGGTTATTAGGCGGTATGGTCACTACAAAAAACGCGCTAAATAGTGGGGGTTATTTAGCGGAGGTTTTCTATAACTCCCACAAATTGAGGTTAAATTTGGCAACGCGTGAAAATTCTTCGTTAAATTTCGGGGTTACTAAACCCCCGTAAATAGGCACAGAAAACTCAGTGTTTTGTTTTCCCAATTTTACTCTTCAATCAATTTCTCAATCAAATCCTTCAAACCCTCTCTCTCTCTCTCTCTCTCTCTCACATCCTTCCTCCGTCCAAAACACTGAGTCCGCCATGACCTCCGTCCATTGCCAATATGGCGCCACCGCCTCCCTCCGTCCACCGCCACATCCTTCATCCGTCCGCCATGACCTCCGACTCTTCTAGCTTCAACCTTCAATAGCAACACAGGTAATGCACAACACTACTCATTTTTTTGTTCTCTGTTTTGAATCTCCATGGTTAGGGTTTTTTGAAACCATGATTTGGGATTTTCTATGACTCTAATTATATTAATTTGGTTGAATGATTATGAAATTGAGATTATAAGTAATATATTTGTGTTTCACCATTACCGATTCTCACAACAGATACGATTCAATTTCACCATTTCAATCTTCGATTACTATTACGGATTCTCACAACAGGTACGGTTCAGTTTCATCGTTTCAATCTTTGATTACTATTACCGATTCAGTTATGGATTTTGTATATGTATTCTTCTGTTAATTGCTAGCTACTTATTTTGTTGAAACTTATGCTTGATTTTGTTGAAACTAGAACTAAAGTAAACAATTGGTATTGTTGAAAACGGACATTCCATTCGTGAGTTCGTAGTTCTCCTTCACCTAGTCGTCTCACATCCTATGTTTTAATTTGAAGACTGATTTGCTTAATGTTAGGAAAATCACTATGTGAACATAAAGGAAGAGAATAGTGTGCAACTACGGAGAATGACTCAGGTAAATGCCATACTCTTGCTGGTGATGAATTGTGATAATCATTTGATTTGCTTTTTAAAATTACGATTTTGTTATGAGCTGGGGTTGAATTGTGCTAATCGTTTGATTTGTTGTTTGCAGTTACCATTTTGTTATATGATTGCAGAATCGTTCTACTATTGTAGTACTATGTTTTGGTCCACTTTCAGTTCATTTCGTCATCAAAATGGTATGCTATTAGTGTATAGTTTGAGCCCTCTATAGCTGTTTATCCATTTTGTGTTTTAGCCTTAAAGTAACTTAATTTGGAAATATAAAGCTATATGAAAAGGTTCCAATCCAAAATCCTTTTGGGTTTCGAAGTAGTACTGTTCTAGCTCTTTTTTTGGCTTAAGTTATCTTTGATTCTAGAACTTATATGTCATATCTTAGTTATACTACTTGCATTAATCCCTCCATCTATTTATAAGACTAAGACATTTGATTCATGGTTCGAAATTAGAATCCAATTTGATTGTTAGGACAAATTATTTACTAGCTAGTTGTTACTTATTAAATTATTTCCCTTATGAATTATTTAAACTCAGAGTAACTATTTTCAATATCTAACTTAAGGCAGAACATGATGCAAATGTTGGTCTTCCACAATGAAAACTTTATTGTATTCTTTTGTAAATCAACTTGTGTTAGTTAGTATTTATGGCTAATTGTAACTTGTCTGCATTTTTTACAGCTTGCTCTTGAAAATGCAAATCTGATGAGAGAAAGCCAATGGCTAATTGTAACTGGTTTGTTTTTTTTGCTCTGCTTTGCTTATGTTTGTCTGCATTTGTTCTTCAGATCTGCAGCAACTCTTCGATTTCTGGTGTGCAGTTTTGTCATCGGGAGATGTGGTCGTTTTGGTTTAGTGGTTCTTGTTGTTGTGTAATGATCTAGTACTATGTTTCAATTTACTTTGTAGTTGGTTTCTGTTGTTTTTTCTTTTCCTGTTTGTTGCAGATTTTGTAATCCTCAAATATCAGTGTAGTATGTCTTATACTCAAGGATAATATCTCTTGATTGGTCGTACTCTTTTTAGTTTGGTGATACTTTTGTATTTGAATTTATGAAGTATAATATTAATTTTATGAATTATCATTGCAAACTTGTTTAGGTATCATGACCATTGTGAAATCTTGGATTTCTGAGCACTACACCTAAATAAGAAGTCTTGCATTTAAAGCTTACATTATGATGAAAGAAGGAAGAATTTTTGATCAAGTGGCTGGACATCTTGGGTTCATCAAATGTAAGTTCTTTTATTTATATTGTAGTTCTGTTAAAATTATTGATGATAATCAAAATAGTAATATCTACAAAATAGTAATAGCAAGTGTTCATAAGAATATGCATATTTCTATAATTTATTTGACTGCAAATGTTTCGAACATATTTCTATGATATGTGTGAGCTCTAAATGTATACTTTTTGTTCATTAAGTATGATACTAGCATGCTAAACATTCATTCATGCCACTGATTTTTGTGGAATTAAAATTTTAGTTTGTTGTTCTTGCAAAGTGATGGCAACTGATGCAGCTAAGCATCATATTGTTATTGCTACTTAGGGATCAAAGTGTTTGCACGAGGACTCATTAGAGTTAAAACTTGATGGTATTTGACAAAATTTATATTCATCAACTTATGAGTCATGTATTTTAGAGTGTAAACTACTTTACTAGATGCAACAAAGTTATCATTTTCCATAAATCCCGTCTCTGCATGCCTTTTATTGAATTATTTGAACATGGTTTACTCATTTGTTATCAGGTTGCTGAAATATATAAAGATCAAGAACATGATTACTCACTTGATCATGTTTTACTCACCATGAACCATTCCCTTTGAAGAGCTCTACTGTGAATCTATGAGTGTATTCCTTTCACTTCACTTTTTTATCTATGGGTCCGTGTTCATATTTTTAGTTTTTTACTATATTACATAAATCTTTGAATTATTTATTTTTTAGTGTCTTTGAAATTAGATCATATTTGCACAATAACTATCGTAAATTTGATTGTTCTACTTGAAGTAAGTGATTTCAATATGGTCCAGGAGTTTCTGCTATGTTGGGATCTTGCTTTCTTGCTTGAAAGTTCAGTGTTGTTGTGATGCACTTTGCTTCTACAGCCGGTTCTAGTTTTCTCTCGGTCAGGTAATGCAAATATTTGTTTTCGATGTTGGTAGTATGTGCTGCGTGATTATTTTTGTGTTATACATATAATGAAACTCATGGTGCTATACATATCATGAAACTTTTGTTAACACAATTTAGCAAGTTGATGTATTGATTTGTGCTGCTACATATGAGGTAATAGAGCAAGTAAAGATCCCTAGAGCTACTGATGTATCTGACGCTACTCATGAGTCTATGAGTGTGAAGGAACCAGCCTCACAAGGGAGTGCTAAATTGGTCAAGAGGAAGAAGTGCAGCAAAAGTTGATCCCTACTGAAGCAGGTAGTGTAGTATGTACTATATAATTATGTGTTCTTTTGATTTTCTGCTAAGGGCATTGTCATTATACTTGTTAATATTGCAGGAAAGAAAAAGAAAAAGAAGAAAGAATGTTGTCAGCTGTGCAGATTCAAGCTGCAAGCAGAGGTATCTTCTCATCGCTTCTTGTGATATTAGGTTGGGGAATAAATCATACTCAACCTCTTTTGTGTCGCTTCGTTCAGGTATGATTTCTTCTTCTGTCTTAATAGTCTGTCTCTTTTATACCTTTACACTGAGATTAATAGGACAAGTTTTTTTTTTTTTTTTATATAACTGCTTAAAAGAATGATGTAGTGTACATACATGTAGTCAAGGTGATTGTTTCTCAAAGGACCTAGTTTTTATGATTGGTTTATTTCCTTTGGATTAATCACTTCAAGGAGGTCATTTTCAATTTAGAACTTATTCTGAAAATTATAATGATGCGAATGTGTTTGCGGTTAACCTTGCTCAATTGCAACTTTAATTTTTGATTATTTAATTTGTACGACGAGTGTCAATTCTGGTTTTTCGTGATTACTGTATTCTGGTTTTCGTGGACATTGTTAACCACATTGACATATTCAGCATTTGATGTCTTTGCTTTATAATAAAATCGATCACTCTGCATTTGATGCCTTGTCTTGTCATGAACATTTGATTTTCAGTATTTCTGTTCTGGGACAGTGGTTTCCTTCCCTCAATCTATGCTCCATTTTATCATTTTGATTTCTGCAACTTGTATTCCACTTTGTGCCATTTTTAAGAGTCTAATAGTCGTTGTGACGACATTTTGTTCATGTGTTTCCTTCCTTGTGTCTTGGTTCATATCTTTATTGAGATATTTTATCTTATTTAAAATTAAAAATCACAATTAATTAGGTTTATGCATTTGCTTTTTCAGGCTAAGTTGATGAAAAGGAAGACTCTGAAATTGATGAAGCTCGAAACACCATAGCAGAAGCTGAAATGGCAGGGCAGTTTTACTAATGGCTTAGGTAGAGGATTTTTTTTTTTGACAGCCTTAGGTAGAGGATATTGTGTCTTTATTATGTAGTTTTTCCTTGATCTTCAATATTTGATTCTTACTGAAAAAGGTTATGAAACTTGTGACATTTAATCTTATATAGTTAATGTTGTCGTGGAAATGATATCAATTTACTATATTAAGCTTGATAACATGTCATAATGTTCTTTATAGTGTAATATAAAAAATAAAAAAAATCAGAACTGATTCACGGAGGTTGAAAACCCCCACAAAATAAAATTATAAAAGATATCCAACATAGATTTTAAGGAGGTTTAAAACCCCTGCAAAACGTAAGCACTAAACTGCGGCGGTTTCAAATGATGATACCAGAGGTTCAAAAAAACCGCCGCCATCAATCTATGGGAATCGATTAAGCGGGAGTTTTAATAACTGCCGCTAAACATTCTGCGGAGGTTAAAAACCCCCGCTAAACGGGTCCAAAACCGCCGCTAAATAGCGCGTTTTTTTTGTAGTGGGTGTTCAGCCCAGTGGCTTGGTTTACCTTCAGCTATCTATTTTCTATGAGGAGTATATCCCCCATGCATGCCAACACCATTTTTGTTGAAATTATTCTCATATCATTTATGTGTATTTTCATATTGACTACTTCTTATATTTTTTGGTACTATAAACTTCGACGGGTAATGTTAAGAATGTCGGTAAATCACAATCAAATACATTAGAGATGTATGGTACAATAATTAATGATATTCACAATTGTATGTCTTGAAATCACGAAGAACGAATTGAAACGGATAAAGGAAAAAGAGGAAAAAGATTCTGCCAGACACGTGCAACATGCTCCCTGACACGCACGTGAGGCGTGCTCACAGACAGGTCGCTACTGACAGGCACGTCAAAGGCGTGCGCCCAAATTTATTTTTGCCTGTTTTTTTTCCTTTTTGGTCAGATATGTTCCAAATTTATGTGGGATTTGTTCTTATTATATAGGTATATATTTTTCTATAAATAGAGGTTGTTTATTCATAGAAAAATAAAGTTGAGGAAATTAGGATTGAGATTTGCCACACCACAAAGGCTAGAGTTTTGAAGAGAATTGCTCTTGAGGGGTTTGAGCGAATTATCCTTAGTTTTGATTATAGTGGAACGGATGGGATGGTCTCTCCTCTAGAGTAGGTTGTTTTGACCGAACTAAGTAAACAAAATATTGTGTTCTTGTTATTTTTATTCTCTATTGCTTGTGTTTTGGATTACTTTTATATTATCATCTCTATATTATCAAATGTCTTTATTGATGTGATTTTTATCAACGATTTTTTTTTTGAACGGCAAATAATATTATTAATAAAGACCAAATCTCCGCTCAAGATGAACAGAGATCGGTGAGATATGAACTACAAAACAAATGCGCCGTATATAAGCGGAACACCAATGAAAAATACCAAAACATATACCACCTAGAGAATCAATTCTAATTCCATACTTAGAACGATACTTCTCAACTTTCAGACAACTATAAAAGACATCAATCCGACCCAAAAAACTGCCACTAGACATGTGTATTTGGGAAATTGTTTATCAACGAATTCACAACAATTTCCATGATATTTCCTAATACATGTGTGATATTGTTTTATTCTAAGCAACAATAAAGTATTCTAGAAAATTCTAGACATGTCCATTCTATAGAAACATCGACGATGTTATGTTTTAACACTTCTCCTTGATGCATATTTCGGAAACTCCAAACATAATTAAGTTGCTCAAATATATATGGATTTGTGAAATTTGTGTCGATACTTGATAGTCTTATGTTTCATAATTGATTTTAAAAAGTATTACAATTACATATATAATTCTAAGCATTAAGTAAATAAGCAGAATCTAAATGCATCCAAAAGACAGTGTACTAACTGGTTAAGACACAAATGGACAGAAACAAAACACAAGATACATTTACTATAGTTGGATTTCTTAACTAGTACCTAGAGACACTATTTGAATATCTTAGCATGCTTCTATAATGAAAAACATGATGTTCTCCCAAGCAAGGAAAAAATGAAAACAATAAAAAAGAATGCTCTTCTTTAACTACAATGTTTTGATTCAAAAAGTACTCTTTGTTGTAAGTGCTTTTTTCTGCTTTGTTCTACAGTTGAAACTTCACACAAACAAGCTGGAAGAAGAAATGAAAATTCTTTATCTTCCATCAGATTTGTTGTTAACTTAGCAGCTATATTTGAATGAGTTTGTTAATCAATCTTTGAAAATTGTTCTGTTTATTGGATCTCATCATAATATAACCTTGGTGACTTGTAAAATTTTTTTTATGTATTTTCCTATTCAGTTTTAAAATACTATGTCATCTAAGAAATCAAAGCGAGTGTGGAGAAATGATTGATCACTAAACTTGTTTTTAGACACCAGGGAGTGTGTATCATCAAATTGCTGAAAATGTAATGCTGATAAATAGACACCAGGGAGTAGTGTAATGAATTGTTTATAGACTTAATTACAATTTTGGTCATTCTATTTTAACTCACTCGCGAATAAGCGAGCGTTCCAGTGTTATGTGTCCCTACCAAGTGAGCTAAACTCACGTAGTCACGTGGACATTTTATCTTTATCTTTACTCCCACTTAAAAGTGTTAAAATAATAAGCTCTCTATCCTATAAGAATTACTGCATTTTTATATAATGTAACAAGAGATAAAATAAGATTATACCAAAAAGAGATAAAATAAGTTGCCCCAAAAACAAATGGTTTGGTAATAAGAGACATGACATGTGTGAATAACTCACTAGTCAATGAGATATTTTTAACTTTTAATATATAATGAATGAACAAGAGGGCTAGTTAGAAGTTTATTTATTTAATAGCAATAGCTGCAGAGAACCTATCTTACTGAAAAATTACCATTTCTTCAAACATGAACACAAATAATGGTGAGCAGCTGAATGCTGCAGCTCAAGCTGGTGATATAGATCTTCTCTACACTGTAATTCACAATGATCCATCCATTTTCGAGCGTATAGATTCAATACCATTTGATGAACTCTTTTACATTTCGCTGCATCTATAGGTCATCTCCTATTCGCCACTGAAATTATGAGGTTGAAACCTACATTTGCTTTGAAGCTAAATATGCAAGGATTCAGCCCCATCCATCATGCTATGCAAAACGGCCACAAGTCGATGGTGTCTCGCTTGGTTCACATCAATAAAGAACTTGTTAGTTCAAGGAAGAGTAGGGTTAACTCCGCTTCATTTTGCAAGTGATCAAATTGGTGAGATTGAACTTTTAGCTGAATTTCTATATGTTTAATAATCAATAAAAATGTATATGATCTGTAATTCGCTTAAAGATCATATTTACAGATTCTGGAGAGACAACATGATTACTAACTACGAAGTACCAACACAAGATACAATACAAAAACTCACACGTAACACAAATTATTTGTTTGAAAAAGTGATATAATTTCTTGTAAGTGTCGCTGTCGAATACGACATGTGTCTGACATCAAAATACGCCTAATCCGAGTAGTGTCCGAACTTTATAAAAGTAGGCCTATTTAAAGAAAAGTACGCTTATTTAACTGAATAGATATCTGTAGAAGCACCTCGCCATCGCCACCTGTCATACACACTACGCTACAAACAACATTTTATAAAAGCATGTGTGCCTGTTTGACCCGGCTTATTTTTTACTTTTTTTTCTTCTCCTTAAAAATAGTTAAGAAGGAAAAAATTGTGTTTGACTCTACTTCTCTTTATTTTTTACTTCTTTACTTCATTTCTCTAATACTATGGCTAAATTCAATTTTATACTTCTCTATTTCATTCTAAAAAAATAGAAAAGTAGAAGTTAAGCCGAGCCAAACGGGCACACAATAAGACTCCAACAACTCCTCCTCCCAAACAAAAAAAGACCGCCTCCAAACCCAACCTCCAACGTCAATCCCCCACCCTCGCCTACAGCACTCCCCAACCTAGCTTCTGACTTGAGCTTCCGATATACATCAGAAGAATGTGTGCTTGTTTATTGCTCTGTGTTAACACTTCAATGGAGATTGTAAAGTAAAATGGAAAAGTGATAGAAAGAGTGTTGCATCTTCAATTTCTTAATTCAAGTGTTGTTTTTCAATGAGATTAGTATTTTTACTGTCAAATAGAAGCGTTGAACAAGACACATCGATGAAGAAGAGTTTTTTTTTTTACAATATCGATGAAGAAGAGTTATGATAAGATTGTATGTAGAAAAATGCAAAAGTCTCTTTTTAAAGGCTCACTTCGATCAACCTCACCGGTGAAGAACTTAAATGTTGCCTCAACTTTGACGGCACCTAAAAAAAATGCAGTATTATATATAAATTTCATTATATAACAGAAAAATCAAGAAAATTTATTTCGTCTAACATATGCAACACATTAGACAGAAAAATTACATCAAATACATATTTATTATAAATTAAAAAAATATAAATAAAAATAGGCAAGTTCTTCATCACTCTCATCAGAATCTATAGGATTCATTTTCGGTGCTTCAAACTTGTCGTTTACTACTCCTAGCTTCCAATTAGCAGTGGCGAAGGACCCTTAGGACCAAGGTGGGCTATAGTCCACCCACTCAAATATATTGTTATATTAGTAGTAGTATTATATGTACCATATAATATATATGTGTTATTATTTTTTGTAGAGACTATATATAAAAATTATTGTATATTGAGTTTTTTGGTAATAAATAAAAATAGTCTTTCAGAATCTGTCCAATATTGGTGAATTATGTCAAAAATTAGTAGACACAAATAAATCAAATTTGTATTCATTGTTTTATCGAGTGCTACGACTTGTTTTGACTTTATCCGTGTCAACAGCAACCACTGAACGTGTCTTTTCAACGATGAAAATTATAAAAGCAAGGTTGCGTGCATAACATATGAGAGTTAATTTTCTCAAAAGCTCCATGAATATTTATATTGAAGATGATGAGATTGCTGAAAAAATCACTTCAGATATAATATAAAAATTCTAACTGATCATGTTATAATATATTTTAGTCGCCCATCTGAATTTTTTTTTCTGGCTCCGCCACTGCCAATTAGACAACATGGGCTAGTCCCATTTATGTTATTCAAATTTCACTTATTCATATCACTCCCAACCATGGTGGCTAACACAACACCGTTAGGAGTCATATGAACAGCCGATAATAGAATTTGCGTCCGTTTACACTACACTAATCAAAATATAAACAACAACAACAGCAACAACAAAAGAAAAGAATTTACGAGAGATTGAAGAAGAAGAATGAATAAAAATCATTCACTCGTGGTGTCTATTTATAGAATTCATAGTGATTTCTGATTGGTTGAGACTATGTTATTGCCTTTCACGTAACAAATGACATTCTGACATGTGGCAGCTACATTTAAGTGCATGGGAGGCTGCATTTTTTACTACCGACTAATTCATCGTGTACGATACGAACATGGTTTGCTATATTTAACACACCCGCAGTCTACATAGCGAGCGGGGTAAAAAAATGAAAAGTAAAGCGGAGCGATATTCTGACGGGGTTTGAAAAGAAGTTTTCAATAAATATATCCCTATGTTACCCTAGGTTTTCTTCTTCTCTTCATCCATCGAAAGGGGGTGATTTTGGATCAATATTTTTTTATCTAAAATCACCCCTCTAATTTGTTCTTTCCCTTTCTTTTCATTAAAATCACCCCTCTAATAAGTGAATTACACCTAGTTTTTAGTATTTTTCTTTGTAATTTTGTCGTCTTATACTGCGGCATTTTGTTGTTGGTCGTCTTGGTGCGGTGTTGTTTTGCTTTCCCGTCTTGTGCGGCGTTGTGTTTGTTCGGTTCAAATTCTCAGATTATATTCATCAAGTGCATATTCAATATAACAATGACTTTAACATCGTCAACGTTGCAGATCTAGAAACATTATGGTTAGGTATTTCAGACACTCTAATTTTGTCATATTTATAGACATTTTGCCGTTGTATGCTATTAACTTGAATGTTGTGAGTTTGTTCACAGATTTATCTTTTTTAATTTTTAACAATCTTGAATTTGTGTTATATGATCGTATTCTTTGATTTTGAATGAATGAAGTTTACTTTTAGTAAAAAAAAAATCATGTCTGTCATACCCCAAATTTTCCCCACTCTTGTTTAATTATTATGTCAACTTTCTTTTGAAAATAAAGGATAGTTAAATTAGTGATTAATTAAGAGCAAAGGAATTAGTAACTTGAGGTCATGGGTACAAGCCCCATTGGTGACCTTTTGGCACTTATTTTGGTTTATTATTTCTTTATTTTTTGTTAGTATTATTAGTCATGTTTTTTTATTTTTATGGTATATGTATTGTTTTTTTATCAAACCAAAAACCCAAAAAAATATATATAAAAAAATAAAATAAAAAGAGGGGGAACAGTACGAAAAACAAGAGAAAAAAAGGATTAGTGAGGAAAGAACACAGTAAGGAAAAAAAAAACAAAATAACATAGGGGAAGCAAAATTAAGGCCAGATTCATCCAGAAATTTGTAACAAACTCACTAAGGGATTTACATCCAAAACTTATCTAAAAATCCTAACAAATTGGCAACAAACAATCTAAACTCATTAGTATAAATAGGGGAGTTTATTAACACTAAAGAGGAGGAAAAATTCTGAAACAAAACCCCCACACACGCAAATATTTGAAAGAAACCAAAAGCATCACGAGCAGAAGAAAAACGCACCAATCTCCCAAACAAGTTGATTTTCTACACATAGTAGAAAATCAACAACAAAAAACAGCCTCCATCCCAGTTGGAATGTGAAGCGATTCCTCGCACAAAAAGAAAGAAAAAAGAAAAGTTAGAAAGCAACCGGAAGCCCGAAACAGAATCGAATCAGCATACCAGGTTAGTTTTTATGCATTTGATATCTTGGCTGAATTTGCACTTGTGGTTTGTCCCTTTTTTCTGTCCATACGTGTTGATATTTGCATAATGTTTCAAAATTAATGGTTTTGATGTTTAAGATATTTTCTGTGTGTACTCATGCCTTTGAACCCATGTGTCTATGTGATGTGAGTTTAGTTGGAATTTGATTTGAGTTTAGTTGCAAAACAGATTAGGAATCAAGAATTTTCGGATTTGTGAGTTGTTGAATAATTTTGTGTGGCCGAATTGGGCCTAACTTTCCCTCTGTTTACACTTTTTTTTTTTTTTTGCCTACTGTTTACCCCGTTTGCTAGTATAATTTGTAAAAAATATTAACAATGATAAATAGGATGAAAAAGAGATGATTTGGCGTATGTTTCTTCTTCTCCGATTATTTAATATTTCTCGGTGTATACCGAGCGATTTAAATAATCGTCATCCTTCTAAAACATTAAAAAATAATAATAACTTCTCCGATTATTTAATATTTCTCGGTGTATACCGAGCGATTTAAATAATCGTCATCCTTCTAAAACATTAAAAAATAATAATAATTTCTTCGGTTATTAAATTTCTCGGTGTATACCGAGCGATTTCTATAATCATCATACTTCTAAAAAATTCTAAAAATCATGATAACTTCTCCGGTTATTAAATTTCTCGGTGTATACCGAGCAATTTAGGTAATCATCTTTCTTAAAGCAACTATAAAAACATTGCAAGCAAAAAAATAGGACGGCTTGGCGTATGCTTAGTTGTCTATGATTAATTAATTTCTAGGTGTATACCTAGCGATTAGATAATCATCTTCCTTTTTTCTAAAAAAGAGAACGAACAAGAAAAACATTAAAAAACATTCAAACACATCAAACCTTTTTTTTCAAAACAAAATCATAACTTAGGAACAAAACTTTTTCATAAAAGAACTTGTTTTTATCCATTCTAACGCAATACAAACAAGCGCTTAAGCCTCAAACAAGCGAGCATACAAGCCACACGTTTAACTGCTAGAATGCGATCTAAAACAATGTTCTCTAAAAAACATCAACACACAAAACAAACACTTGAACTACGAAGCTCTGATTTCTCATTGCACCTGAGAATACGTAGGAGCAGGATTCAACATCCTATCGAGCCCAATAATAAAAAAACTAAAATCTTCCCCCTTTTAATAATTCCTCTAAAGCAGCTCTCAATAAAAAGCAAGCAAACTTTAAAACACTCTTTAAACCCTAAAATTAACTAGAAGGTTCCCGTTGAGTACAACGGATGTGAGGGGTGCTAATACCTTCCCCTCGCATAATCGACTCCCGAACCCGGAAACGGTTGCGATGACCGTCTTTCCATTAACCAAAAGGGTTTTATCGAAATTTTCCCTTAACAAATAAAATTCGGTGGCGACTCTGTGTCATTCCGAGTGTCCTAGACGCTCGGGCGATTTTCGCGGCGCGACAATGCCCATAAAAAAAAATCTAATAAAATATATCATATCTTAATTTTTTTTTTTAAGCATATCATATCTTAGTTTAGTCCTTTTTTTTTTTTATGCATCCTCCACAGAACAACTTAAACACCAAATCAAGTTGAAGAAGCTTCAATCAACAGAACACCATCGATGATGATGAATTTCTACTCACCAATTTATCCTGAACTATCGTTCTACATGGATTCCGACGTCAACTACCCTGGTCGGATTCTTAAGGGTTCCGACAGAAAAAACTGTATTTCATTATCGTTCTACAACACCACCGTTGTCTACTACCCTTGTCTATCAAAGATGGATATATATGTATCAAGTGAAGAAACTAGAAAATATGATGATCCACTATCCTTCTACTTCTACATGGATTCCACCGTCTCCATCCCTGGTCTGCGTACTATTAACTATATTCCACTATCATCCATGCACTCCTCCTCTCATCATGCATCAACATCAAAATCTGATTTAAATGGTTCCCAGTCCTCGGCGGCGACGGCAGCAAAGTTAGTCTTTGGTAGCTTTGGTTCCAAGTTATCTGAATCAAAGGTCATAAAGTCCTCCTCCAAATCAACAAAATATATTCCCGATGAAATTGCTTTCTCTATTCTTTCAAAACTGTCCATAAAGTCATTGAAGCGCTTTGGATGCGTCACCAAATCATGGTCCATTTTATTTGAAAACACTCATTTTATGACCATGTATACCAAACATCTCATATCTCGTCACGGTTCTGATTCTGATTATCATACATTCATTCTCTCAAATTATCTTTCCCAAGAGGATGGCCTTTACCACCCTCAACTCCATTTGCTCAAGAATAAACAAATCGGATTTATTAATTTGCCATCTGCACTTCAACTATTTGAAGAGATTACTTGTATTATGGGCTCCACAAGTGTTAACGGCATTTTTTGTATTGGCCAAAAATCTATATCTTGCCGGAACAAGTCCATATATGTATTGTGGAATCCCCTTACCAACGAATTCAAGAAAGTTCCTCCTAGCGCCGCTCAACTTGCACCACAACACCCTGAAGATGACATCTATTGTTGGACTATTTTTCACGGCTTTGGTTATGACCAACTTACAGATGACTTTAAGGTCATTCAGTTTATATCATTTGAGTCTGAATCTACCTCTGCTTCCTATGATCTGCCTCTGCCAACAGTTTTTTTGAGATTTATAGTTTAAAAAATAATTCTTGGAGGATGATCCACATGGACAAAGAACTGTGTGATACTGATTTTGGTGTTCATTCTAAGCCATTTAATGGTCTTGAAGTTTATGTGGACGGGAAATGTCATTTGTTGGTTTCGAGATTTGACGACCATCCTCATGCTATCACTCATTCTATGACTCTGTTGTCGTTTGATTTCAGTGATGAGGTGTTCATTACAACACCCATCGGGGAAGAAACTTATCCTTCTTATTCTCCATACTATCCTCATCAACACTTGACGGTGTTAAATGAATCAATTGCTTTAATCTCAAATTATCACGATGATATTGTTTTTCACATATCTATTCTTGGTGAACTCGGTGTCAGTGAATCATGGATCAAACTATATATTTATGGACCCTTACCTTCCATCCAATGGCCCCCAATTGGATTTGGGAAGATGGGCTATATGTTCATTAGAAAAAAAGATTATGAAGTCGTCTATGTCGATTTGAGCACCCAAATAATTGAGGAGGTTGGTATTACTAATGGTGGATATACAAGTCGTTTTATTGTCGGTCTTTACAAGGAAAGCCTCCGGAGTATCAAGTAACTAGTTGTTTACGCTGATTTTTGGTAAACAACCGCTAGTTTGCAATGCTTGAGAGACCAACTAGAGAATCTCGGGACATGTTTGTGCATTTATTGTTCAAGTTTGAAAATAGCAATGTTCATTAATGTAAATGAACAAGTTTGATTTGAAAAAAGTAAAAGAAAGTAAATAAAATGTGACTTGCTTGACAAGAAATGTAAAAATACTCAAAATGAGTACGTATTGACAAGAAAAGTAAATAATTCAATGAATTAAAAGGCAAAGAATGTAAATGAAAGCATGTAAATTGCATGAAATGTAAATTGCATTGAATTTAAAAGAGTTTGACCACAAGATCATACATTATTGCCTTGTCTATTCCTTTCACTCGAACGCTTGGATACTCAGAATGTGTAAGGTTTGTAGTATGAGAGATTGTGATCCTAATTACAACAAATGAACTAGTATTTATAGATAAAAACTAAGGCTAATTAGTAACGACTAACTAACATCCATTTGCCAAGTGTACAGCCACTTCATCCTTATCCAAAATGCCATCAGATATCAGTTTCGAATGAAGCATTGCAATGGTTTGAATTTTGAATTTGAATCTTCTGCCAATTCTTGATCATTTCTACAAGTTAAAAAATCTTAATTCGAGTTCGAGCCATTCGAATACGTTAACTCGGGTAAAAAGTCTTTGTAACTTGTGTTTTCCTAAAGTTATGAATATTTATCTGATTTGACTTTCGCCAAAATATATTTAATTTTGACCTTTAGAATAAAATAATGACTGGGAAGACATATTCCCATAATTAAAGGCATATTTAAATATATTCAGAAAAATATTTAAACTTTATTATTTTAATTAGCCAATTTATGGCTAACAAATTGCCCCCAAAAAATGCCAATTTCGAATCGAATTCGAATGAGAGAAGAAATTTAGCGTTTTTTCTTTTAGTATTCCACATTAATTGCACGTGACAATAATCATGAGTATAACCGTCAGCACACTTTCCCACTACTGACACTACTGCGCCTTTTCAGTCTTTATGGGACACGTGACGAGTGCGAAAGTTGAAAGAAATTTCGAATTTCTTTTTCAATTATTTTATTCTGCTGAAAACGAACCCTATAAATAGCAATAGGTTACCACTTCAACATTTTTCTGCAACTTTTCTTAACTCAGCTTCTTCATACTCTCTTTTCACTTCTCAGATCTCGTTCTTAATTTTTCATAAATCATTCTGCAATCTGTTCGTTTGATTAGAACACTGAACTTGCGTTTGATTCAAACCAACAAATTTCAGATCCCTTTTCTGTTCCAGACCCGTCAAAAAATCAAATCTTTCTACACTGTTCATCTTCCCCGTCATATTTCAATGGCTGAACAACAAGAATTAATCCCCGTTCCCTTTGCTGGTAAATGGAATCAATCGATTCACAAGGCTAATGGTATTGAGGTGGTCCCTGAACCACATGGAACCAAAGACGAACAAACACGTTGGGAGGATGAATTGATAATTCCTTTCTCAATTGCTGATGACGTGTTTGCGTTTGGAGGTCCATTCCCAGATGAGAACACCCTAAAACCCTCAATTTCTGAGTTTTTTCCGATTCGAGAAACTTGTGAACCAAAAATCTTTAGTACTGACCCTTTTAATTTTACTTTTATTCGAAAGCCTCACAATATGTGGAGATCTGCTCCCAATTGTGAAAATCCTATGTATGTGAAATGGCTTGATCGAGTCGAGGACTCTTGGGGAGATTATTGGAAGAACATAGGGATTTTTGACATAATTCAGATTTCGAGGTATGGCCCTCCTTACCAACAAGAAATGCTGACCGCTGCGCTAATGTTTTATGAAAGAAGTACCCATACTTTCCAATTCCCTTGTGGAATGATGACTCCCACATTGCTAGATGTAGCTGCTATTACTGGCTTGAGGCCCAGTGGGGAAACATTCGATCCCTCGAAATCTGGCAAAAATACTTTCTTCAAGCTTAATGAAAAAACTTTTTATAAGTTTATTCAGGAGCATCATGGTGAAGGCGAAGTTTCTGAAGAGGAGCACGTGGCATTCCTTACTTTCTGGTTAGCCCTTTATATTTTCTGCTCGAAGTCATTACAAGTGACTCAAATGTATATTCCTTTAGCTATCCAAATTCATGCAGGCCAACCATTAGCACTTGGGCGTTTGCTTCTTGGGGTATTGTACGAATCCATGGGTGAATTATGCAATAGCCTCAAGAAAGCAAAAGATGGGGCTTCTTTTCCCGTATCAGGACCACTATGGCTGTTACAATCATGGCTCAATGCCACCTTCACAAGGGAAATGGGATTATCAATCCCAACCAAACTTCAAGCTATAGTGACTAACCGCTCAATCGAAGGAGTTAGGCTGGCTGCATTAGCCCCTAGCTCGAATGAGTCTGACCCACAAAAACTTTTCATTAAGTACATGAAAGTTTTTCTGAATTTCAACCAATTCCTACCTCATCATGCCCCCTTTGTAAAGAGAGAAATAGGACCAGCTTGGCTACAAGATGAATTTCCAACTACTAATCCTGACAACGCTGATGAGGTAAATGAATTATGGCAGCACTACTTGCATCCAACTGTTCTGTCCTGTAGAATTGGTAGCAACTCGAACCACCGTATCCTGGTTGGGTATCAGCCTAACCTAGTCTCGAGGCAGTTTGGATTGTCTCAAGTCTACCCCAAATGCTTATTCAAAAGTGCCAAGAACATGGTGATAGGAAACGAAGTTTCCAAGGACTTGTTCGAGAAATACCTTAACATTCTTGGCAACGTTGCTTATAATGTGAACCCCATCGAATTCAACCATTCATACTTTTGTACTGAAAAATTCTTCAATTGGTGGGGCAATCACTATAATAAGCATATCGTTGGTGATGTTCGAGCTAACATCATTAGGCTGAACAGTGGGTTTATAAGGCAACAAATTCATGACATACAAGAACAACACAAAAACAAAGGTACGTTGTTTTAGTCACTGATGTCAAATAGTTTGTTTTACATTTCCCTTATTCGAATTCTAATCTGTTATCTTTTTAGGGAAAGAAATAACTGGAGGACCATCACAGCCTGCTCCTCGAACGATAAAGCCTAAAAGTAATAGAGGCATTCACCTGGCTGATGATGAAGACAGAGAACAAGCTGATACAGAAGAGAGAAGAAAAGAAGAGACCAGAACCAAAGCAAGAACGGACAAGGTAAAGTTTCTTCAACTCTTTCTTTGATTCGAGTCATGCCTAAACATTCTGTCTTCTATGCTCATGCTAGATAATGAGAGAGAAACATACTGTTAGCATTGTTAGGCCTTCTAAGGAAAACCAACTTCCACACATAATAGTTCATGAAGATGAAGTCAGTCACTCAAAGACGTATTGTCTTACTAAGCTTCTCCTTTTCCCTATTTATTGTCCTTTATGTGTTTCACTCTTATTGTAGGGAACTGAACCTGAACAACCCTTGAAAAGGAAACATAAGCATATTACCTCAGAGGGGGGTAATAGTGCTCCAAACAACACAGTTGCAGCAAATCCTGCACCCCAACCATCCAAAAAACATAAGGGCCATAATAGTAAGAAGACTAGCTCCTCGAATGTTGAATCGAGCAAGGAACAAGAAGAGGAGAAGGGCGTTGAGAAAGTATCAGAAAACTCCACAGTGAGAGAAGTGAAGAAGAAAAAGAAGAAAAAGAATCAAGGACATTCTAAACCCTCTAGATCTTCGAAGTCTGATATTACCAGCACTGCTCGAGTGGATCATGACCTTACTACGGAGGATGGGGACAATGCTGCAAGAGTAGTCAATGATGAAACAACTCAAGGCAATCCTCCACTTTCTCCAGTGTTAGAGCAAATTTCTCCAACGCCTGCTCTCGAGGAAACAGAAAAATTAACCAAGGTTGAAAATGACAAGGTAAATCCTTTCTTGGTTCATATGCTCGAATAAACATGTTAACCAATTTTCCCAATCTTTATACATTGTATCTTTTTTTTTTTTTTTTTTTAGAATAAAGCTGCTAATGAGCCTTCTGCTGGGAAGAATAGGAGTCCTTCTCCAATGGAGAAATATATTGGCGCTAAGTATGGCCAGGTAACCATTCTTTATATCATTGCCAACATATTTAGCATTTCGATCTTGGTCCTGTTTAATGACATAAGTATTCTTATTTTAGGTTAACTCGAATGTTCAACCTGATCTTCAACCTGACATTGGTCCTCCTGTGTATATGACTCAAGTTGAAGCCAACATTATATTCGACAGGGAAACAGGACCAGTCGATTGGACTAACCAGGTTGAGACAAAGCTGCCAACTCCAACCCTAAGTATAGCTTCGAGTGATTCTGCTGAGGAGGAGGAAGAAGAGTCCATTGAAGAGGGTGAAGATATTGACGAGGATGAAGACGAAAGCATCATCAAGGAAGCAAAAGCTGGTGGCCCAGAACTATTATCAGTTTCCTCTACTTCGAGGCTTTCAAACAGTGCTGGCGTTCCAGAAATGGAGTTTGCTAATATGCACAAGACCAACCCAGCTGCTGCTTTGGACCTTCTCATCCAATCATCAAAATCCTGCTCTTCGAGTGACAAGACTGATAGTTCTACTTATCCCCCCAGCTGCCAAAAGCAAGACTCCTTGTTAACCAGGCTCAAGATTGAATATGGCTTGCAGAATGTGTTGGCAGACCTCGAAGAAAATCCCTCTAATGCTTTTAGCCACTTAGCATTCCTTCGAAAATTCCATAACCCTCATACTGACCCTTTGACCCTTTGCAAGGTTATACAAATAGAGAATATGATTGATCAATATGCAAAGGTGATACAACGGGAGAAAGGTAACTTGGCTAAGCTGAATAGCCAAAAGCATGCTCATGCTGCTTTATTAACCAAGGCTAAAGAGGCACACCTCGAGGTTACTAGAATTCGAGAAGAAGTTGCTAAAGTTGAAACTCCAAGACTCATTACTTGCAGAAATAACATTGCTGCTTGGGAGGCTAATGTAGCTGAGCTTCAACGCCAAATCGAGGAATATCAAGCCAAAATTGCTGCAGAAAAATCTGCCCAAGCGGCCATAGAGGAGGAAATTTCTCAATCCTTTCAAGCTGATATTGACGCCAAAGGGAGAGAGGGGATTCGAGCCTTTGACGATTCTGCAGTTATTGCTGCTGAAGTACAGGAGCTCGAAGATGCCCAGCAAGTGATTGAGACTGAGAAAATTTCCATTAAGGCCTTGTATCAAGAAGTAGCCAGTACTTTGTAATTCAATTTTATTATCAGCTCTAGACAAATGTTTATGTTATTTTGGTTTGTAACTTGACAATGCCCTTTTGTGGCAAAATTTATTATTTTTTATTTGCCATATCTCTTATTCGTTCTAAGTTTTATTCTGCGCTTATGTTTAACTCGAGTAAAGCTGGTTTGTATTTCTTCAAATATTTACCATTTATTCCTAACACATGTTTTTCAGGACTTAACTCTTCGATTTCATAAGCACCATTTGAAAAAACTTGAACAATTTTGAAAGGGCCTTCCCATTGAGGGGACCATTTGCCTAAGACTCTATCTTTTTTATCCATAGGCAAAATGACTTTCCACACTAAATCCCCTAAGTTAAAAACTTTTGACTTTACCCTTTTATTATAGGCTTTGACAACTCTTTCTTTTTGCCTAGTCATATATTCTAAGGCTTGTAACCTTTCTTCATCCAAATCAACCAATTCATCTAACATCATTTCCCAATATTTATCACTTGGTATTTCCATTTGCCTCTGTACTCGAAATGATTGCATATGAATTTCCACAGGCAAAATAGCATCATGACCATATGTCAATCAAAATGGTGTAGAGTTAGTTGATTCCTTAGGGGAATTTCTACATGCCCATAAAACTTGATCTAAAGTTGTATGCCAATTCCTTGGCTTTTGAGCAATGTGTTTTTTAATCAAATTAATGATTATTTTGTTAGCTGCTTCAACTTGACCATTTGCTTGGGCATAATATGGTGTTGAAGTATGCAATCTAAAACCAATTTCACTAGCGAATTCTTGCATTTTTCTTCCTGTGAACACTGATCCTTGATCTGTGGTAATTGTTTATGGAATGCCAAATCTATAGATAATATGATTTTGAATGAAATTAATCACTGCCTCTTGATCTACATTAGGTAGAGGCACTGCTTCGATCCATTTTGTAAAGTAATCAATACCTACCAAAATGTAACGTTGATTCTTAGAAGAAGCAGGTTTAATCTCACCAATCAAATCTAATGCCCAGCCCCTAAATGGCCATGACTTTATTATAGAATGTAACTCACTTGCAGGTACATGTTGTATTCCTGCATGCCTTTGGCATTCTTGGCATCCTTTAGCAAAATCTATGCAATTTTTTAACATAGAAGGCCAATATAAGCCTTGTCTAAACAATAACCATTTCATCTTGTGGCCTGCTTGATGAGAACCACATGCTCCACTATGTATGTCAGAAATAGCTATTAAAGCTTCTGCTTCACTTAGGCATTTTAATAAAACACCTTCACTTGTCTTTTTGAACAATTCATTTCCAACTATAACATAGCTTAAGGCCCTATACTTGGTTTTCCTATCATACTGACCATTAGGGTCTTGTAAATATTCCACAATTGATTTCCTCCAATCTCCATCTATCAAGTTGTCAATGGTAAAAATGTTAGCATTTTCTTCATCTAAGATCTTGTTCGAGTCATTTTCATCACTAGGTGGTGAATCTGCCCCCACAAGTTTTGCCATTGACAAGCTTGAAGACAAAGGTTCATTAAAAACCAATTTTTCCCTAATCTCAATTAATTTGTTAAGATTTTCAGGAGTTACTTTATAGCTAGAAGCTATTTGAGCCAAGTCATTGGCTTCTTGATTTTGTAATCTAGGTATATGCTCGAATTGCACTGATTCGAACTGATCCAACAGATTAGTGGCAATCACAAAGTACTTAGCCAAATGTTCTTTGATACATTTGTATTCCTTTGTCAACTGTTTAATCACTAATTCTGAATCACCTCTAACAATAATATTTCTTGCCCCCAAGTCAATTAAAAGGGCAAGACCTGCAATCAAGGCTTCATATTCAGCCTCATTGTTGGAACAAAACCCATTGATTTTATAATTAAACTTAGTAGGAATTTGGATTGGAGAAATTATCAAAATCCCAATTCCAGTTCCATGTTTATGTTTGGATCCATCGAAATATAAAATCCAAGGCTGGGTTTCTACATAACTTAGTGGCATTTCAATCATTGAATGATCAACAAGGAAATCTGCCACTATTTGACCCTTTCTATCTCTTACGGGTTTATAGGTTAATGAGTATTCAGTTAGAGCCAAAGCCCATTTACCAATTCTACTATGTAAAATAGGTTTCTGAAGCATATGTTTAATAATATCGAAGTGAGAATAAACATAAACTTCAATAGGCTTAATATAATGCTTAAGTTTGTTACAAGAGAAATATAAACACAAACATAACTTTTCTATAGCACTATATCTAGTTTCAGCATCATTTAATACTCTACTTAGATAATATACAACTTTTTCAACACCATTTTCATCTTCTTGGGCAAGCATGCTACCAATAGTTGAATCAGATGCTGAAATGTACAACCTCATTGCTTTGTTTCGAATAGGAGGCATTAGCGTTGGTGGATGTGACAAATAGTTCTTGATGTCCTCGAACGCTTGCTGTTGCTCCTGCCCCCAATGAAATTGATCACCTTTTTGTTTTCTAAGTAGTGGAGAAAAAGGATGAGCTTTTCCACTTAGATTCGAAATAAATCTCCTCAAAAAGTTGATCTTTCCCAATAGAGATTGAAGTTGTTTCTTTGTTCTTGGAGGTTCAGTCTCCATAATAGCCTTTGTCTTATTTTGGTTGATTTCCATGCCTTTTTTATGCACCACAAAACCAAGGAAATCCCCTGCATGCACATTGTAATACCCTAATTTTGAGCTTTTTAAAATAAATATTTTATTTAAAAATTATTTCTTATTTTTTCATAAGAAATACCAAAAACAGTTTTTAGATAATTTTTGCTTACAATTTATTCATTTTTCTTTATTTCTTTTAATTTGTCGCAATTTATCTTTTTAGGCGAAAAATAGTAAAAATATTCAAAAAAATAGTTTTTATTTTCGCATTTGAGTTTATTATTTATTTCTATATTTTTCTATATTTTTATTTATATTTTTCTTCCTCTTTTTCTATTTTATTTGCATTTTATCCTTTTATGACATTTTTAACCAATCATATGATGCCACCTCACCAATTCTCATTCATAAAACCATTTTTCCTTTTTTTAATAATCAGAAATTTACCCCATTTCCATTTTTTACACTTTTTACCCACAAAAGTTCAGAAATCACAAAAATACCCCATTGTTATGAGGCCCTATAAATAGGACCTCATTTATTACAAACCCTAAGCTGAATCACTGTTCACAAATCATTTTCTTTCTCTCCTTTCTCTCTTGCCGCGCGCCTCCTTCCTCCCTCACAAACCCTAAAAATCAAATCTCCAAATTCATCAAAAACACGTAACAATCATGAAATCTCTTTGAATAAACGTGTTCTAAGCCTTCTCCTCTGTTCATATTCTTCTCAATCGCGCTCGAATCGTCAAAAACGGCACCAAGGAGTACGAATCCGAATCTGAAAATTTCCAAAACCAAAAAGGTAGATTCGGCGCGTTTGTGAACGATTTTGCGTGCGATTGCGTTTAATTTGTAACTGGAATCATGATTAAGACTTTTTCCATTAACTAATTGGTGTGAATCGCGATCTGAAAACGTGTTCTAGGATTAGACTCCGTTTCGGATTTCCGTTCGTATACGTTAATGTAAACTTCGTTTGCAATTTTTGATTATCGATATGTGATCTATGCGTTTTTCTGATCAGATTGGTATATTTACATGTTAGATTTGATGAAGTTTTGATGTTGTGGTGTTCTCCCGAGTCAACTCGCCATTTCCATGGCTTCCGAGTGACTCACCGAGTCATTGACTCGGTCTGTGAAGAAGGAGAAGAACCCGCGCACGTGGCAGCCTGCGATTGGCGCCCGCGCGGGTTATTTTTTTAGTATATGGGTCGGTCCGGTCCAGGATCCGACCCGGTTGAAATGGGAAACGGGCCTTAGGCCCAACTTTTTTTTGTGTTGTTTTTTACACCTTCCAGCGCTGCTATTTGCACCCCCCTGATGGGTGTGAATTGGGCCTTAAGCCCATTTTATTATTTCTGCTTGATTTGTGATTTTTTCTGCTTATACTCCCTCTGTATGCTATTTACACCCCCCTGAATCTCTAAATTTGGGCTTAAGCCCAATTGTTTTTTTGTTGGCTTTGTGATTTTTGCTGCTGCACTCCTTAATATGTGTTTACACCCCCTCTCTTTCTCTTTTCTTTTTTTCTTTAACTTATATTAAAAAAAATGGATTAACAAATAATCGGTCTCTGACGCATGACTTTGATCGATTAATTTTTAATTCAGAGTTTTATAATTTAGATTAGAAAAAGCGGATTAAAAAAGTAATTGATCTCTGACGCATGACTTTGATCGATTAATTTTTTAATTCGAAGTTTTATAATTTAGATTAGAAAAAATGGATTAAAAATAAATAGTCTCTGACGCATGACTTTGACTCATTTATTTTTAATTCGGAACTCTTTAAACTTAAAACAAAACCATCTAAAAACAACGAGGCAGAGCCTGACGCATGACTTGTCTCTGTCTCAACTCTTGACTTTGATTCCCAGTTTGACTTTTTGGTTGACTTTTACTGTTGACTTCGTATAGTTGACTTTGTCTCGTTTAATTGAGTTATGTCGATTGCTTGTAATTGCCTGATGACTGGTTTCTCTTTGTCTGATACATGATTATTTGCTTATATATTCATATCGGATGCATTTTAATTGTTCAGTACAGTGATATATGTCATCTGCATTCATGCATTTGCATTTCTCTCTCCTCTCACCTTTCTTTTTCTTTTCTGAACCTGGAAAACTCTGAAAAAACATTAAATAAACTATTGAATGAAAAGAGAGATGTCTGACGCATGACTTTCATCTCTTGAATGATCCAAGTACCTGCCGCATGGCTTGCGATTGAGGACTATTCTCATTCACTGAATTATTCCTCAGAAAATCTAAAAGACAATCAACCCACTCAACCGTTTTCCTGCCCTTGCGCAGTCAACTTTTTCAACTGCTCCTGTGCAGTCAAATCTTTTTAACTTTTTTTTTCTTTCTTAAATGGATAGTGCTTTATCCATTCCTCTGCTACAGACAAACGCTTAAGCCTCCGAAGCGAGCATACAAGCATATTGTTGTATCAGTGGAATGCGACCTAAGCATCGTTCACTAAAAACAACCAACACACATTCTTTCTTTTCAGGAAGAACTACGTGAGCTTTGACTTCCTCATTGTACTTGGGGGATACGTAGGAGCGAGAGCCTCTCTCGTCAAGCCAAATAATAAAAAACTCTTTTTCTCTCTTTCTGTTCAATATGCGGTAATTTATTTCTTTTTATGCGGTTATCTCTGTTTATGCAAACCAAAATTCCTCAAATGGTTCCCGTTGAGTACAACGGATATGAGGGGGTGTTAACGTCTTCCCCTCATGTAACCAACTCCCGAACCCAATCTTTAAGGTTTTATCATTATTTTCCTTTCCCCTCATGGGATAAATAAAATATGGTGGCGGCTTCATTGTTTACATTTGTGCATTGCATCTTATCATTGCATATCTGTATATTTTTTTGCGCCGGGTACTACAGCTGGCGACTTCACTGGGGAAACTTGTGTAGAGAGTTAAGCCTAGTTTGAGGCTTTTGGTTTGCTTATTCCAGGTTAGCCGTATCTGCCCTATCTTTTACATTACTGCAAAATATTGAACTGTCTGGATTTGCTGGCTTTGTCTTCTCTTCTACTCCTTTTTTTTTTCTTTTTGCCTTTATGGCTTGGTTCTTGGTTACTGTGTGCTATGGTTCATCACCGGACCAGAGAGAAACTTAGGATTAGTTGAGGGATTTTTGCATTGGGCTCTCTGACATGTGACTTTGAGTTCCGGTGTGAAAATTCCGCTCGGAATAGATTCCCTTGGAAAGGTTGGGCTCTCTGCCGCATGGCTTTGGGTTCAGTTTTTTCCATGTGGGGTCCAAAACTCCGGGGGCCTTTTTATCCAGTCTAGGTATCCGAA
Organism: Trifolium dubium; assembly: GCA_951804385.1. NCBI lineage: Eukaryota > Viridiplantae > Streptophyta > Magnoliopsida > Fabales > Fabaceae > Trifolium > Trifolium dubium. The sequence goes on from OX638063.1 coordinate 14,993,058, forward strand.
ACTTTTGTCTAGGGACCACCGTCTAGAACCCGTGTCGAGGTTATGATGTCGACTCATCCAGTTGGCGTTATAATCTCGCTCCGATGAGGTTGCTTTTGGGAAAAGTAATCGAGAATTCGGGGAACCGTGTCAACCTAGAACAACATGTGAGAGGGATGGGTTACAGGTAACTTTGAACTTTTGGCCTCAGAGATTCCATTTTGAAAAGAACCCTGTTGTTATGAATATGGAAGATTTGTGACTTTGAGATCAAGTTCGCCAGATGATACAATGTTACCGTGATCATATCCATGCATTTTGCATTCATGACATCCATGCATTCATGAAAATAATCATGCATATTCATCTCGCATACATTTCAAAAAAATATATGAGAAAAGTTTTTGCATAAAATATGCATTTTCATTCATAAAAAAAAAATATATATCATGCATTTTTATCGATTAAAAATCTCATTTTTCATCCATTCATTCCAACAGCTACCTTCCCGGCACCGTTATTTTACAAGAAAAGTTGCTCATCACATTATGGACAATTGGCAAGAGAAGCATGATGCGCTCCAGGCTGAGGTTACCCAGATGGGTGGACAAGTGACCCAATTGGGTGGAAAGCTAGATCAGGTCTTGGAGATGTTGGCTAATATGAATATGCAACCAAGGATGGTTGAGGTCCCTGTCCCTGCACCTGCAGTTGTGGTTTCTCAAGGAAATGCCTCTGCTGGTTATGATTGGCCCACTTTTGGTCTACCTAAGGGTTATGTTCCACAAGGATATGTGGCGGCGACTTCTGCTCCACTTGTGGAAACTCCTGCTAGGGTCAATACAATACAACAGGTGATTGACCTAAATCAAGAATCTTTTGAGGATCCTAGGGATGCTTATCAAGGTCCTGACCATCATGGGCCTAGATTTGCATACCAAGGGTTTGCACCCCAAGTTAATGAGCAAAAGGTTGATTCTACTCCTCAGTTGGAACAGAAATATCAAGCTCTAGAGGAGAGGTTGAATTTGGTAGAAACAGGTAATGATCCATTGGATTTCTCAAAGATGTACTTGGTTTCTGATTTTGCGCTTCCACCAAAGTTCAAAATGCCTGATTTCGAGAAGTATAAGGGTTTGAGTTGCCCGAAGAATCATCTAGTTATGTATGTCAGAAAAATGGCCTCTTATTCTCATGATGACAAGCTGATGATCCACTGTTTCCAAGACAGTCTAGCTGATGTGCCTCTCAATTGGTACATGCAACTTGAAAAAGGCAGCATCCTTTCGTGGAGGGATTTGGCCAATGCTTTCCTCAAGCAATACCAATATAATATGGATATGGCTCCAAGCCGCACTCAGCTGCAAAATACCACTATGAAGGAGGGTGAATCTTTCAAGGTCTATGCACAAAGATGGAGATCCTTAGCTTCTCAAGTACGTCCTCCGCTCTTGGAGACGGAACTTGTGGACATGTTTACTAATACTCTGCAAGGGACTTACTTTAAAAGATTGGTTAGTACTACTTCCTCTGATTTCGCCGAGTTGGTCCGAGTTGGTGAAAGAGTCGAAATGGGGATCAAGAATGGGAAGATTTCAGCTGCTTCTGGTTCGCAAAGCAATAACACAAGGAAGCCTGGTGGTGGCTTTAACAGAAAGAAGGAAGGTGAGACTAATGCTATATACTCAAGGGGCAGTCAGGCACAGCCGGCGGCACCTGTCCAGTTTCCCTACTTTCCCTTTCCATACTTGGCTGCTGCTCAGCACCAACAGTTTCCAAATTATCAGTTTCAAAATTCAGTGCCTCAACACCAGCCACAGGCACCTCCAAAACGGAATCCTCCACCAGCTCGTAGGGTTTTTGATCCTATCCCTATGTCGTACAGTCAGTTGCTCCCTTACCTGATTCATAGTGGTAAAGTGACGCCTAAGCAGTTAAGACCTTTGCTTCCACCATTTCCTGATTGGTATGACGCTAACGCTAAATGCGATTACCATGCTGGTATTGTGGGTCACTCTACTGATAATTGCAAAGCTTTTAAGCACAAAGTACAAGACCTCATTGATGAGAACGATTTGACTTTCAAAGAGAGCGGACCCAATGTGACCAATGATCCATTGCCTAAGCATCCAATGGGTAATGTAAGTTGTGTTGAAACTGGCGGAAATTTGATAAGGGATGTTTCTCTGATCAAAACACCTCTATCATCTGTCCGAGAGATGTTGCTGAGCTATGAAGAGTTTGAGAAATTACATTCTGATTGTGATGATTGTCAAAAGGATCCAAACCACTGTTCAAAGCTGAAAGAATGTTTGCAACAATTGATGGATCAAGGTTTAGTGCAAGTGGGATATGCCAAAAAGGAAACTTTGGTTGCCACTGTTGATCAGAACGAACGTGCAAAGCTTGAAAGTGACGGTCGGAAAGAAAAGGGATCCGTTACATCTTTGAAAAGCTTGAAAGTAGCCATAGAGGAAGGGTTGTCTACCGGTTTGGGACAGATGTTAGTTGTGCCTGAGAAAAATGATCGCTTTGGTTTGGGTTACCAGTCATCCAAAGGGATAGCAACTCAGAAAAAGGTTCAAGACAAGATTCCAAGGATTGAGGATGTTTTTAGCAGTGCTGGTTACCGTGTTGATGGTCACATTGCTATGATTGATGACAAGGATGTTGATGGAAAGAATCAGGATTAGGTGCGCCAGTGTTCTCCAAAGACTGTGCTCACAAATTGGAAGGCTGTTGGAATTTCAGAAGATGCTTTTATTTCAAAGCAATTTGTTTTCTTTTCAAAACACCTTTGTTCAGCCCTGAATAAATGGTTGTGCTTGTAGGGCCACTTTGTTTTAATGTTTAATTTGCAATTAATGAAAAAGTACTTCTTGTGCAATTTCCGTCTTATTTATTCTTCTTTTACAGTTTTAAAAAGATAATGAAAAATGGCAATAACTTCTTGCATTCATAAAATACTTTTGCATTCAATCAAATTCAAAAAAAAAAAAAAAAAAAAAAAGAGAATCATCATTCAGAAGTGAATCTATTGAATCATAATTGTGCCGTAATTCTTCATGGTTTCGGGTTGCAAGCTTCGTTGAAGAGTTAATATGATTGTCGGATCAAAAGCATAAAATGATTGAACTTCATCGGTGATCGATCCGGGAACTGACGAAGAAAGAGGTCATAATGGGCGCCTCCCCATAATAGGATATGAAAGAGAAAGTTGATCAGACATTTTATCTCTTGTCAAGTATTTGTTTGCATTTAGGATTATGTAATGCACATGCATGTTTTGGAATCAATCCATCTGTATTCACCTCTTTTTCTTATTACTTGCAAATTTGGAGAGAGGATGATGAAAACGAATAACTGATTTTTGCTGATGTTTGCTTTCAATTGTGAAAAAAAAAAAAAAAAGACTTAGCTGATGATGAAAGGCATTGTTTCACAAAAAATTGTGATTGAATCGAGTCATTCCTGCATATGTTTTGTTGTTATCTGATTCTCCCAGTTTCTTGAGACATATCTTTTTTTTTGAAAAAAAGAAAATAAGCAATTTTGGTTTGATACTTGACCTGACACTTTAAGAGTATATAGGTTGTTTTGTAGTTTAGGCTACATTTGTGAAAGTTCAGAAATGATTCAATAAAATCGGTACTGTCTTAACATCTTAGACTCTTTGAAGTATGTAAGATCAATTTGAGTACTGATTTTGACGAAGACCTGAACATAAGTTTTTGAGTAACTCTCAGTAGTTTATCTTAGCAGTCGGCACCATCTTGTACACAAACTAAGTAGGAAATCGATGAACATAAGTGAATGATCCAGAAATGAAAATTTGCATACTTTTGGTTAATGCACTTATTGTGTTAGATGACCCTCACTCGGTTGTTTAACTCAGCAGTTGTTGAAAAACCATAGTAAATGTACCCATTTGGTAGTTGGTTCAGAGGAGTCTGGTTCTGAACTTGGTAGGGCGGGTTGCTATCCGATCCCCCACAACTGCATTTGGAAGAGAAAGAGGGGTTTTACCAAACTGATTTTACCAGCTCTCCTCGATTTATGATCATAATCACTAACAGATTTTCCTACCATGAGTGTGTACAAGATAGCGGGCTTAATGTGATTGCGCCCGAATGAAAAGGGTGAATAAAATTTAAGCAAAAGTTAGAGTCACAATAAAATGCTTCAGATTTATCTTCATATGATGAGAGTCTCTGACTGCATTATGTTGTTTTGTGTTATTACAGTACCCTTGGTATTGATATTTATTACTTGATTTTCTTTTCTAGCCGACAACCACGTATGATTAGAGTTGTCATGTCGTGTTTTCAAACAAATGCTAAAAAAAAGTTACTATTTATGTGCTTAATGACAAGCAAATGTTCAAGTATGGGGAATTTGATAACACAATTTATATCTTCTTTTGGCTTGATTTACATGAATTTTAGTTGCATGCTATTATACTCAAAAGACCTAAATGAAGCTAGGTTCACTTTGAAAGCATACGGCAAATTTATTGTTAAGCTGACTCCTCCAGTTTGTTGAATAATTTAATAATTATCTCTCTTTTCTGTTCATCATATGTGTTTCAAAAACTCGCATGTGCAAAAGAAATGATTTTACCTGCAAATTAATACTTGACATCAAAGAGATCTGAGTGATGATCTGATCAAGGGCAAAGCTGATTTGAGACGCTCCTAACTAGGGGCAGGCTATCTATATGTTCTGTCAAACAGGGGCAAACAAGTTGAATACTCTGCTTATCAAGAGTGAATTGGTTCAAGAATTAGATACACTGCAAATATCAGTAGGTCAGGGGCATATCCGTCATAGATTCCAATGCTTGGGGCATACTATGTCAAGATCATATCCTTCTGAAAAGTCATATGTGATGAGATATGGCAGAACTTTGGTTGTTAATATCATGGACGGTGAAGAGTTTCCACTCTCAATGCACGCTGCTGCGATACCTGACTCTACATGAAGATGAAACTTTACGACAGAAAAGGATTGACTCAGTCTCCTCTCACCAAAGCAAGGCCTTGTAAACTCGAGATCGTGTAGAAGGATGGCATCGTTATGATTCAGTGGAATTCATTTATTTTCATTGCCATTATCTTAGTTTCAATTTGCAATCACCTCATTGAGGGATTAGCATCCAGTTGTGAAAACTTTCCGCATTTTTGCGCAGTGAATAAAATTCTCATTTTCAATCATATCGTGTCTGCTTGCTTTTATGTTATAATTGCATATGTTTGTGCTATTCATTTTATTAATAAATAAAGCATTCAAGCATTGCGAAAAATAAAAGCATTTGAAAAGATTAAAAACTGTTTTGATTTTTAAAACATCTGAAGGGAAACCAGTGGCATACAGTAAACTGTCCCAATTCATTACAGAAAATCATGGCACTCCCTCGATTCCATCTCATGAAGAAAGTTGCTATCCTTTTTGGAAGCTTGACTGAATGTTCGTCCCGCAACGACAGTCAACATCTCAGGATTTCATCTCAATGGAGTTACTCAAATTCTCGGTGCCGGGAAATTCAAACTCTCCTCGAAATAAACTCAGAAATTCATGCATTCATGCATATACATGCATTCACGCATATAGGTTCATGCATAAAAAAAATCACATCAAATCCTGCACATAATCAGATATTTCATCTGCATTAGTTCTGCATTTAGGCATCAGAGGTGCACAATCATGCATTCATGAAGTACATGTTTCAATGCTGTCCTAACAGGTTGCAGACTTGGATCTCTTGTTCGGTAACAAAGGTTTGCGGACCTAATTCTCCAATAAGACGATTATTGAATCGCAATTTCTCAACAATAAGGGTTGATGAATCTTTTCCCCAATGAATTGGTCAACAAAGTGTCATCCTCAAGCAGATCAGTCAGTGCATCATATTCTCAATGAGAAGGGTGGAGGGGTCGTTTCTTTCCCCAGTGAGGCAGTTGACAATTTGTTCATTCCAGTAAGTCGGTTGGAACGCCGCATTTTCAGAAAAAATGGTTGATGAATCGTAATTTCTTGACAAGAAAGATTGGTGAATCTTGAATCTCCCCAGTGAACTTATTTTGTTCTGATCATTGGTATTCAGCAAGTTGGTCAACAGAGTTTCATCCTTGTCAGACGGATCCTCACTCTACACTTACCAGAAAGGGTTGATGATCCTTTCCCCAGTGAATAATTCCGTAATGGTTATATACAGCAGATTGGTCTACATACAACTTTCTCGGTCAGAAGAGTTAAAACAGATCCTTTCTCCAGTGATTCAGTTGAGATGGTTATCTCCAGTAAGATAGCTGAAATGATGTATCTTAGTAAATTGTTTGTTAAACAGTTTCTCCAGCAAGTTGGTTTCTGAACCGCATCCTTAATGAAGTTAACACATTGTGTTTCCAACAAGTTCTTCAGCAAAGCAGTCGTCTTGTGAATTTTGTCAAAGATAATGACAGAATATTCGATCTACACTCATAGGGCGAGTAATGATCAGTTTTTGAGTAATACGCCCATAGGAGGGGCAACGACTCGGTTTTCTATGATCTATACACTCATAGGGCGAGTAATGATCAGTTTTTGAGTAATACGCCCATAGGAGGGGCAACGACTCAGTTTTCATGATCTATACACCCATAGGGCGGGTAATGATCAATTTTGGAGTTCAGGTACCCTGAGGGGAGAAGACTTCATTTTTCTTTTATGGTCTATACACCCATAGGGCGGGTAATGATCAGTCTTCGAGTTAATGCGCCCATAGGGATGGAGAGAACTCAGTTTTTTTTATGGTCTATACACCCATAGGGCGGGTAATGATCATTTCTTTCTCAGGTATTCAGTTACTAATCATTTCAGGTATGTTTCCACCTTCATCTTCCATATGCATTCATCATCATTACATCACATCCACACCACAAAATTAGGGCATTTGTATTTAATTATCTTTTACTTCGAACGCATAAAGGCGCAAGTCATTTATGCATTCGAGTATAAGACAATTAAATAGGGGCAGCTGTAATACCCTAATTTTGAGCTTTTTAAAATAAATATTTTATTTAAAAATTATTTCTTATTTTTTCATAAGAAATACCAAAAACAGTTTTTAGATAATTTTTGCTTACAATTTATTCATTTTTCTTTATTTCTTTTAATTTGTCGCAATTTATCTTTTTAGGCGAAAAATAGTAAAAATATTCAAAAAAATAGTTTTTATTTTCGCATTTGAGTTTATTATTTATTTCTATATTTTTCTATATTTTTATTTATATTTTTCTTCCTCTTTTTCTATTTTATTTTCATTTTATCCTTTTATGACATTTTTAACCAATCATATGATGCCACCTCACCAATTCTCATTCATAAAACCATTTTTCCTTTTTTTAATAATCAGAAATTTACCCCATTTCCATTTTTTACACTTTTTACCCACAAAAGTTCAGAAATCACAAAAATACCCCATTGTTATGAGGCCCTATAAATAGGACCTCATTTATTACAAACCCTAAGCTGAATCACTGTTCACAAATCATTTTCTTTCTCTCCTTTCTCTCTTGCCGCGCGCCTCCTTCCTCCCTCACAAACCCTAAAAATCAAATCTCCAAATTCATCAAAAACACGTAACAATCATGAAATCTCTTTGAATAAACGTGTTCTAAGCCTTCTCCTCTGTTCATATTCTTCTCAATCGCGCTCGAATCGTCAAAAACGGCACCAAGGAGTACGAATCCGAATCTGAAAATTTCCAAAACCAAAAAGGTAGATTCGGCGCTTTTGTGAACGATTTTGCGTGCGATTGCGTTTAATTTGTAACTGGAATCATGATTAAGACTTTTTCCATTAACTAATTGGTGTGAATCGCGATCTGAAAACGTGTTCTAGGATTAGACTCCGTTTCGGATTTCCGTTCGTATACGTTAATGTAAACTTCGTTTGCAATTTTTGATTATCGATATGTGATCTATGCGTTTTTCTGATCAGATTGGTATATTTACATGTTAGATTTGATGAAGTTTTGATGTTGTGGTGTTCTCCCGAGTCAACTCGCCATTTCCATGGCTTCCGAGTGACTCACCGAGTCATTGACTCGGTCTGTGAAGAAGGAGAAGAACCCGCGCACGTGGCAGCCTGCGATTGGCGCCCGCGCGGGTTATTTTTTTAGTATATGGGTCGGTCCGGTCCAGGATCCGACCCGGTAGAAATGGGAAATGGGCCTTAGGCCCAACTTTTTTTTGTGTTGTTTTTTACACCTTCCAGCGCTGCTATTTGCACCCCCCTGATGGGTGTGAATTGGGCCTTAAGCCCATTTTATTATTTCTGCTTGATTTGTGATTTTTTCTGCTTATACTCCCTCTGTATGCTATTTACACCCCCCTCTGAATCTCTAAATTTGGGCTTAAGCCCAATTGTTTTTTTGTTGGCTTTGTGATTTTTGCTGCTGCACTCCTTAATGTGTTTACACCCTCTCTCTTTCTCTTTTCTTTTTTTCTTTAACTTATATTAAATAAAATGGATTAACAAATAATCGGTCTCTGACGCATGACTTTGATCGATTAATTTTGAATTCAGAGTTTTATAATTTAGATTAGAAAAAGCGGATTAAAAAAGTAATTGATCTCTGACGCATGACTTTGATCGATTAATTTTTTAATTCGAAGTTTTATAATTTAGATTAGAAAAAATGGATTAAAAATAAATAGTCTCTGACGCATGACTTTGACTCATTTATTTTTAATTCGGAACTCTTTAAACTTAAAACAAAACCATCTAAAAACAACGAGGCAGAGCCTGACGCATGACTTGTCTCTGTCTCAACTCTTGACTTTGATTCCCAGTTTGACTTTTTGGTTGACTTTTACTGTTGACTTCGTATAGTTGACTTTGTCTCGTTTAATTGAGTTATGTCGATTGCTTGTAATTGCCTGATGACTGGTTTCTCTTTCTCTGATACATGATTATTTGCTTATATATTCATATCGGATGCATTTTAATTGTTCAGTACAGTGATATATGTCATCTGCATTCATGCATTTGCATTTCTCTCTCCTCTGACCTTTCTTTTTCTTTTCTGAACCTGGAAAACTCTGAAAAAACATTAAATAAACTATTGAATGAAAAGAGAGATGTCTGACGCATGACTTTCATCTCTTGAATGATCCAAGTACCTGCCGCATGGCTTGCGATTGAGGACTATTCTCATTCACTGAATTATTCCTCAAAAAATCTAAAAGACAATCAACCCACTCAACCGTTTTCCTGCCCTTGCGCAGTTAACTTTTTCAACTGCTCCTGTGCAGTCAAATCTTTTTAACTTTTTTTTTTTCTTAAATGGATAGTGCTTTATCCATTCCTCTGCTACAGACAAACGCTTAAGCCTCCGAAGCGAGCATACAAGCATACTGTTGTATCAGTGGAATGCGACCTAAGCATCGTTCACTAAAAACAACCAACACACATTCTTTCTTTTCAGGAAGAACTACGTGAGCTTTGACTTCCTCATTGTACTTGGGGGATACGTAGGAGCGAGAGCCTCTCTCGTCAAGCCAAATAATAAAAAACTCTTTTTCTCTCTTTCTGTTCAATATGCGGTAATTTATTTCTTTTTATGCGGTTATCTCTGTTTATGCAAACCAAAATTCCTCAAATGGTTCCCGTTGAGTACAACGGATATGAGGGGGTGTTAACGTCTTCCCCTCATGTAACCAACTCCCGAACCCAATCTTTAAGGTTTTATCATTATTTTCCTTTCCCCTCATGGGATAAATAAAATATGGTGGCGGCTTCATTGTTTACATTTGTGCATTCCATCTTATCATTGCATATCTGTATATTTTTTTGCGCCGGGTACTACACACATCAAAAGCACATTTTAGTGGATTATTTTTTAATCCACATTTCCTCATTCTTTCGAATGATTTTCTAAGATGATTTAAATGATCATCACTAGATGAGGATTTTACAACAATATCATCAATGTATACTTGCATAAAGGCATCAATAAAATCATGAAAAATCAGATTCATTGCTCTTTGATATGTGGCTCCAGCATTTTTTAGGCCAAATGGCATAACAACCCATTCATAAGTCCCTAATGCCCCAAGGCATCGAAACGCTGTTTTAGCCACATCCTCTTCAGCAATAAAAATTTGATTATAGCCAGAATAACCATCTAACATGCTCAAGTATTCGAACCCTGCTGCTGAATCAATTAGCATTTCTGCTACTGGCATGGGGTATTCATCCTTAGGTGTTGCATTATTTAAATCTCTAAAGTCTATGCATACCCTAAGGCTACCATTTTTCTTAATAACAGGAACTATATTAGCCAACCATTCAACATACCTTGTGGTTCGAATGAATTTACTCTTTAATAGCCTTTCGATCTCACTCTTGATTTTTGATAAAATCTCTGGGTTGAATCTCCTTGGCAGTTGCTTTATTGGCTTCTTCCCTGGCTTGAGTGGTAGTCTATGTTCCACCATTTCCCTGCTTAAACCTGGCATTTCATTGTAATCCCATGCAAAACAATCTTTAAATTCTTTAAGCAGGTTAATCATTTTAGCTTTAAATTCGAGGTCAAGATTGGCACTTATGTAAGTTGGCCTTTTAATTAAGCCATCACCAATATCTACCTCTTGCAAAGGATCTTGAGCCTGCATCTTTGGATTCGAGTTCACAGGATCTTTCTCGAATCCCAAAGGTTCATCATCATAGATGCAGTCTAACCTTTGCTCATTTGGCAACGTATTGCCATTGTCTTCTTTAATGGTTTCTTCAACCATATTTTGTTCCTTGACAGCCTCTAAGGCCGTTTTGAGCTTCCTTTCGGCAACATATGCCGTTATTTTTGCCCAAGCAGAGGGCTTAGACATCATCAAGGTATTCTATATCCCACCCAGATGGTGGAATAACTCCATCTTCAGGAGGGTTGTCATCAATCTCTTCCCTCTCCCAACAAAATCCATGAGTAGGATGGAGTCTAACTGAATGATAGACATTATTACTGGCTCCTCGAAAGCCACTATCTCTTTCTCCACAAGGTGCTATGGAGGCTAAGTGCTTATCAAAAGTTGCCTTAGTGATATGGTCAACCTCTGACATATAGAAACTCTGATCAGCTTCTATATTTTCTACTATGTTATCCTCCCTCCATAATATCAACCTTTGATGGCAAGTAGAAGGGACTGCCCCTACTCCATGAATCCATTCCCTTCCAAGGAGTAGATTGAAGCTAGCCCTCGAAGGCACAACTATAAAGAGAGTTGGCCTTATGGTGCTGCCTACTGCAACATCCATTTGTATGGCTCCTAGAGACTTGCCACTTTTTCCTTCATAGTTCGAAAGAACTATATTATGTGAATGCATGTCAGTATCATACATTCCTAACTTCCTGAGCATGAAATGGGGCATTAGATTTACTGCAGCACCCCCATCCACCAGGACTTTGTTTACTCCAATACCACCCACTTTAGCCTTGATGTATAAAGGCTTGAGATGGTTTTTCATCCCTTCATGAGGCTGTTCGAATACAGCCTTCTGTTGTTCGATGCACCCATTATTCATTACATAGTAACAAACAGGGGTATATTCTTCTAACTCAGGTTCCACAAACTCTTCTTCAGGATCAGAGGTGGACCTCACGTCATATTCACGTGGTAATATTGACACCACATTTACCAAGACATCAAAATCTGGCTCAGAACCAGACTCCAACAAGTCTTCATCAGGAATATCATCCTCCATATTGTCATCAGGGAATGATATCCTTTCCTTAACAGGCCTCTTCGAGGAAGAGCCTTCATCAATAATTAAGGCTTTTTCAGCCTTCTTAGGAACATATTCTTGCTTGTTCCCTGCATCGTTTCGATTGCCCCCAGCATGAGCAATTTTGGTGTTGTTCCCAGCATGAACAACTTTGTTATTGCCCCCAGCATGGGCAATTGAGTTGGAGTTGCCCCCAGCATGGGCATTCTCTCTTTCCAACTTCTTAAGGCGTTGATACCTACGCCATTGAGTTCGAGTCATAGGATTCTTTCCCTTATAGTTGTTATTATAGGAAAATTTCCTATTTTCAACATTGTTGCTCGAAGCAACTTGACTCGAGCCACCAACATCCATCCTTCTCTTCTGATAGGCCTGATGCTGGCCAGATGACCATTGGTTAACAGGAACTCTATTAGAAGGAACATATGTTTGTCTCCTTCCAAGCCTGTCATGGATGGTAGGGCCTTGGTTTATGGCCTTACCCTTGTTTGGTCTTTCAGTAGACCATTTGTTTTTGTTAGCCACATATGGCATAACATTCTTAAGGCCTGCAGTAGCCTCTTTGTCGCATACAGCGCTGCAACGAGGACACAACATAAATTCCTTGTTGCTCAGCTTGCACCTGGTGAGAAAATCAATGAGTTCCTCTTCAGCTCGAGGATAAACTACTTTAATTTTCTCAGCATACTCTCTTTCAGTAACGGCTCGAATCGGGGATGCTTCCATTGCGTCTATCATCAAACATTCGAATGGCTCAACGTAAGATGTCTCAGCCACTTGAAGGGGATCTGTGTCTACTTTCATGGGTTGCTTAGCTTTTTCGTCAAACTTCAGCCTTCCTTCATCCAATGCCTTCTGCACCAAATCCCTGAAAACAACACAATGTGAAGTTTTATGACCCAAAAAATTATGAAATTTGCAGTAACCTCTTTTCTTTCTTTGTTCTAATGAGGGAACTTTTAATCCTTTTTGAACAATTATTTGGCCATCAGTGACCAATAAATCAAAGATCTCATCACACTTGGTAACATCAAATGTGTAGGTTTTAGCAACATATTTATCATTCTTTGGTTCATTGGGGTTCTTGCCATTCGAGGGCTTTAACAATTTACAAGTGTAAGGAGGCCCTGGCTTTAATTCAGCCAAGTCTATCTCACTTTGATCAACCTCCTCGAATTCTAGATCATACTCATTTTCACTTTCATAGTTCCCTACATAAGCTACTTTCTCTTTCTTATGAAACTTGTTATTCCTGGCCTTTTCATTTTTAAGTCTTTCAACCTGTCTAACCCTATCAGCCAGTTGAGCCATGTCTCTAAGATGTTGAGTATCTAATTTCTTTCGAATCGAGTAGTCTAGGCCACCAGCAGCCATTTCTACCAATTCATGTTCAAGAACTTGAGTGAAGCATCTGGCTTTAAGAAGCCTAAACCTATTGAGATAATCATCAATAGATTCTGGTGTTTTACGCCTAACACTTGCTAGTTCTTTGAGACTTATCTTTGTTTGGCCCATGTAGAATTGCTCATGAAAGAGCCTTTCGAGTTGGGTCCAAGTAAATACAGAATGTGGGGGTAAGGTTGTGAACCAAGTAAAAGCATTTTTTGTTAGAGAATTGGGAAAATACTTCATCCTCAAATTCTCATTATTTGCTATGTCCCCAGCCTCAGTCAAATACCTAGCAATGTGCTCGACTGTAGACTCTGTTGTATCACCAGCAAACTTGGTAAATTTTGGGGTTTTCCAACCTCTAGGTATTTCTGTTTGCAAAACAAATTCAGATAATGGTGACACAAAGTTGGGTCTATGTAAACCTACATTTAGACCATTTTGGGCAAGGATGGTTTCTACCAAATTGGCTAAGTTATTCTGCCCAAAATCATTAGGTTGAACATTTCTCAAAACCTCATCAGCATTTTGGTTTCGATGAACAAGCACCACTTCAGGTTCATCATTCCTTTGTACAGGTTGGTTCACAACTTGTGGTTCTTGCTGCTGACCTCGAGCCTCCTCGATTCGATTGTCAGCAACTTGTCCAGGCCTTGGCCTAGGGGCCTGTAATGGTTGAAGTGGCTGATGGATGGGCACTTGTGCCCCTCCAAAGAAATCAGCAATCCTACCCATTTGGGTAGCCAAGGTTTGGTAAGTCTGATTTGTATCTCGAATTAATGGGTTAATTATTGTACCCATTTGTTCAGTGAGTAAATTCACCATATCATAGTTACTCTCATCCATTTGTTGCCTCATAGACAAAAGTGAATCTGTGGTGAGGGCTGGTTGGTTCATTCGAACTCTAGTATTATTAGAATTTTGCCCTTGTGGAAAGGGAGACCTCACTGTTATCCTATCAGATTGTAATGCAGGGTGTGAATACACATTGTGCATCATGGCTGTAGGCATTCCTTATGGATAAGATCTTTGGGATTGATACAAACCCCCTGATTGACTTCGAAAGTCAAATGAAGATCCTGAAAATGAGGGAGGAACCCCACCAATATTTTGCAAAGGCATGCTCGAAGTGTTCTCAGCCATTGTGGTTGCAGCATTGGATGTTAATGAGGGCATAGAGGAAGACACAGGGATTGCCTGTGTTGCCCCCATAGATGTTGCATCTGTGGCTGATGTTGCCAGAGCGCTCGAAGCGTTTACATACCCAAATAATGGGTTAACATCATCAGGATCTTGATTGTTTTGGTTATTGACATTATTATTGTCATTATTATTGTTGTTGTTGTTGCTTGTACTAGCGTTAGTGCCTCTAGGTCTCACCATCTCTGGTTTTATTCTACCGCTTCTCAATTGCATGCACTAAACGATGTAATTTCTTTGAAAACAACACACAACTTTCCAAAACAAAAGAAAATTTTCAAGAAAATTTTTTGAGAAAATTTTGAAAATAAAACGCACAAAACCAGTCCCACTGGGCGTGCCAATTTGTTTACGCTGATTTTTGGTAAACAACCGCTAGTTTGCAATGCTTGAGAGACCAACTAGAGAATCTCGGGACATGTTTGTGCATTTATTGTTCAAGTTTGAAAATAGCAATGTTCATTAATGTAAATGAACAAGTTTGATTTGAAAAAAGTAAAAGAAAGTAAATAAAATGTGACTTGCTTGACAAGAAATGTAAAAATACTCAAAATGAGTACATATTGACAAGAAAAGTAAATAATTCAATGAATTAAAAGGCAAAGAATGTAAATGAAAGCATGTAAATTGCATGAAATGTAAATTGCATTGAATTTAAAAGAGTTTGACCACAAGATCATACATTATTGCCTTGTCTATTCCTTTCACTCGAACGCTTGGATACTCAGAATGTGTAAGGTTTGTAGTATGAGAGATTGTGATCCTAATTACAACAAATGAACTAGCTAGTATTTATAGATAAAAACTAAGGCTAATTAGTAACGACTAACTAACATCCATTTGCCAAGTGTACATCCACTTCATCCTTATCCAAAATGCCATCAGATATCAGTTTCGAATGAAGCATTGCAATGGTTTGAATTTTGAATTTGAATCTTCTGCCAATTCTTGATCATTTCTACAAGTTAAAAAATCTTAATTCGAGTTCGAGCCATTCGAATACGTTAACTCGGGTAAAAAGTCTTTGTAACTTGTGTATTTCCTAAAGTTATGAATATTTATCTGATTTGACTTTCGCCAAAATATATTTAATTTTGACCTTTAGAATAAAATAATGACTGGGAAGACATATTCCCATAATTAAAGGCATATTTAAATATATTCAGAAAAATATTTAAACTTTATTATTTTAATTAGCCAATCTATTGGCTAACACTAGTTCTTCTTCTTCTTCTAACCCGTAGGTATATAGCCTATCGTGATATGATCTCATTTTATCAATCTAATTTTAAATGTTTAGGCCTTTGCGATTTGCAAACTGATTGTGTTTTCTTTAAAGAATAAAGAATGTGCTCCTGTTTTACAATTATATATCTTTTTTGAGTTTATTCTGCTTGACATATACATGCCACTATCTGTATAATATTTTACGCTTTTAATTTTTATTTTAACACGATACAACTTAGTTATCTCGGCGTGTACAAGTTTCATGGATTAATACTAGGGATGCTGATTTTAACTTAGACTGCACTTCATATTGCTGTGAAAAATAACAAGTATGGTGCTCTTGAACTCCTTATTTGCTTTCTTAGGAAAAATATCCACAGAGGTGCCAGGGAGTTAGAATATAAAATACTAAATCGGAAGGGATGGGGATGACAACACCATTTTGCACATTATAGCGCAAAGGGAATTCGAGCCAAAGGTAACTTTTGAAATATATCTCTTTTGTAAAACATTTTTGAAACTATATCTCCTATTGTAAAGAAATTTTGACCTTTTTAAATCAAATGTACCAGTACATCAAAAAATTTGTACCAGAGAAAAGCTCCCAAAAAATATAGTTGACAATAGGAATAATCCGTAACTAACTGTCTTGTTTATGTATGTACTAGGTAGTAGATGCACTTGAGTTGTTTTTAAAGACTGGAATAAATTTGAAGGCAAAGAATTTAGAGAACAAAACAGCATTAGACATGTCACAAAATGTTGGTATTAGGCTTAAATTGCTGAGTGTTGGAACAAAACCTGGCTACAAAGTCCGTGACACTCCCGGACGTGCGCATAGTCTAAGATTAAAGACCACAATTATCGATAAAATTGTCATTTTTATACGCTCCATTAGAAGAAATATATCAGAGGAACAACATAACACTTGGTTGATTATATTGACTCTTGTTGCAACTTCGACTTATCAATCAGCACTAAGTCCCCCTGGAGGAGTTTATCAAGCTAATGCAGGTGACAATAATGCGAACATCACTTCCTCAAATTCTACTATTTCTTCTATCTCAGGAAATGCTGGGAAATCGGTATTGCCAAGAGATGACTTCTTTACATTTTCACTTATGAATATTGCTTCTGTTTTGGTATCAACTATGGCGATATTTATTCTGATTCCAAGTGGGTTATTAGGCGGTATGGTGTTCAGCCCAGTGGCTTGGTTTACCTTCAGCTATCTATTTTTTATGTGGAATATATCCCCCATGCATGCCAACACCATTTTTGTTGAAATTATTCTCATATCATTTGCGTGTATTTTCATATTGACTACTTTTTATATGATTTTGTACTATGAACTTCGACGGGTAATGTTAAGAAGGTCGGTAAATCACAATCAAATACATTAGAGATGTATGGTACAATCATTAATGATATTCATAACAGCTGTATGTTTTGAAATCACGAAGAACGAATTGAAACGGATGAAAGAAAAGGAGGAAAAAGATTCTGAGGCGTGCTCACATACAGGTCGCTACAGCCAGGCACGCCCAAATTTACGTTTTTTGTCCGTTTTTGGTTAGATATGTTCCAAATTTATGTGAAATTTGTTCTTATTTTATAAGTATCTATGTTTTGAAGAGAATTGCTCTTGGTATAATCCTAGGGGTTTGAGCGAATTATCCTTAGTTTTGATTATTGTCGAATGGATGGGCTGCTCTCTCCCCTAGAGTGGGTTGTTTTGACCGAACTAGGTAAACAAAAATATTGTGTTCTTCTTGCTTTTATTCTCTGTTGCTTGTGTTTTGGATTACTTTTATATCATCTTCTCTATATTCTTCGATTTTGATTGCTTAATTAACTTTGCTCCACATATCAAATGTCTTTATTGATGTGATTTTTATCAACGAATTCACAACAATTTCCATGATATTTCCTAATACATGTATGAAATTGATTTATTCTAAGCAACAATAAAGTATTCTAGAAAATTCTAGACATGTCCATTCTATAAATTACTAATGTATTCTAGAAACATCTACGACGTCATGTTTTAACACTCCTCGTTGATGCATATTTTGGAAATTTGTGTTGATAGTCTTATGTTTCATAATTGATTTTAAAAAGTATTACAATCACATATATAATTCTAAGCATTAAGTACATAAGCAGAATCGAAATGCATCAGAAAGACAGTGTACTAACTGGTTAAGACACACATCAAAAAGACAGTGTACTATAGTTGGATTTCTTAACTAGTACCCAGAGACACTATTTGAATATCTTAGCATGCTTCTACAATGAAAAACATGAAGTTCTCCCAAGCAAGGAAAAAATGAAAACAAGAAGAAAGGATGCTCTTCTTTAACTACAACAATGTTTTGATTCAAAAAGTACTCTTTGTTGTAAGTGCTTTTTTCTCCCTTGTTCTACAGTTGAAACTTCACACAAACAAGCTGGAAGAGGAAATGAAAATTCTTTATCTTCCATCAGATTTGTTGTTAACTTAGCAGCTATATTTGAATGAGTTTGTTAATCAATCTTTGAAAGTTGAAAATTATTGCACATTGTTCTGTTTATTGGATCTCATCATAACATAATCTTGGTGACTTGTAAATTTTTTTTTTATGTATTTTCCTATTCAGTTTTAAAATACTATGTCATCTAAGAAATCAAAGCGAGTGTGGAGAAATGAGTGATCACTAAACTTGTTTTTAGATTGAAACAGTATGCTTCAATGGTTAGTGAGTGTGTATCATCAAATTGCTGAAAATGTAATGCTGATAAATAGACACCAGGGAGTAGTGTAATGAATTGTTTATAGACTTAATTACAATTTTGGTCATTCTATTTAATTTTAACTCACTCGCGAATATGCGAGCGTTCCAGTGTTATGTGTCCCTGCCAAGTGAGCTAAGCTCACGTAGTCACGTGGACATTTTATCTTTATCTTTACTCCCACTTAAAAGTGTTAAAATAATAAGCTCTCTATCCTATAAGAATTACTACATTTTTATATAATGTAACAAGAGATAAAATAAGATTATACCAAAAAAAGATAAAATAAGTTGCCCCAAAAACAAATGGTTTGGTAATAAGAGACATGACATGTGTGAATAACTACTAGTCAATGAGATATTTTTAACTTTTAATATATAATGAATGAACAAGAGGGCTAGTTAGAAGTTTATTTATTTAACAGCAATAGCTGCAGAGAACCTATCTTACTGAAAAATTACCATTTCTTCAAACATGAACACAAATAATGGTGAGCAGCTGAATGCTGCAGCTCAAGCAGGTGATATAGATCTTCTCTACACTGTAATTCACGATGATCCATCCATTTTCGAGTATATAGATTCAATACCATTTGTTGAAACTCCTTTACATATCACTGCATTGATAGGTCATTTCCTATTCGCCACTAAAATTATGAGGTTGAAACCTACATTTGGTTTGAAGCTAAATATGCAAGGATTCAGCCCCATCCATCATGCTATGCAAAACGGCCACAAGTCGATGGTGTCTCGCTTGGTTCACATCAATAAAGAACTTGTTAGTTCAAGGAAGTGTAGGGTTAAGTCCGCTTCATTTTGCAAGTCAAATTGGTGAGATTGAACTTTTAGCTGAATTTCTATATGTTTAATAATCAATAAAAACGTATATGATCTGTATTTCGCTTAAAGATCATATTTACATATTCTAGAGAGACAACATGATTACTAACTACGAAGTACCAACATAAGATCCAATACAAAATCTCACACGTAACACAAATTATTTGTTTGAAAAAGTGATATAATTTCTTGTAATTGTAAGTGTCGGTGTCGAATACGACATGCGTCTGACATCAAAATACGCCTAATCCGAGTAGTGTCCGAACTTTATAAAAGTAGGCTTATTTAAAGAAAAGTACGCTTATTTAACTGAATAGATATCTGTAGAAGCACCTCGCCATCTGCAGTGCCGGCCCCTACTTTTCGGAGGTCCAAGGCAAATAATAAAAATAGACCCCTAATAAAAAATACAATTTTTTTATAAAAAAAACATCGTATATTTATCATAAACAAAAGAACATCAAATATTTAAATATTAAAAATAGCACCAACAACATAAAAAATAATTTGCGTAAAAAATAAAACATTAAAAATAGTTGGCCAATAATCAAATATTTGATTCTAATTTTACTTATTATAGTGTTTTTGATATTCTCCACAATTTAAAATTATAAAAAAAAAACAGCAAATATAGTGGTTTAGATTGTGCACAATTTTTAAAAAAAAAAAGCAAAACAGCTGGAGGGGAGAATTGAACTGGCGCCCCCAACTTATTCAACACTAGGGGGTTATTCAATTAGGATTTTGAGGGATTTTAATGGATTTTAAAAGTCTTGTGTTATTCAATCAAGACTTTTTTTGTTTTTTTTTTCAATGCCACAAAATCCGTTGTTATTCAATTAAGATTTTTAATCAAAACTTTTTTTTTTTTCACGCCACAAAATCTGTTGGCATTCAAAAGTATAAATAGGTTACATATCCAAATAATCTCATAAACTTCCAAGAACTTTTTGTGGTGGCTAGAAAAATATAAAAGCTTTGTTTTTTCTTTGTTACGTAAGAATCTTGATTGTTTTTGTCAAAAAAAATAATCTTGATTGTAAAATATCTTTTAAAATAAGTCTCTCAAAATCTCACAAAATCAATATAATTCCACGAAGTCTTAAAAAATCTTCAAGACTTTTTTGTCAAAATAATCCCTCGAAATCCCAATCCAATAACCCCCTAAAGACGAATACAACTACCACTGAACCAACGAGTACATTATGTTTATTGGACAGCGAAATATATACTTAACCTAAATTGTTACTGATGGGTCTCATAAAAAAAAAATAGAGGCCCCCAATATTTGGAGGCCCAAAACTGTAGCACAGCTTGCACAGCCCATGGGCCGGCCCTGGCCACCTGTGATACACACCATGTTGCAAACAACATTTTATAAAAGCATACAATAAGACTCCAACAACTCCTCCTCCCAAGCAAAAAAAGACCGCCTCCAAACCCAACCTCCAACATCAATTCCCCACCCTCGCCTACAGCACTCCCCAACCTAGCTTCTGACTTGAGCTTCTGACATCAGAAGAATGTGTGCTTGTTTATTGCTCTGTGTTAACACTTCAATGGAGATTCTAAGAAAGTAAAATGGAAAAGTGATAGAAAGAGTGTTGCATCTTCAATTTCTTAATTCAAATGTTGTTTTTCAATGAGATTGGTAATTTTACTGTCAAATAGAAGCGTTGAACAAGACACATCGATGAAGAAGAGTTTTTTTTACAATATTGATGAAGAAGAGTTATGATAGGATTGTATGTAGAAAAATGCAAAAGTCTCTTTTTAACTAAAATTGATCTAAACCATTCATTTGATTTAAAGGCTCACTTCTATCAACCTCACCGCCTCACCTTTGACGGCACCTAAAAAAAATGCAGTATTATATATAAATTTCACTATATACCAGAAAAACCAAGAAATTTTATTTCGTCTAACATATGCAACACATTAGACAGAAAAATTACATCAAATACATATTTATTATAAATTAAAAAATATAAATAAAGGTAGGCTAGTTCTTCATCACTCTCATCAGAATCTACATGATTCATTTTTGGTGCTTCAAACTTATCGTTTACTACTCCTAGCTTCCAATTAGACAATATGGGCTAGTCCCATTTGTGTTATTCAAATTTCACTTATTCGTATCACTCCCAACCATGGTGGCTAACCAGTGACGGAGTTTGAAATATTATAGAGCCTGGGCAAAAAATATACTGTAAATTCACATGTGATATAATATATAAATAGTCATAAATTGAAATAAAATAAGTTCGTTATTGTCATTTTGTTAACAAAAATACAATTTGAAATAAGAGAAAGAAAACATAACAAACTAACAATGTGCTAATAAAATTTAGAGGCAAATGTCTTTTCCGAAACTTTTTTGCGTTGAATGTTCGAAATAAGTGGTATGTGATGAAATTAATTTCATTGTTATTTTTAAAATTCAAACAATAGATCACTAATATATTAGTACATCCCTTTCTATTCCAATATTCCATCACATATGTACCACCAATCCAAACATAATCATAAACAAAAATTAGAGAGCATATAAATTGAACAATAGAACATAGCAGTAGCACTATGCAACAACAAAGTAAGCAACACAAGAAATATAAATTAGAACACAACACTAAGTAAGCAAAAATTAGAAAACAATAAATTGAGAATCAATCCAACCATTTAGGACACTATATATATTAATAATCCATCAAATACAAAGATCAATCCATTTTCTATCAACAACACCCTGAACACCAATTAAAAAAATTCAACCAGAGCAAACATAAAAAAACATATAAATTACTCCCTCCGTACCACAATATAAGTCGTTTTGAGAAAAATATTTGTACTAAAATATAATTCGTTTTACAATACCAATGCAACATTTAATGCTAATTTTCTTATTATAGCCTTAACTATTTATTACTCTCTCTTATTTTACTTCTACAATTTATCTTTTCCATACCATTAATGAAGGATAATTTTGTAAACTAACTCATAATTTCTCTTTTCCATACAACAATGATTACTGTTCTATCCGGTCCAAAGTCTTAACTCCAAGTGTTGATGTCACGGTGGTGATAAGTGATTACAACGGTGGCTCAGCTCCTTTACACGGGGGGGGGGGGGGGGGGTACCTGCATGAAAGGGACTCCGACGCTCAAGTCAGTAAGTGTGCAAGAAGAGAGTATTAGGGTTCAGAATCATACCATGAGGTGGTGTGAAACCACCTATTTATAAGTGTTTTGCCTTGGAGGACAAGAAGGATTCCGTGTAGGAATCCTGACCATTGGAGTTTGTGACGGTTTATCCAACGGTGGAGATCCCAAGGTATTGCTTGATCCGTCTACAGCGCGTGCACTGTAGCTTTAGGATGGAATGCCCTTGGGATGCGAGATGGGTCCCCACATGTTAGTGGGCTTGGATTAATGTTTGTATTGGGCCTCTGGCCAGTCCAGAACAGTTGCCCCCGAAGTCAATTGCTGTAGATGAAGTCTAAGCATTGGCTTGATTATGCATTTTTCCGTCAAGGAATTCCTGCAAAGGTTAGTCCAATAATGGTAATAAAGCGAAGAAAAAGTTTTTGGGAAAAAAAACTAATCATACCGTTTGGAATCCCGTACCCTATTTATATGCCCCTGGGTACGGTTCCGTCTTGATATGGTGATGACGGGTCATTCCGTCTTCGATGCAGTAATTTGTTGCCGGGTTTATGCTTGCCGTATCTGAGGTGAATTTATATCCGTTGAGAAACTGAATCGTTTCATCTTTACTGGAAGTGTGGGACAGCTGTGAGTTACTGAAACGTCGTGGTAGCATTAAAAGCGCACGCGTGTCCTCTTTTATTGCGCATTTACTGCGCGCACGTCACTAGCTGTCGTAGGGTACTCAAGTATCCGTTGTTCGAGGTTGAATCTGTGCCGTTGATATCAATTTTTCATCTTCCCTCCATCCAGGCCGTTAAACGTGCCCTTTTTTGACTTATAAATACTTGGTGGTTATCACATAACCATTTTTCGCATCCTTGCTTCTGGACTTCTACTGTTCTTCATTCTCGGCGATTTTTTCTCCTTCCTTCCTGGATTTTCGTTGATTCCGATTCGTTACCAGTAATCACTACTTCTCCAGAAAATCATCTTCGATTTGTGAGGTATTTTCGCTGACCTTTCTTCTTTATCAATTTATTTTCTCTCTGTTTGCATCATTATGGCCAATACAGGAGAGTTGATAGTTTTGACTGATAGTGATGAGAGTTTTGTGAGCGACAGTGAGTCTTTGTTCTTGAGAGATGATGAGATACTCTCTGATCAGGAGTACTTTGAGGGAGCAGTTTGTAGGAGGAGATATGAAACGGTGGTTATTCCAGAGGATGGTGAGGGAATGACCTATGAACAAGCCCGTTATGATGATCTTGATGTTTTTACTGTGAGTGTTGAGTGTTTGAAGAAATTTTATCCCAAGGATGCTGAGTATATCTTGACGGATGGCTTAACCCGTACCTATTATAACCATGATTGTGAGATGGCTGTTATTAGGTTTAGTAATGACCGGATCCAGGAGTATAAAAAGTACTTTGAGGAGCAATTGTCTATTGGGATTTCCAATGTAAATTTGCAGCATCTTCTTTTTAAAGGAAATGACGCCATGGCTGACACTAGTGTTGAACTTGCTAGGCTTGCAGCGAAGAAAACAAAAGAAGTAGAAGAAATGGTGAAAGAGGTTAAAACGGCTTCCGTATTGCCAGCAAATGCTTGTAAATATCAGTGGGTGGTACCAAGTGTCCTTGGTGTACCCTGTGACTATGCCCGGAAAAAATCTCTTACCGGCGCATACAAAAACGTGGGTTCCTATGAAGACTGGAAAGTCACTATTCCGGCAATAGAGAAGAGACTCTGTTCAACTTATGCAGAGTGTGGGGTTTCCTTGCCGGAAGTGCTAGTCAGTACTTTCCAGGTTCGCCTTCCCTTCACGGAGTTTGAGGCTGGTTTGATGGCTCATCTTCGTCTTGCTCCTTCACAAATTCACCCGTCGTCATGGGGATTTATAAAGGCGTTTCAATTCTTCTGCACTTATGCTGGTGGGAACGCTACTGCTCCTTTGTTCATGAACCTATTTGCCTTGAATAGGACCAGCAAGGATACTTCTGATCCTCAAGGTTTTGTTTATTTCCGTCAAAGAACGAAATACTTTGAAGTGTACCAAGATTCTTTCAAATGGCGACGGGGTGAATATTACTTTGTGGTTCCGGCTTCAGAGGATGCACACCGGAGTCTTTGTCATTTACCTGTAGATGGTCAAGCCCATCCTGTTGGCCCAGTAAACTTTGACGATTATTCCGTCATCACGGGATTATCTGATGACGAGGAAGAGATTCATACTAGTGAACCCGGGGAGATCCCTCGTCAACTACTCGTTGAAGAGGCAGCCCCCATTGTTGTAAATAACGAAGTAATCGCCCCTTGTAGATCCAAATTTCCTAAACATTGGTATCAGAGGAATTTTTTGCTCGTCTCTAAGGAGTACTTGTTTACAGAAGGGGAGTTGAATAAGGCGGAACGCCGGTTGAAGACAGAAATTCAAAAGTTTTGTGGTCAAACTTCTGACGGGAGAGTGTACGGTTTTATCGATACGAGGAGGTTAATGGCCTGCAAGTCTGTAGATGCTCGTAATAAAGCCCTGGGTGAGGATTTTAAAACCACTTTCTTGACGAATATGTTTGATAACATTGTATTTGCTAATATTTTTTCTTTCTTAGTCTTTGCAGATAAAATGAAGAACGATCTCTTGGCTAGGATGAAAAGCAAGAGGCAGGCTGCCCAAAATCAAGGCCAAACTTCTCGTGGAGCTGGGTCTCAACCGGAGAATCTTCAGCTGAACCAACCTACTCAAAGTGTGGTTCAGCCTACTCCTGCCAATGATTCTCCTCAGCGTGAATCAGTTGAGATTCAAGTGCCCACTCTTGTCAAGGAGCTTGCTCATGAGTCCGTACCACAACCCCTTGACGGAGAAGATAAAGGGAAGGCGGTGGCGACTGGGACCAGCATCCCGTCAACAATCCCTGTCCAAGCTGTTACTGACAAGCTTGTTTCTCAATTGGGTGCTGGCCCTCAACCACAGGCTAAGGTAGCTTCCGCCAAGCCTTCCTCCCGGATCCCCCCTTCTTCAACCAACAAACCCCCTCCTGCTGCCGGAAACAGGGAAAAGCTTCCACACAAAAGGGGAAGAGATCATGCTGCTGCTGGGAAGTCTCCTAAACGGAGTAGGGCGACCCGTGAGGGTAGCAGCAGTCGTGATTCTAAAACGACTCCTCCTGTTCAGGTAACCGCTTCTGCTCGCGCTCCTCCTCCTTCATACAAGCTTCCTCCGGTCCTTCACAGCTCTGCTGCACTTCATCCCAAAACGCTCCGGGGCATGGTGTCCAAAGAAGATTTTCAACACGTTGGTGCCATGTCCGTAGCTCAGCGTCAGGATGATCTTGCCCAGATGGCCTTTGATCTTCAGCGCACAAGTATCATTGCTCATATGATGGCTTGTGAAGATTATGATATCTTCTCTGGGAATCTGGCCATGAAGGAGTATCACAAGTCTGAGGCGTTGGTTGATGAGCTCCGGGGTGAACTGCAAAGGTCTCTAGATAAGATGATCCTTTTGGATAGCCAACTGAAAACGGCTACGACTGAGCGGGACCTTGCTCTGGAAGATGTTACTTCCAAGGATGCTCTCATACAGAAGTTGAAGGATGACTTGGCTGCTGAAAAAGGAAAGTATGAGACCGCCAAGAAGATGCATCAGGAGGAGCTAACCGGAGTGTGGAAAAGGCGGGATGAGTTGCTTGCTAAGGAGCGGGAAGAGGCAGCCAAGAATAAAGCTGCTTACAACGGACTGATGGGTTCCCTGACCCAACATGTGAAGGCGGTAGAGATGTATGGGGAACCCTCTGTTCTGGCGGGGCAAGTTATGGCGAAAGATAAGAAATTGGCTGCCCAAAGTGCTGAAATGGAGAAGCTGAAGGCGGAGCAGGAGGAAGAAGTGAAAAGACTCAAAGCTGAGAAGGCTGAAGCATTGGATGAGCAGATAACAGAAACCAATGATCTTGTCTTTTCCACTATCGTCCCTAACATCTTGAGTCAAGTGGCTTTGCTTCTTCCCGGGGCGACAATTGATTTAAATGCAATTGACCCGTTCAAGAAAGTTGTTGACGGGAAACTTGTTGACGCTACTGTAGAAGAGCAAGCCCCTTTGATTACGGGTGACGAACAAAATGTGGATAAGCCAAGTGAGGATAAGCCTGATGACTCTATTGCTCTTGTTCATCAAGAGCCAGTCAACACTGGGAGTGTTCCTACTGAAGGGGAAGATGTTGCTGTCAAGAATCCTGCTGAAGTTGTGGAGGAAAAGATTGTTTAATTTTGTAACTTTATTATTTTTCTTGAATATTTTGTCCTCCCGGTGAGAGTGTTCCCGGTTTGGAGGCTTTGTTTTGTAATATAAGTACAATATTCCCGTTAATCCAAAATGCAATCTTATGCCTTTTATGTATCCTGCGTATTATTTTCAAATTTCATTTTAGAATTTGCTTTTACAGGTATGTGTGTTTATCTTTGACGGACAAAATGTTTCCGTTAGGGTGTACAAGTTCCTTTTAAAGGACTTTATTCTTGATTTTGGGATTCCATTTTAGGAATTTATACTTGAGAACGTATTCATTATCTCCGCTTATTTCTTTGCATGTTATTTGTCTTGTAAATATTTTGTTGTGGAATATAACGGAGACGTCCCGGTGTGAAGAGAAAATTCCGTCATGGGAATACTTTTATAGTGTACACGTTTGAGAATTATTCCATCTTAGGAACGTTTACCTATTTAGTGATAAACCTATTTGTTTTAGTTTGTGTTATGAATAGACTCCATTAAAAATGATTCCATCATAGGAAAACACATGAAAAATAAATCCGTTTTGAAAGGATCTCGTCATGAGTTATTTGACACATGTCCCGTCTAGGATTTGTATGTATTCCGTCTTAGAATTGCTTGGTAGCGATTATGTGGATGCCTATGTTTAATAGGGCTTGATTTTTAGCCTTATTTTTAAGGTCTTACCGGAGTTATGGGATGATCTAGCCAAGATTTCCCTTCTTCCCCTATGAACGCGCGCTTCTTTCAGGTGGCTAGCCGGAAAAGCCATTCATTAAATTGCCTCCGTTGAGAAGGTCTTTTGCCTTTCCTTGAAGGGCTTTTACATTTCTTAACGTAAATTGATTATAGCGTTTATACTTTGATTTTTTCAAAGTTCACGTGTCAATATCTATCTTAAGATATTATAAGTTTGCTGAAAAATAACGGATAAAATTAATTTCTGAATATTCATCACTTCATTAATTCATTAAGTCATTACATGAAGGCTTCCGTTCTAAGACGGGTATAATATCTTCCGTTCTAAGACGGGTACAATAGCTTCCGTTATAACGGTAAGCGGAAAACAAAAGACAGTTTCAACTGTAGTATTTCTTCAGCTTAGCAGCATTCCAAGTTCTTGGGATTTTTTCCCCTTTGAGAGTCTCAATTTTATAGGCTCCTTGGCCTGTAGAAGCTGTGACCTTGTATGGTCCTTCCCAATTAGCTGCTAATTTTCCTTCGGAAGCATTCCTTCCGCCAACATCTGCACGGCGGAGTACAAGGTCTCCGGGATGAAAATCCCGTGATCAAACTCTTTTGTTGTACCTTGAGGCCGTTATTTTCTTAACGGCAGCTTCTGTCAACGCAGCGTAATTTCTTTTTTCATCAAGAAAATCTAACTCCTCCTGGATAGCCATAGAATTATCAGCCTCGTTTAGAGGGTAAGCTGTTCTCCAACTTAGCTCTCCAATCTCCACCGGGATTACGGCCTACCATAAGTAAGCTTGAATGGGGTTTCTCCCGTGGTGGAATGGGGTGTGGTCCTATATGCCCATAGCACATGGCAGAGTTCCTCAGCCCAGTTTCCTTTGGCGTCTTCTAACCTTCGTTTCAATCCCCTCAGAATAACGCGGTTAGCTGCTTCGGCTTGTCCGTTAGTCTGGGGATGTTCAACGGATGAGAAATGTTGAGTTATTTTGAAATCCTCCATGAGCTTCTTCATATTCTTGTCAGCGAACTGTGTTCCGTTATCGGTAACGACAGAACGGGGGACTCCAAACCTTGCCAGAATGTTCCTTTTGAAGAACTTGATTATATTAGCAGCTGTGATTTTTGCTAGAGCTTCAGCCTCTATCCACTTGGTAAAGTAATCCACAGCAACAATCAAAAATTTCACCTGTCCGGCTGCCATTGGGAAAGGTCCCAATATATCCATCCCCCACTGATAAAATGGCCATGGAATGGTCAAGGTGTGGAGTTCTGAAGGCGGAGAGTTGTACACGTCCCCGTGTTTCTGGCACTTTTCACAGGTTCTTACGAATTCTCTAGCATCCGCGACCATCGTAGGCCAATAGTATCCTGCACGGAGTACTTTCCTTGCTAATGCTCTCCCGCCAAGGTGTTGGCTAGCAATTCCTTCGTGTACCTCTTCCAAGGCATAAGCAGCTTCATCTCCGTCAAGGCACTTAAGTAGGGGTGTAGAAAACCCTCTCTTGTAAAGTTGCCCAGAGACTATAGTGTGAGATGGAGCTCTTCTTCTGATTAACGCTGCTTCTTCTTTGTTCGTTGGAATCTCCCCGGTTTTAATGAATTTCATGACGGGTGAGATCCAAGAACTCTTTCCGTTGCTTCCGTCAAGGACCATAATCGTTACTTCTTCAGTAATGCTTGGTTTTTCTAGAGTTTCCTGGATGAAGGAATGATTCACTCCGCTTCTTCTTGTGCTGGCTAACTTTGATAAGACTTCAGCTCTGGTATTTTGTTCTCTTGGAACATGCATGATTTCAAAGTTCTCGAAAGACTCTATAGTTTTTCTGATCACCAGTAGATATTTCTGCAGCAATGGTTCCTTGGCCTGTGCTTCTCCCTTAACTTGCGTCACCACCAGCTGAGAATCTGTCCTTAGCTTTACTTCCTTTGCCCCAAGTTCTTGTGTTAATTTCAAGCCAGCAATGCAGGCTTCGTATTCGGCTTGGTTATTGGTGGTGTTGAATGAGAATCTCAAGGATACTTCAATCATTAAGCCTTCATTGCTTTCTAAAATCAATCCTGCTCCACTTCCTTTGCTGTTTGATGAACCATCCGTGAAGATGGTCCATTTGGCACACGGTTCATCCGTCACCGGTGTCATTTCCGCCAAGAAATCAACAAAGGTTTGAGCCTTTAAAGCCTTCCTGCTTTCGAATGAGATGTCAAATTCTGAGAGTTCCACAGACCATTTTGTCATTCGCCCAGCTAGGTCCGGTCTGAACAGCACTTGTTTGATAGGTTGATCCGTTCTTACCACGATTGAATGTGCTAAGAAATATCTTCTCAATTTTCTTGCTGCCGTCACCAATGCTAGTGCCACTTTCTCTATCTTCTGATATCTAACCTCAGGTCCGGCTAGAGCTTTTGAGATGAAGTACACTGGGTACTGGATGGCACCGTTCTCCCTTATCAAGGCAGCACTTACAGCTTCCGCCGATATTGCCAGATATAGGTACAAAATCTCGTCTTTCATTGGTCTGGATAGCACTGGTGGTTGAGACAAAATTGCCTTCATTTGAATAAAAGCCTTTTCGCATTCTTCTGTCCATCCAAATTCTGTTTCTTTCCTTAACAACTTGTAAAACGGTAACGCATGCTGTGCAGATCTTGAAATGAACCTGTTTAGCGCAATGAGTATTCCGTTTAACTTCATAATCCCCTGTTTTGTAGATGGGGCTTCCATCCTGATGACGGCATCGCATTTATCCGGATTTGCTTCAATTCCTTTTTCAGTCAAATAAAAACCCAGGAATTTTCCCGCCTTCACAGCGAAGGTGCACTTCTCCGGGTTCAGCCTCATGTTAAATTCTCTGACTTTTAGAAAAATTGCCTCAAGGTGGGTGCTGTGTAGACTTTCTTCTGCAGATTTGACGATCATATCGTCCATGTAAACTTCAAGCATTTTTCCAATCTCACCTTCAAACACTTTGTTCATCATTCTTTGATATGTGGCCCCTGCATTCTTCAGCCCAAACGGCATCACATTATACCGGTAATTTGCTCCTTCCGTCATGAAAGCTGTTTTATCACGGTCTTTAACGAACATGGGAATCTGGTTGTAGCCGGAATAAGCGTCTAGAAAACTTAGCAGTTTGTATAGAAAACTTAGCAGTTTGTACCCTGCTGAATCATCTCTTCAGCTTCTACCATATCTACTGCATCCAACTCCTTCTGCAACTCTTTGTAGCACTTTTTTGTTCCGGCTAGATCTGCCATAACCGTGACCACTTGGTTCTTCTTGCCGTGGTATTTCATTTTTAAATGAACAGTTGAAGGTACGACTCCAAGGGCAGCTAGCGTAGTTCTTCCCAGTATACAGTTGTATACGGCTTTGCATGGTACTACCAGGAACTGAACTGGGATGGTCATGTCATTTTCTTCATTCTTTCCGTCTCCGAATGTTACTTTCAACGTCAAGAATCCCAATGGTTTTGTCAAAGTACCATTGAATCCTTTCAAATCTGAGCCTTCATATGGAAATAGGTCTTCTTGTTTCAGTCCCATTTTGTCAAACAAATCCCCGTACATGATGTCGCACGAGCTTCCTTCATCGATTAAAATCCGGGATACATCAAAACCAGCAATGGTGGCCATGATTATTAAAGGAAGAAGTTTGTTTGTTTTGTTGCCGATTCTTTCGTCATCAGAAAATCCAAGGATGGGTCTTCTAGGTGATGTGCTTGTTGACGGAGTATCTTCTATCTTTGATACGGAAAAGATTTCTGCTATTGTTCTCTTGATGGTTCCTTTTGACGGTTTGCCTGAAGTTAAAATTCCTCCTGTAATGGAGCCAATGAAAGGACGCTTGCCTTTGCTCTTGGTTATCTCATCATCACCAGAACTGGAATCTTCTCTCTATTTGCCCTTCTTCTTTGATACGGAATCTATAACCTTCCGGCTAGATTCTTCTTTCCTTGGTGACCGTCTTCGCTTAGGGGATTCACTTCTCTTCCGACTTCTACTATTGTTATCCCGGTAACGTTTTCCATCGTTCCGGTCCTTCTGTCCGTCTTTAGTATAACGGCTCAGCTTCCCCTTTCTTATTAGATCTTCAATCGCATCTTTCAGGTGTATGCAATCATCTGTGTCATGCCCATAACATCTGTGAAAACGGCAATACTTGCTCTTGTCGGCCTTGGGAGATTCTTTGATTGTTTGAGGAAATCTCACTCCTTCATCCCGGAACACCGTATTTATACACTCTCCTAGAATCTTATCTATGGAGGTGTTGAGGGGAGTGTAATCCGAGAATCTGGGTTTGGGCATTCTCATCTTCCCTTTGCTATATCTTTCATGTTCTTTCTTTCCGTCATGATGTTTGTCAGTGGACTTTCCCTTCTCTATCCCTTCAGAGATGAGCTTTTCCTCATAGTTGATGTATGGCTGAGCGCGTCTTAGTAACTCGCTCATGTTTGGTGGTTCTTCCAACCCCAGCTTTTCCTTAAACATTGAATCCGGTTTAAGGCCTTTCTCAAAAATAAAGCATTTTAGCGTGTCGTCAGCCCCTTTTACATCAACGGCTGCAGAAGTAAACCTCTCGATATACTCCCTGAGGGTTTCCTTCCTCCCTTGAACGATGGCACTCAAGGTGGCAACAGATTTGGGCTGTTTCCGTCTTGAAGTGAAATGGGAAGTAAACTCTTTGCAGAGATTCTTCCAGGAATCGATTGATCCTTCCGGCAACGCTTTGAACCAAGTCATAGCGGCATCTTTAAGCGTTAGGACGAACAGTTTGCATTTGACAGCCCCACGTGCGCCGTAGTAATCCAAAACGGTATCCACGTGCTGAATGTGTTCGTCCGGGTCGGTGATTCCATCGTAGCTTTCCAGCTTCGGGGGTTTTTCAAGAATCTTTGGTATCTTACAGCTAGAGATCCTGGTGGCGAAAGGTCCCCGGGTACGGGGAGGACGCGATGGGTTAGAACGATTTTCTCCGCGTTCAAGTCGATGGGAAGGCGAACCTCCACCATTTCCCCCATGTTGTCCTCTCCTGCCGTGGTTTCCGCCATCTCCACCGGCATGTCCGCCACCACCTTGGTGCTTGGACAGAGGCATACCAAGATCTTTTGGGATTTGTGTCCTCCTGGACTCTGCTTCATCATCCGGCTTGGATCTTACCTTGCCGGATCTGCTCCTTGTTGATTCCGGTATAATGGTTTCACTTCGAGCTTGAGCTTGCATCTGCTCAACTCTCACCAGTCTTTCCTTCTGTTCCTGTAGTAGAGCCAAAATTGCAGTCAAAGGGTTGTCATCTGGTGCAGGAACAGTAGCTACGGCCAAATCCTCATTCCTTCTTTCGTTCACATGCTGAACGGGAGGATTCTGTTGACGGGGTCGTGTGTTGCCAGCGGTCTGATTCTGAACGACATCGTCAATTTCAGCGACTCTAATTTCGCTTCGAACTCTGCTGTGTGTGCTCAGAGAAGGAGCAGTATCTGATTCTTCATGAACTGGTGATAGAATGTTTGGAAGAGATTCTGAGACGTTCCGCTGGCTCGCGGAAGGGGTTGCCTTGCTGGACTTCGATCCTTTAGTCGCAACCATGGCTAAGAGATTTGGAATGATAACTAGAACAGATTTATCAGATCTGGTACTGATAAATGAGAGAGTGAGTACGAGAAAATCAATAAATGATTTCTCACAGACGGCGCCACTGTTCTATCCGGTCCAAAGTCTTAACTCCAAGTGTTGATGTCACGGTGGTGATAAGTGATTACAACGGTGGCTCAGCTCCTTGACACGGGGGGGGGGGGGGGGGGGGGGTACCTGCACGAAAGGGACTCCGACGCTCAAGTCAGTAAGTGTGCAAGAAGAGAGTATTAGGGTTCAGAATCATACAATGAGGTGGTGTGAAACCACCTATTTATAAGTGTTTTGCCTTGGAGGACAAGAAGGATTCCGTGTAGGAATCCTGACCATTGGAGTTTGTGACGGTTTATCCAACGGTGGAGATCCCAAGGTATTGCTTGATCCGTCTACAGCGCGTGCACTGTAGCTTTAGGATGGAATGCCCTTGGGATGCGAGACGGGTCCCCACATGTTAGTGGGCTTGGATTAATGTTTGTATTGGGCCTCTGGCCAGTCCAGAACAATTACATTTCTTAATTTGTGTAATATGGTCAAAACCACTTATATTTTGGTACAGAGGAAGTAATGAAATCAGATGAAGAAGAAGAACGAAATCAGAGATTTAGGAGGAAAAAAACCCATAAGATATATCAGTGCATTGTGAAAAGGGTACTCAAAGAAACTATAAAGTTTAGAACTTTGTGAATCTTGGGAGAATGAAGGTAACGGCAAAGAGCAAGTTTCCAATTGGAGTTTGGAACGGACGAACTAAGTAAGGGAGGCAGAGAGAGTTCGTTAAGATTTGAGAGATGATGGAGGACGTACAACACGGCAGAGCGGTGGCTGATATAAGGGTGAGAGTGAGCGGAGTCGCACGAGTTCAATAGAGACAGAGAACGCGTTCTGCTTTTTGTTTTGCCCTTTCTATTTTTTTTGTGCCCATTATTTTTCCTGTTTTTTTCTCAACAAAAAAAATCATTTTGGGCCAAGCCCGGGCACTGGCAAGTGCCCAGGTATGCCTGACCCAAAAAACGCCCATGTGGCTAACACAACACCGGTAGGAGTCATATGAACAGCCGATAATAGACTTTGCGTCCGTTTACACTACACTAATCAAAATATAAACAACAACAACAAAAGAAAAGAATTTACGAGAGATTGAAGAAGAAGAATGAATAAAAATTATTCACTCGTGGTGTCTACTTATAGAATTCATAGTGATTTCTGATTGGTTGAGACTATGTTATTGCCTTTCACGTAACAAATGACATTCTGACATGTGGCAGCTACATTTAAGTGCATGGGAGGCTGCAGTTTTTACTACCGACTAATTCATCGTGTACGATGCGAACTTGGTTTGCTATATTTAACACACCCGCAGTCTACATAGCGTCAGCGAGCGGAGTAAAAAAATGAAAAGTAAAGCGGAGCGATATTCTGACGGGGTGTGAAAAGAAGTTTTCAATAAATATATCCCTATGTTACCCTAGTTTTTCTTCTTCTCTTCATCCATCAAAAGGGGGTGATTTTGGATCAATTTTTTATCTAAAATCACCCCTCTAATTTGTTCTTTCCCTTTCTTTTCATTAAAATCACCCCTCTAATAAGTGAATTACACCTAGTTTTTAGTATTTTTCTTTGTAATTTTGTCATCTTATACTGCGACATTTTGTTGTTCGTCGTCTTGGTGCGGTGTTGTTTTGCTTTCCTGTCTTGTGCAGCGTTGTGCTTGTTCGGTTCAAATTCTCAGATTATATTCATCAAGTGCATATTCAATATATCAATGACTTTAACATCGTCAACGTTGCAGATCTAGAAACATTATGGTTATTTATTTGAGACACTCTAATTTTGTCATATTTATAGATATTTTGGCGTTGTATGCTATTAACTTGAATGTTGTGAGTTTGTTCGCAGATTTATCTTTTTTAATTTTTAACAATCTTGAATTTATGTATGTATTCTTTGATTTTGAATGAATGAAGTTTACTTTTAGTAAAAAAAAAATCATGCCATAAAAAAAATCTAATAAAATATATCATATCTTAATTATTTTTTTGAAGCATATCATATCATAGTTTAGTCCTTTTTTTTTTTTTGACGCATATTATATTTAGTCTTCTCTAATAATATATATCATGCCTATTGTTATATTTAGTCTTTTCTAACCTAATAACCTAGAGAAAAACTGCTCCAACAATGGCAAAAAACGAAACAGTAATCCATCCATCCTCCACAACTTAAACACCAAATCAAGTTGAAGAAGCTTCAATCAACAGAACACCATCGATGAT
Organism: Trifolium dubium; assembly: GCA_951804385.1. NCBI lineage: Eukaryota > Viridiplantae > Streptophyta > Magnoliopsida > Fabales > Fabaceae > Trifolium > Trifolium dubium. The sequence goes on from OX638063.1 coordinate 15,028,234, forward strand.
GATGGATTTCTACTCACCAATTTATCCTGAACTATCGTTCTACATGGATTCCGACGTCGACTACCCTGGTCGGATTCTTAAGGGTTCCGACAGAAAAAACTGTATTTCATTATCGTTCTACAACACCACCGTTGTCTACTACCCTTGTCTATCAAAGATGGATATATATGTATCAAGTGAAGAAACTAGAAAATATGATGATCCACTATCCTTCTACTTCTACATGGATTCCACCGTCTCCATCCCTGGTCTGCGTACTATTAACTATATTCCACTATCATCCATGCACATGCACTCCTCCTCTCATGATGCATCAATATCAAAATCTGATTTAAATGGTTCCCAGTCCTCGGCGGCGACGGCAGCAAAGTTAGTCTTTGGTAGCTTTGCTTCCAAGTTATCTGAATCAAAGGTCATAAAGTCCTCCTCCAAATCAACAAAATATATTCCCGATGAAATTGCTTTCTCTATTCTTTCAAAATTGTCCATAAAGTCATTGAAGCGCTTTGGATGCGTCACCAAATCATGGTCCATTTTATTTGAAAACACTCATTTTATGACCATGTACACCAAACATCTCATATCTCGTCACGGTTCTGATTCTGACTCTGATGATTATCATACATTCATTCTCTCAAATCATCTTTCCCATGAGGATGGCCTTTACCACCCTCAACTCCATTTGCTCAAGAATAAACAAATCAGATTTATTAATTTGCCATCTGCACTTCAACTATTTGAAGAGATTACTTGTATTCTGGGCTCCACAAGTGTTAACGGCATTTTTTGTATTGGCCAAAAATCTCCATCTTGCCGGAACAAGTCCATATATGTATTGTGGAATCCCCTTACCAACGAATTCAAGAAAGTTCCTCCTAGCCCCGCTCAACTTGCACCACAACACCCTGAAGATGACATCTATTGTTGGACTATTTTTCACGGCTTTGGTTATGACCAACTTACAGATGACTTTAAGGTCATTCAGTTTATATCATTTGAGTCTGAATCTACCTCTGCTTCCTATGATCTGCCTCTGCCAACAGGTTTTTTTGAGATTTATAGTTTAAAAAATAATTCTTGGAGGATGATCCACATGGACAAAGAACTGTGTGATACTGATTTTGGTGTTCATTCTCAGCCATTTAATGGTCTTGAAGTTTATGTGGACGGGAAATGTCATTGGTTGGTTTCGAGATTTGACGACCATCCTCATGCTATCACTCATTCTATGACTCTGTTGTCGTTTGATTTCAGTGATGAGGTGTTCATTACAACACCCATCGGGGAAGAAACTTATCCTTCTTATTCTCCATACTATCCTCATCAACACTTGACGGTGTTAAATGGATCAATTGCTTTAATCTCAAATTATCACGATGATATTGTTTTTCACATATCTATTCTGGGTGAACTCGGTGTTAGTGAATCATGGATCAAACTATATATTTATGGACCCTTACCTTCCATCCAATGGCCCCCAATTGGATTTGCGAAGATGGGCTATATGTTCATTAGAAAAAAAGATTATGAAGTCGTCTATGTCGATTTGAGCACCCAAATAATTGAGGAGGTTGGTATTACTAATGGTGGATATACAAGTCATTTTATTGTCGGTCTTTAAAAGGAAAGCCTCCGGAGTATCAAGTAACTAGTTCTTCTTCTTCTTCTTCTAACCCGTAGGTATATAGCCTATCGTGATATGATCTCATTTTATCAATCTAATTTTAAATGTTTAGGCCTTTGCGATTTGCAAACTGATTGTGTTTTCTTTAAAGAATAAAGAATGTGCTCCTGTTTTACAATTATATATCTTTTTTGAGTTTATTCTGCTTGACATATACATGCCACTATCAGTATAATATTTTACGCTTTTAATTTTTATTTTAACACGATACAACTTAGTTATCTCGGCGTGTACAAGTTTCATGGCTTAATACTAGGGATGCTGATTTTAACTTAGACTGCACTTCATATTGCTGTGAAAAATAACAAGTATGTTGCTCTTGAACTCCTTATTTGCTTTCTTAGGAAAAATATCCACAGAGGTGCCAGGGAGTTAGAATAAAAAATACTAAATCGGAAGGATGGGGATGACAACACCATTTTGCACATTATAGCGCAAAGGGAATTCGAGTCAAAGGTAACTTTTGAAATATATCTCTTTTGTAAAACATTTTTGAAACTATATCTCCTATTGTAAAGAAATTTTGACCTTTTTAAATCAAATGTACCAGTACATCAAAAAATTTGTACCAGAGAAAAGCTCCCAAAAAATATCGTTGACAATAGGAATAATCCGTAACTAACTGTCTTGTTTATGTATCTACTAGGTAGTAGATGCACTTGAGTTGTTGTTAAAGACTGGAATAAATTTGAAGGCAAATAATTTAGAGAACAAAACAGCATTAGACATGTCACAAAATGTTGGTATTAGGCTTAAATTTCTGAGTGTTGGAACAAAACCTGGCTACAAAGTCTGTGACACTCCCGGACGTGCACATCGACTAAGATTAAAGACCACAATTATTGAGAAAGTTATCATTTATATACGCTCCATTAGAAGAAATATATCAGAGGAACAACGTAACACTTGGTTGATTGTATTGACTCTTGTTGCAACCTCGACTTATCAATCAACACTAAGTCCCCCTGGAGGAGTTTATCAAGCTAATGCAAGTGACAATAATGTGAACATCACTTCCTCGAATTCTACTATTTCTTCTATCTCAGGAAATGCTGGGAAATCGATATTGTCAAGTGATAACTTCTTTACATTTTCAATTATGAATATTGCTTCTGTGTTGGTATCAACTATGGCGATATTTATTCTGATTCCAAGTGGGTTATTAGGCGCTATGGTGTTCAGTTCTGTGGCTTGGTTTACCTTCAGCTATCTATTTTCTATGAGGAGTATATCCCCCATGCATGCCAACACTATTTTTGTTGACATTATTCTCGTATCATTTACGTGTATTTTCACATTGACTCATTTTTATATTTTTTTGTACTATGAACTCCGAGGGGTAATGTTAAGAAGGTCGGAAAATCACAATCAAATAAATTAGAGATGTATGCTACAATCATTAATGAAATTCACAACTGTATGTCTTGAAATCACGAAGAACAAATTGAAACGGATGAAGGAAAAGGAGGAAAAAGATTCTGCAGGTTTTATGCAGGAGTTTGAGAAGAGAGTGAAAGAAAGCAACAAATGTTATTTGATATGGCCAATGGTAATTAGGCCAAAATTGTTGGGATTATACTCTAGTTAAGCTTTGTAACTAACCAACTAGGTCACATAGTTAAGTAAACCATTGTTAGTTAAGTTGGTTAGTAGTTAGTTGTAACAGTTACTTGTGAAGCAAGTAACCTTTTGTTAGTTTGTGTATATGATCAATAGCTATATAGGCATGATCAATGATTGTATTGAATGAGAATAACAGTTTTACACAACAATTGGTATCAAGGAGCCTATCACAGGTCCTGATTCACACCTAACCGCAGTTCTTGGTGTTTGTGTTCACAACCGTTCTTTCTCAATTTTTTCTTCTTCCACCATACACGTTCCTTTCTTCAATTCTTTCTTTTGTTATTCTCTGCAACAATGGCAGAAAATTCTAACTTCCTGCAACCATCCATTCCCAAATTTGATGGATTCTATAATCATTGGTCTGAACTCATGGAAAATCTACTCAAATCCAAAGAATATTGGGATCTAATTGAAAATGGCGTTACCACTGCACCTGCAAATGCAACAGAAGAACAATTGCGTGCAGCCACTCAGAGCAAACAAAGAGATCTAAAAGTGAAGAATTATCCCTATCACGCCATTGATAGAACAACTTTGGAGACAATCTTGACAAGAAACACCGCCAAAGAGACATGGGATTCCATGAAGCGCAAATACGGTGGTTCCACCAAAGTCAAGAGAGCTCAGTTACAAGCCTTGCGTAGAGAATTTGAAGTTCTTGGCATGAAAGATTCAGAATCTGTGAATTGATTACTTTGCAAGAACCTTGGGAATAGTAAATCGCATGACTGCTCAAGGAGAAAGTCTTGATCAAACCAATATTGTAAAAAAGGTATTGAGATCCATGACTTCTAAATTCAACTATGTTATATGCTCTATCGAGGAATCTAATGATGTAACTACACTCACCATTGATGAGTTGCAAGGAAGTTTGTTAGTTCATGAACAAAGAATGAATGATACTAAGGCTAAAGATGAAGAACAAGCATTGAAAGTTTCAAATGCTAGCAGAGGTGGCTATGGGAGAGGAAGGGGAAGAAGTAATCCTCGTGGAGGAAGGGGGAGAGGAAGATCAAGCAGGGAACATATTGAATGCTATAAGTGTCACAAAACTGGACACTATCAATATGAATGCCCATCAGCAACAGAAAATGCACACTATGCTGAGTTTGATGAAGATGAAGAGTTATTGCATATGGCGCAAGAAACTAATGCAACAACTAAAACAGAAGAACAAATATGGTTCTTTGATTCAGGTTGTAGCAACCATATGGTTGGCAATAAAGAATGGTTATTTGACTTTGATGATAGTTTCAGAGAGTCAGTGAAACTTGGTGATGATTCCAAAATGGCAGTCATGGGTAAAGGAAGCTTGAAATTGTATCTCAATGGCATTATTCAAGTCATCACAGGTGTATACTACTTACCAGGTTTGAAAAATAACCTGCTAAGTATAAGTCAGCTCCAACAGAAAAGCTTGACAATAGTGTTCTCTAAAGATGTCTGCAAAGTGTATCATGCAGATAAAGGTTTGATAATGTCCACCAAAATGTCATCAAACAGAATGTACATTGTCTATGCACCAGTTCTTATTCCCAAATGCCTAAAGATGACAACAATGGATACTAATCAACTATGGCATTTTAGATATGCTCACTTAAGCAACAAGGGCTTAACTACTCTAGAAAAGAAAGAGATGGTGAAGGGATTGCCAAAGCTACATGAAAAATCAGACATTTGTGAAGATTGTGTGGTAGGGAAGCAACACAGGGACTCAATTCCCAAATCAACAAACTGGAGAGCAACTGAAAAGCTGCAGCTTATTCATTCTAACATTTGTGGACCTATTAAACCAATATCCAATGGTGGCAACATGTATTTCATAACCTTCATAGATGATTACAGTAGAAAAACTTGGCTATATCCTTTAGTCAACAAGTCAAGTGCTTTTGAAATTTTCAAAAAGTTTAAAGCACTAGATGAAAAAGAATCAAACTGCCAAATTAAGTGCTTAAGAACAGACAGAGGTGGGGAATATACATCACATGAGTTTAGTGATTTTTGCAGTTCACATGGTATTAAGAGACAACTGACAGCTGCCTATACTCCACAACAAAATGGAGTATCTGAAAGAAGAAACAGAACATTGATGAACATGGTCAGAAGCATGTTGAATTGTAGACAGTTGCCAAAGTGCTTTTGGCCAGAAGTTGTTTTATGGGCTACACATGTTCTAAACGGATGCCCTACACTATCAGTGAAGGATATGACCCCAGAAGAGGCATGGAGTGGAAGAAAACCTACAGTGCATTACTTTAGAGTCTTTGGATGCATATCATATGCACACATTGCAGATGTTCAAAGAAAGAAGCTAGACTCCAAAACAGTGAAATGTGTTCATTTAGGAATAAGTGATGAATCAAAAGCTTATAAACTATATGATCCTGTCAGCAAAAAGATAATTGTGAGCAGAGATGCTATATTTGATGAAGCAAAGGGATGGAACTGGAATGATAAGAAGAAAGAAAGTGATGAGTCTAAAGCACTTGATTCTGATAATGAAGAAAACAATCAGGAGCAACACAATCAAAATGAAGAAGAAGCAGTAGAAGAGCATGAACAAGAACAACTTGCACCAAGGACTAGAAAACCACCCGGTTGGCATCAAGACTATGTGAATACTGAACACATTGAAGACAACATGCTGAATAACTTGGCACTTTATAGTTCCAATACTGATCCTGAAAGCTATGAAGAGGCTGTCAAACATGAAGTATGGAGGAAGGCAATGGATCAAGAAATTGAATCCATTAAGAAAAATGACACTTGGGAACTGACTCAACTTCCTAATGACCATAAGAGAATTGGAGTGAAATGGGTTTATAAAACCAAATATAATGAGGAAGGAAAGATTGAGAAACATAAAGCTAGATTAGTGGCAAAGGGTTATAGTCAGAAATATGGAGTTGACTATAAAGAAGTCTTTGCACCAGTAGCTAGATGGGACACAATTAGAACCATACTTGCTCTAGCAGCTAGCAAGGGATGGTGTGTTTACCAACTTGATGTGAAGAGTGCCTTCTTACATGGAGAATTGGATGAAGATGTATATGTAGACCAACCACTTGGCTATCAGGTTAGTAACAAAAATATGGTTTACAAATTGAGAAAAGCTCTATATGGTCTTAGGCAAGCCCCTAGGGCATGGTATAGCAAAATAGAAACTTACTTTCTGAAGGAAATGTTTGAAAAATGCCCTCATGAGCATACCTTGTTTGTTAAGCAAGATGGAAAACATGTCATATTGATTGTCAGTTTATATGTGGATGACTTGATATACACTGGTAACAGTGAAAGCATGTTTGAAGCCTTCAGAAACTCAATAAAAAGCAAATTTGCTATGACTGATCTTGGTTAGATGAGATACTTCTTAGGAGTAGAAGTAAAACAGAATGGAGATGGCAATATATTCATTAATCAGCAGAAGTATGGTGAGGATATACTATCTAGATTTGGCATGGAAAACTGTAACAAAGTGTGCACTCCAATAGTACCTGGAACAAAGCTTATCAGAGATGAAAAAGGAAAATGTGTAGACATCACTGAGTATAGACAAATAGTTGGTTGCCTAATGTATATGCTTGCTACAAGACCATATTTGGCTTATTCTGTGTGTTTAATAGCAAGGTATATGGAGAGGCCAATAGAAAATCACTTGGCAGCTGCAAAGAGGATTTTGAGATATCTCAAAGGATCAATCTCATTTGGTATTTTGTATAAAAAGATGAATGATGCTAAGTTGGTAGGATGGACAGATTCTGATTATGCAGGTGATTATGATGACAGGAAAAGCACTTCAGGCTATGTCTTTGCATATGGTGATAGTTCAGTCTCCTGGTCCTCTAAGAAACAAGCAATAGTGACTCTATCTACCACTGAAGTTGAGTATGTTGTTGCAACTTCATGTGCTTGTCAGGGTGTTTGGCTAAGACAAATACTTGCTCAATTGAAACAAGCTCAAACTGGGGGTACTAGCATTCTATGTGACAACTGCTCATCAATCAAATTAGCTAAAAATCCTGTGTTACATGGAAGATGTAAACACATAAATGCAGGGACGGATCCAGACCTAAAATTCCGGGGTGGCCAAAACTTTAAACAGTCTATAAAAACTCATTTAAAAAATTTAGAGTTTAATAATAATTAAACAAATTTAGTTTTATTAGCGATTAAAACTATGTGGAAAAAAAAATTAGGGACTAAAAATATAATAAAATTAAGTAAATATTAAAATTAGAATTTTTTAAACTGCAAAAGTTCAAGATAAAAATAACAAACAATATGATCTAAAAACAAATTTTGAGCTCGTTTTTTCTGAAGAAACTTTTTATAATATTCTAATTAAAATACTTGCGCGAAAAAATCATTCAAAAATACATGTTGAGTTAAACAATAAGGACCAAAACTGAGTGTATGATAATTTTTCAAAGACTAAAATTTTAATAAAGACTAAACTTAGAAGGTCATCATTTTATAGAAAAAAATATATCTAACTCTTATATATATATATATATATATAAGAAAAAAAGTTTACAAAACCACTGTGGCCTTGGCCACAGTTGGGCTCAACGTAGATCCGTCCATGCATAGATGTAAGATTCCACTACTTGAGAGAGTTAACTGCAAATGGTGTTGTTCAGCTTGAGCATTGCAGCACACAAGATCAAGTAGCAGATATAATGACCAAGGCACTGAAGCTGGAAACCTTTCTCAAACTCAGAGAAAGACTTGGAATGAAAGATCTGGTTGATATAGCATAGAGCTTTTTGTTTTTGCTCATTTGTTTTGTAATTCCTTCTACTTGTTGTATTTTGTAAACTGAACTTAACTTCATGAAGTTCAGTTTAGGAGAGGCATTGTTGGGATTATACTCTAGTTAAGCTTTGTAACTAACCAACTAGGTCACATAGTTAAGTAAACCATTGTTAGTTAAGTTGATTAGTAGTTAGTTGTAACAGTTACTTGTGAAGCAAGAAACCTTTTGTTAGTTTGTGTATATGATCAATAGCTATATAAGGCATGATCAATGATTGTATTGAATGAGAATAACAGTTTTACGCAACAAAAATATCTTCTTTTTCACTGATTTGTTAATTTGAATGCAAATCATAAGAATTTGGTATTGTGTGGAAATATCTTTATTATCAATCAAGAAGTTGACTTGTTGCAAAATGAGCACAATGAATTGTAGTATTAACTATTAACTTGTGATATATTTTTTGTTTTTTCTGTCAAAAAAAAAACTTGTGATATATTTTACAGTACTTTTTGCATCGAACTTTCTTTCAAAGTAAAATCATGACAACATGAATGAAATTAACTTGGAACTCATCAATTAAACAAAAATTACTTGGTTACAATTAGATAATACTACAATTATAGACAGTGAGTCAGTGACGACTCTGAATATCTAAGCATGCTTCTATAATGAAAAACATGAAGTGCAAGCAATAAGGAAAAAATGAAAACAAGAAGAAAGGATATGCTCTTCTTTAACTACAATGTTTTGATTCAAAAAGTACTCTTTATAACTTAGCAGCTATGTTCTGTTTGTTGGATCTCATCATAACATAACCTTGGTGACTTGTAAATTATTTTTATGTTTTCCTATTCAGTTTAAAAATACTATGTCATCTAAGAAATCAAAGCTGAGAGTGGAGAAAATCAAAGTTATCAAATGCAGTGAAACACGAAATGATTTATCACTAAACTTGTTTTTAGATTGAATCAGCATGCTTCAATGGTTAGTGAGTGTGTATCTTCAAATTGCTGAAAATGTAAGGGAGATGCTACGGTACAATTGATAAACCATCATGTACCGGTACAATAAAATATATTAATCAATAGTTAGATGACACGTTGGATTGTATTTGACATATGGCAATAATTAATTCTTAAAATATAATATAAAAAGGATAATGTGGATAAAAGGTAGTTTTTTATTGGTTAAATCTTCTATTGTACAGGTACATTAACTTTTGACAAAAGTACCATAGAATTTCTCTAATGGGCTGATAAATAGACACCAAGGAGTAATGTAATGAATTATTTATAGGCTTAATTACAATTTTGGTCCTTCTATTTTAACTCACTCGTGAGTAAGTGAGCGTACCAGTATTCGAACCCCGATTCTGCACTTTACGTGTCCCTACCAAGTGAGCTAAGCTCACGTAGTCATGTGGACATTTTATTATCTTTACTCCCACTTAAAAGTGTTAAAACAATAAGCTCCCTATCCTATAACAATTACTACATTTTTATATAATAAAACAAGAGATAAAATAAGATTATACAAAAAAAAAGATAAAATAAGTTGCCCCGAAAACAAAAGGTTTGGTAATAAGAGACATGACATGTGTAAATAACTCACTAGTCAATGAAATAGTTTTAACTTTTAACTTTTAATATATAATAATAATGAATGAACAAGAGGGCTAGTTAGATGTTTGTTTATTTAATAGCAGTAGCTGCAGAGAACCTATCTTACTGAAAAATTACCATTTCTTCAAACATGAACACAAATAATGGTGAGCAGCTGAATGCTGCAGCTCAAGCAGGTGATATAGATCTTCTCTACACTGTAATTCGCGATGATCCATCCATTTTCGAGCGTATAGATTCAATACCAATTGTTGAAACTCCTTTACATATATCGCTGCATCGATAGGTCATCTCCTATTCGCCACTGAAATTATGAGGTTGAAACCTACATTTGCTTTGAAGCTAAATATGCAAGGATTGAGCCCCATCCATCATGCTATGCAAAACGGCCACAAGTCGATGGTGTCTCGCTTGGTTCACATCAATAAAGAACTTGTTAGAGTTCAAGGAAGAGTAGGGTTAACTCCTCTTCATTTTGCAAGTCAAATTGGTGAGATTGAACTTTTAGCTGAATTTCTATATGTTTGTCCAGATAATCAATAAAAACGTATATAATTTGTAATTCGCTTAAAGATCATATTAACACATTTTGGAGAGACAACATGATTATTAACTACGAAGTACGGATGCGGACACAAGATATGATACAAATACTCACACGTCAACACAAATTATTTGTTTGAAAAAGTGATATAATTTCATGTAATTGTAAGTGTCGGTATCGAACACGACATGTATCCGATATTATTACTAATGTTCACAAATGAGTCCACTTATAAAAAATAGGTTATACTAATCCTTATTTATGCTTATCTTCATCATAAATGAAAAACAAATAAAGCATAAAAAATAGAGTAGATCTCAACTCAATTTTCAGACAGCTAGAGAGTTCAATTGCACCCCCTCAAGCACATGTGACTTAACCTTATATATGCTTATTTAGTAGCTAACACACATATTTTTCGTTCATACAGAAGAGTTGTAGCTTCAAACATGAACCCAATGAATCTTGATGTGAAAATTGCATCTGAAGAGGGTAAGATAGACCTCCTATATGCACTAATTCAAAATGACCCGTCTGTTTTAGAAAATATAGATTCAAAACAATTCGTCGAAACTCCTTTGCATATCGCTGCAACTAAGGGGCACCTCCGATTCGCCACTGAAATCATGAATTTAAAACCTTCATTTGCTTACAAGCTAAATCAACAAGGATTCTCACCTATCCATCTTGCTATGCAAAACAACCATAAGAAAATGGTATTTCGTTTTGTCGAAAAGAACAAGGATCTTGTCAGAGTCAAAGGAAGAGAAGGCATGACTCCTCTGCATTTTGCAAGTCAAAATGGAGAGATCGAACTTTTAGCTAATTACCTCTTCGCTTGTCCGGATTCCATTGAAGATGTGACTGTGAGGGGTGAGACTGCATTGCATATTGCTGTGAAAAATAACAAATATGAGGCTCTTCATCTCCTTGTTTGCTTTCTTAGAAAAAATTACCAAAGAGGTGCTAGGAAGTTGGAGTATAAAATGCTTAATTGGAAGGATGAGGATGACAACACTATTTTGCACGTTTCAGCGCTATGCAACCAGCCACAGGTAACACGCTACACGCCATGTCGCCATCAATATTTAGATTCTTTTAAAACAATTTTTTAGTCTATGAATAAAACTTTGAACATATTATTAACATATACTACCGTCGTCCCTAATTATAAGACCCGTTTGACCACTGCACGTACGCCAATCCATAACTTTGATCACTAATATCTTTAATTATCTAGTAGTAAAAATTATAAAAATTTGATATTTTGAAAGTACTCATCAAAACAAATCAAACAAGATCTTATATGTTAATATTTACATCTATGTATTATTAAAAAAATACGGTCAAAACATGATAAATGAATAGTACAATTTTGTCAAACAGGGTCTTATAAAAAGGGGTCTTATAAAAAGGGACGGAGGTAGTATATGTTTAACATGATATATATGGACTTGTTTGTGTCAAAAAACACGATATATAGACACAATATAAACAAATCTTAAACATAAAATAGTAATATTATTGATATTAAAATGAAGTCAACGGGGTGAGGCCCAGAGAAAAGAAAAACAACTACAAAACAATAAAACGAGGGAAAGCAACACCCCCTCTAATCATCATAAAAAACTTGAACCACCTCAAGAGGAGGATTCCGAAACACTTGACAACCCTGCTGTAAACCACATCCCATTTTTGCAAGTGCATCTGCATTCTGCAGATCTATTAACTTCTCTATATGTGCTATATGCGAACTTCCCATTCAAGTCCCAATAAATATTTGATAATCCGAATAATGCTCCACCAAGTATCACTTCCTAATTTTCCTTGCTTAATACTAACCACTAGGGAATAGTGATATTATTGATATAGGATGTCTTTTAACTGTGACATTTAGCTGTTTTGTCATTTTTATTAAAGAACATATGAAAGAATATTACACACATATAGGAACAGGAATGATCTCTAACACACATCTATTTTGTTCACTAAATACATGTTAGCACAGGCGCTTCAGTTATTGGTAAAGACTAATATAAACTTGAAGGCAAAGAACTTGGAGAACAAAACAGCATTTGACATAGCAATCACTGCTGAGAATAAGAGTATATTATTCAGTGTTGGAGTAAAATCTGGCTCTCAAGTTACTGATCTTCCAACACTAGCACATAAACTAAGATCAAAGACCACAATTATTGATAAAGTGTTTATTTATATAAGTCGCACAAAAAGAGATATATCAGAGGAACAACGCAACATTTGGTTGATAGTTGCGGCTCTTGTTGCAACCGCGACCTATCAATCAGCATTGACTCCAATTGGCGGAGTATATCAGGCTAATGCCGGTGACAATAATTTGAACAACATTACTACTTCCACCACCAATTATACCATTTCTTCCAAAGGAAATGTTGGGAAATCGGTCTTGTCCGGAAATTATTTCCTTTCATTTTTATTTTTGAATATGGTTTCATTTTTTGCATCAACTATAGCAATATTTATTCTAACTCCAAGTGGAGGAGTAGGTGCTCTAGTGTTCAATCCAGTGGGTTGGTTTGTCATTTGTTATCTCTTTTCTATGTGGAGGATATCCCCTACAAATTCCAATTCTAATGTTGGTAACATTGTTTTGTTTTCAATTACGTTGTTTGTGGGGATTAGCCTCATTATTACAGTGTACTCTAGACATCAGCGTATTGTTAAGAAATGGAATAGATCATCGTAGTTAAACCATTGCTGCAATAGAAGAAACATCAATGAAGGTTCGATCATTAATGAGATTCGCAACTCATAATGGTTGCAATTTTGATTGACTTTGTTATCTTGTTTTTGTTCAATCTTAGTAAATTGTGAGTCTGTGTATTAAGTATTTTAATCACATCTTGTGTTTTATTTGGTACATCACATCTTGTATTTTATTTCAATGAATGTAAGAATTTATATATATGAATTTTTGTTTGGAATTTTTTTTAATTTTTTTTTTTTTAAAGATGGAACAATTTTATCAATAGGGACTACAAATGATACTCAGTCCCTTACAAGACAAGCATCTTTTACAACATTTTTTAACAGACAAGCTTGCACGCCAATAAGGGCCGATCCTGATTTTGTGGAGGCCTATAACAAATAATTAGAATGGACCCTTTATCAGGGAGGCAGGCATGAACAACCAAAAATCTAATTTGTCTTTGTTCTACGGTCTACGTGCCATATATATATATATATATATATATATATATATATATATATATAATTTAATTACGTGCCATATTTTATTTTTGGTACTATAAAGAGGGCGAAGCCCAACAAAAAAACTAAAAAATTAATTGGATATTTATAAGTAATAAACTCCAAAAATATCATCAAACATGCGTTTATGGAGGTTCATTAGGAGGAATTTCCATTCTAGTACACACAAAAGAATTTATAGAGAGATTAAGATTAATTAACAAGTCAATCAGCACAAAACTGAACATGGTAATCCAAAGCTATAAAGTTCCAGATACACTACGGGTCTGTTTGACAAAAAATAGCGGATAGCTGATAAACTAGCTTTTAGCTTATAGCTGATAGTTTATAGCTGATGACTGATGGCTGATAGCTTATAGTTGATGGTTGATGACTTTTAACTGATAAGCTAATTGAAGTATTTGGTAAAATTAGCGGTTCAGTTAATAATAAATGTATAATGACAAAAAAGGACATTCAAAATTATTAATAATTTATATTTAAGTTATATTGAATTTAATAATTTAAATTTATTAATTTAATATAAATATATAGTATTATTATCTTAATATAAATTACATCAATAAAATATATTCAATGAAACAATAAAAAAATAGTGAGCATCTCATAATGAAAATATTGTAACTAAAATAAACATTAAATTCATAACAAAAAATAGAAACAACAACAATTTGTACCAAAAAAATAATAATAACATACAGTACTATATAGTTTCGTACACACGGTATTTTTTTTTTTGTCAAAAAACAAAACAAAAATACCGTGTGTACCTACTATTAACATATGTAACCAGAACTGGTAAAAAAAATCATATGCAACCAGAAAAAAAAAAAAGAAGAAAAAACTCACATGCCAGAACAAAAAACAAACAAAGCTATAAAAGAAAAAAAAATAAATAAAAACTCACTTGCCAAGAAAAAAAAAAGAGCACAAAAGATAAAGGGTAGTATCTCTCAAAATTAAAGGGATCGGTTACTGTGCATAAACATTTGGAAAATTAAACCTTCCACCCCAACACTTAATCCCTCACCCCTACAAATTATCAAATATTCCAATTTTATCCTTTTTGTAAAAAAAAAAATTATACTTCATTGAAGTTCACCCCCACCAGTTTTTTACCCACGGATTTTAGACATATAGTGACAGATTTTACACTTTTAGTGACACATTTGTCTGTCACTATAAGACAAAATTCCTTCAAAATTAAGTGATATACCGGAATTTGTGAATTAATGTTCCGGTAACAATATACAAACCGGAATAATTTGAAAAACAATTCCGGTACCTGTCAAAATAACAACCTTGTATACATTTTAGACTTTTAGTGAAACTTTGGTATGTCACTATAAGTCAAAGTTCTTTAAACTCAAGTGATAATAAACCGGACTTTCAAAACTGTGTTCCGGTATGAAGTTCTAAACCGGAATACTTTGATAAAATGTTCCGGTATCTGTCTGAAGTAGTTGTTTGTACACCTGTAACACTTTTAGTGACAGACAAAAGTGTCACTAAAAGTCTAAAATGTGTACAAGGAGGTTATTTTGACAGGTACCGGAATTGTTTTTGAAATTATTCCGGTTTGTATATCGTTACCGGAACATTAATTCACAAATTCCGGTATATCACTTAATTTTGAAGAAATTTGACTTATAGTGACAGACAAATCTGTCACTAAAAGTATAAAATCTGTCACTATATGTCGAAAATCTGTGGGTAAAATCTGGTGGGGGTGAACTCCAATGAAGTGTAATTTTTTTTTTTTTTGCAAAAAGGATAAAACTGGAATATTTGATAATTTGTAGGGGTGAGGGATTAAGTGATGGGGTGGAAGGTTTAATTTTCAAACATTTGTTTATGCACCATACATAAACCCAATCCAGTCAGCAACAGCCCAACAGCCCAACAACACGAAAAAATTGAGCACGATCAAAAACACGCATTCGCACGAACAAAAACCACTCCTCCATCGCACGCTGCTCAACCGATTCCTTCATCGCCAAAATCTTCATCTCCATCGCACGCTGCTCTTCTGATTCCTCCATCTTCATCGCGACTTCTCTACTAACATCGCCAACTTCATCAGCTCAATTCGTTTCAGCCCCAATTCGTTTCAACCCTAAATCCCAATTCGTTCTTCCATTTTGTTGCTGGTGTTGAATCAGAATTTGATTTAATGGGTTTGTTTGTTTAAATCTGCATTGTAGTTGAAATTTCATATGATTTTTATTGCTGTGTAATTATGCTTATTGATGATGTTTATATAATATTAGTTGATGCTAATACCTATAGGTTGATGTTCAGCAGGAAAATAGTTCATAAATGATAAATGACCATACAATAAGAAAACTGACATACATTAATCTCCCTGTTTAACCTGCACAAATATTGAGTAATTTTAGATGCATAACCCATAGATTTTACACTTGTATGACATCTGCGCGTAATCATATATGGCTTAAATGTGTTATTGTTTTTCAGGCACGTAATGCTGCAATAGCAAATAGTTACTGTGTTGCTTCAATCAACCGCGTCGGGACTGAGACATTCCCCAATCTGTTTACTTCCGGTGATGGCAAGCTAGCACATGCAGATTTTGGGCATTTTTATGGATCAAAGGTTGGCGAACCATGGGGTGCCAGTTGCTTACGTAGAAAAGGCTAGCGATCCATACAAGGCAGAGATGGAGGAGTGTGTGGACTTGATCATGGAAGAGCTTGAGAAAAGAAAGATAGCTAATGCATACACACTTGCTTATCAAGTACTTTCTAATTAGAAATTTGTGACCCTCAGTTTTTGGTTTCAAAGTATCAATACACGATGTTAAAGTAGGCAAATCCAACCTTATAGTATAATGTTTACCAAAAGGGATATTATGTTCAAAAGAGACAACCTCAAATGAAGTTTCTACTATCCAAATGGTTTCAAAAGAGACCTCAAATGAAGTTCTAATATCTGCAAAGAATTGCTACTACAAGTTGGTGTAGAATAATTAGTATGCTTAATTGATTCATTTTAATTTAGGAATCACTTTTGTTTTTATTTTTCTTAGATTGGAAAAAATCTTCTCTGTTTTCATATGTAGTAGCAGTTGGTTGTTACTAGAATCAAATGTATATTTGTAAACACTTTCATTTGTTTTGTAATTACTTAGCTTTCAGATTAATAATATATCTATGGTTTCTTAATGTTTATGTGACAAAAAATTGTAGTGACATGTGAAAGTATAAGGTATTGAATATCATATTTGCCTCTGTGGATTTTAGTATTGAGATGTGACAAATTAAACTTGAAGTAAGACATAAAAAAGTAAAGAGAATATATGTAAACTGTTATACAGTGAAATCATTAGTATGGTTTAATGGTTTTGATACCCTAAAATAGTAAAATAGATCTTTGAAACCATTAGTATTGTTAAATGGTTTCAAGATGTTATACAGTGAAACCATTAGTATGGTCTAATGGTTTCGATACCCTAAAATAGTAAAATAGATCTTTGAAACCATTAATATTGTTAAATGGTTTCAAAATGTTATAGAGTGAAACCATTAGTATGGTCTAATGGTTTCGATACCCTAAAATAGTAAAATAGATCTTTGAAACCATTAGTATTGTTAAATGGTTTCAAGATGTTATACAGTGAAACCATTAGTATGGTCTAATGGTTTCGATACCCTAAAATAGTAAAATAGATCTTTGAAACCATTAATATTGTTAAATGGTTTCAAAATGTTATAGAGTGAAACCATTAGTATGGTCTAATGGTTTCGATACCCTAAAATAGTAACATAAATCTTTGAAACCATTAGTATTGTTAAATGGTTTCAAGATGTTATACAGTGAAACCATTAGTATGATCTAATGGTTTCGATACTCTAAAATAGTAAAATAGATCTTTGAAACCATTAATATTGTTAAATGGTTTCAAAATGTTATACAGTGAAACCATTAGTTTGGTCTAATGGTTTCGATACTCTAAAATAGTAAAATAGATCTTTGAAACCATTAGTATTGTTAAATGGTTTCAAGATGTTATACAGTGAAACCATTAATTTGGTCTAATGGTTTCGATACTCTAAAATAGTAAAATAGATCTTTGAAACCATTAGTATTGTTAAATTGTTTCAAGATGTTATACAGTGAAACTATTAGTTTGGTCTAATGGTTTCGATACCCTAAAATAGTAAAATATATATTTGAAACCATTAATATTGTTAAATAATTTAAAGATGTTATATAGTGAAACCATTAATATTAAAGATGATGAACTTAAAAAACCTTTATTTTCCATGATCTATTGGAATGCTCTTGGACTTCATGATTTTTCTGTTGGATTCTTTCAAAATGGTTGGAAGTATATGGCTTAGATTTTGTATGAATTTGCTAGATTGGCTATTCCCAAGAGAAATAAACTTGAGTTTGTCAATCAGTTTCGCCTGATATCTCTTTTTAACGCCTCTTATAAGATTATTACAATTTACAAAAATTATGGTGAATAGATTAAAAACTATCATTGCGAAGGTGGAGTCTCCATTCCAAACAATATTTGTCCTGGGGATGAATTTATGTGACAATAGTCATTGCTCAAAGAGATGTAGCACAGTATGGCCAAGATGAGAAGCAAGGCATATGATTGATTCAATAATAACTCATTTTGGAGTATAAACATGAAGAGACAACAAAACAATGGTTACATTAATAAAATTAGTTGAAATAAAACAAAATCCCAATATTACAACATTGACTAATCTATGAAAAAGCTTATAATAATTTTCACTATACTTTTAAAATCTGGCGTGAAGCCTAAAAAAACAGCCCAACTGAATAAAAAAATGGGCAAAAAGACACAATAAAAATACATTAATCTATATCAGGTCCAATCGTTAGTAAGAACAAGAACAATTTTCAACTACAATGCAATTTCTAATCGTTACAAACTCTCAATTTCCAGAAACGCTGCTCTGAGTTGTGCAAGTCTACGTTCACCGCCATAAATTTCACCAGCTGCTATATAGATATGTGTCTCCCTACCAAAACCTAAGGCTCGATGAACTAAGGCCGCTTCCTTCGGTGTCAAAGGACATAGACCCTATGATCTCCTCTCTTCAGAAACTATCTTCTTTTCTCTCCACCAAGGGAATGCATACCTGAAATAGACCGAGTTAATCAACATTTCATGTCATATAGGGTTCTCATTTTTATAATGGCATCATAGAATCATATCATACAAATAAATATGTACGAGAAATACTGGAAACAAAAACAAAAAGAATGTATGATAAAAGTCATCAGAAACATATATATATATATATATATATATATATATATATATATATATATATATATATATCCTTTTTTTAACAATATATATCCTGCTATTCATAAACTAGAGCAAATCCCTTTTTAACCTCCATTTGTGACAGAATCAAGAATTAATTAGAACTTAGAAGCATGAATTATCAATTGGCAGAAAAGAGGGTTAAACAATTGAAACTTGAAAAGGTAAATAACAGTTGAAAAATGAAAGTTTTTAAGGTGAATATAGTAGCACTACAAAGATGGATCATGACACCTCTAAAGTGATCCCTATCACAACTTTTGTTTACTTTCTTAAGACTGTGCTTTCTCTGACATAAAAAATGATAGAATTGATATAGTAGTAATTTTGTTATTATGCATAATCAAGCATCAAGCATTTCAGTTACAGTTCCATCTATTTTGATATACTACTGTATGAAAAACTCAACTCTTGAATGGATTCCACACAGATGCAAAACTGCTTTATCTGTGCTAAAATGCAAAGCAGCTGGCAATTGATTCTCCATTTTGGTAATATACCAGACAGAAGCCACCACCATTCTTAATTTGATAATGATAGCACATACCATACCAATAATCCCAATCATCAAAATCACTAGTGCTAGTAAATCAGTAATTAAAGAAGAATCTATTTATTATTACCAGCAACAAACTATATATTTCAAAACATAAATTAAATACAGATTTACCCTTTTGATTCCAACCCTGAAAAATTACAATAGATTCTATTTCTAACCCAGGGTCAAAACAATGAATAGAGAAAACAAACTTTTCTGCCAAATTTTTACTCAGTTTACTTCATATAATCTTCTAATAAAAGGTTTAGTAGTAAATTATCAATTGTTTAGGAAGTTGAATTTGAGCAATGTTATATATACCACTAGTAATCCCAGAAAACAAACTTGAATGCCATAGTAAATGATACTAGAATCCTTCAAGTAACTTGAATCCCAGAAGCAAGAACTCTCGGTCACAAAAGACAGTGTTATTGGTAAATGATACTAGTAAAAGACATTTTGGAACAACAACAATCATGATTAGCTGGTTTTTACTTTTTAGTGATTAGATAGTACATAGGATATGAATCAAATTACATAGACTTCCTCTGTTTCTTTTAACTTGACATGTTTTAAGGAAAATTCATATTTATCTTTGATTTTTAAATTTCAAGATGACATTCACTAAGTTGTTGTTCTAACAAAACTTACAAGACAAAATGTTAACAACTCAAAAATTGAAAACACCATAAAAATACTTTTGTCTCATTAGTACAAAGATTGAACTAAGAAATACATGGAACAAGGCAAAATGGATAAGATGAAGAATTAAATGAAGAACTAAGATAAACCAGTACCAAATCCAGCAGGCAAAAAACCAGTAAAATTGGTTCTACCTAAAACAAGAGTTCTAAGTCTCTTACATTTCACAACTGAAGCTAAATGGATCCTTATCTAATTTCTACAAATGAAGCTAAATTGATCACTCCAAATTAGTGTCATCTCCATATTCATCACTCCAAATAAAGAGAAGAAAAACAATGAACTTCAATTAACACTATCATACATCATACATTACCTACATACGAAAAGAAAAGTAAAGGAAAGAAAGACTTGTTGAGAAAACAGTTTACCTCCTTCTAGCTGTCAACAATGGTGACAAATGTCCTTCAATCAATTTTTAATTTGGGTTTTAGGGTTCAACAAACTCTTGGTTCAAATTGGGGGGATCGTCAGGTTCATCAGGTTCGTCAGACGAAGAAAGGTTCGTCGGAGAAGAGGCTTCGACGGAAAAGAAGGAATTCGTCGGAGAAGAGACGTCGCCGGTGATGATTATGATGAATGGAATTGAGAATCGAGATGACGTTGGAATCGGAATCGCATTCGGAATGGAATCGGAATTGGAGAGTTTCGTGTGGATTTCGTCTGAATCGCGAAACGATTGCGAGAGTATGCATAGAGGGGAGAGAGTGTGAGTTGAGGGGTTGCCTAGGATTGTTACATGTGTAAACTAAATCTAATGGCTGAGAAGGCCTTATGCATGGTGCATAAGGAAAAACCTTATGCACAATAACCCTTGCCAAAATTAAACTCATAATAATAAATTGTAGTATAATAAATAGTGCAGGACATATGTGTATTTTAGTTAAAATGATAAGGGTAAAAATGGAATAAAATGTGATAAGTTATAAGCTATAAGCTAAAACGCTATATGAAATAGTGTAACACCCCGTTTTTCATAGCTAAAAAGTGGATCTTTTTTTTTCTTTTTAAAATAAACAAAGCCTTTGAAAGGAAACATTCCTCATCGTCTTTAAAATAAAATCAAAGTAACGCTTTTTAAAATAGCGATCGGAATGCAATGATTGTTTTGTAAATCATATTCACAAATAAAAGTTTTAAGAATCAAAACCATACGCTATGTCTAAACAAATATAGCGGCACCATTTATTTCAAAATATAACATAATACACTTTCAGAGTATAAATATAAGGGACAAAAAAATAAGAGTAACGAAACTCTTAAACTACTACCCCTAAGTTGATCCTTAAACTCTACTGCAGATGACTGGGTGATGAAGACCCATAAACAGCTTCAAGCTTCGCCGCTTCTCAATGCAGTACATGTAATTACCTAAAAATGCTCGTAAAGGGTCACCAACTAAAAATAACATATAACCAAAAATGCGCAGCGCAAGATACACAATACATGTCATCATTTACACATTTAACATATGAATCACACATCATAGAATTTAAGTGTACGAATAATCTATCAATCACACACAACTGTATTAAAATGCACAATTAGCCTATCAATGTAGACTCTATATGAGTGTGACACCAATCACTGATCGTCACATGCATGAATTCCGGAATTTAACCTCTCCGCAGAGAGTCGTAGGTCCATCCCCTACTATACCCCGCAGGGCCATCAATAAAATCACTAAGGATTAAGGTGGATCCACTCACGCAATCACACCTCGTGGTCCACTCACGCAACCACTTATTGGACTCAATAAATCCAGCAGGATTAAGGTGGGTCCACTCCCGCAACCGCACCCCCGTGGTCCACTCAAGCAACCACGTACTATGAATGCATGAGCATATGATGTCTCTTATCTATGCCAATGCATCAATTACATACCAATCATAAAAATCCCAGAGGATTAAGGTGGGTCCACTCACGCAACCTCACCTCCGTGGTCCACTCACGCAACCACGTGCAACGAATCAATATGTAATCACAACCACAAGTCAATACATATATTTATAACAAAATCATATGCAAGACAACTAAACATCATGTACAACAAGATTATTCTATCAAGTACATGCATCAACATTTCATATTATCCAATTAAATTAAATTCACAGCACCCAGTCAAACATGTGTAGAATATTGCATGTTCTCAAACAAGTTCTCGTCACGAGAATACATCACAAAACAACATGCTCATAAATTCACATTGCATCACATCAAGAAAAATACACATATTCAAGCAACAGTTACACATGCATAAAAAGAACTCGATATTTCGAGGTATATGAAATTGTTAGAAAGTGCCCCTACCTTAGCAAGCTTCCAACACGTTCATTTACGCTATGCGAGCAACGTCCGTCTCTCTTGACGAAGTCCCCAATCCAGCTAACACTCTCTCAACCTTAATTATTCAACTTAATTAAGTTAATACACAAACTAATAGGTTACTTAATTAAGTCCTAGCTCGGCGACTAATGAACTCAAGACATATGGTTGTTCCCTCGCAAAACTAGGCTCAAATCATTTTCAAAACAACTAAACTAGGCTCAAATCATTTTCAAAACAACTCTTAAAAAAATTATAACTCAATAAATAGTTTCTCTCGCAAAAGCGCTATAATAATATTTTTATCCAAAAACATCATCAACTAATTCAAACTATTTTAAAACATTTCAAAAAGAAAAACTTTGTTCAAAACTAAACAAGTTGAAACCAAGTCTTTTCACGTAAGACTTATAACAAAATACCTTTTACGAGCACGTAACTAAATCCTTTTTTCGAAATAGTTCACAAATGTCAAACTCTATAAATCCTTGACAAAAGAATTTCCTTTTCAAATAACAAACTGAATTTTTCGAACATTTTTCTCTTTTCATAGAAAATAATCTCTATTATTTTTCTACTACTATTTTTAAATCCAAGAATGCCGATAAATAGTTACAAACTTGAAACGACCATAACTCGGTCATCCTTTGTCCGATCATCGCAAACCATATGTCCATTTTCATCGTTTCAGAAAGGCGGATCTAATGGTTCACATTTTAGGACACAAAAACAATTTTAAAATGACCATAATACCCTTAAATATTTCGGCCAGAATAAAAGTCACACCAAAAATTATTTTTCTCAAAAGCAAAATTGGTTAAAACATTTATTCAATTGCTAATTTCACTTAACAGCTCAATTTTAAATACATTTCTAAATATTAATCAAAGTTCCAAAACCCTGAAAACCAAAACTCCTAAAAATTAGGGGTTTTGATTTACTATCTTTTCTTTCAAACAAAAGAACTCATAAACACAAGTAAGGCTAGCTTTAAATACAAGAAAATCATATCATGAGATTCATTTCACACCATTTCAAAAATCACAAACTAAATCTTTTATCAAACCTTTCTAAATATCAAATTTTATTTTGGATCTACCATCAACTATCATGGATCTATAACATTAATAAAGAAATAAAAGCAAAATCCAAACTAAAACTCTCAATCATAATTTTCTTTGGATCTAGTACTACTAGCTAATAAGGATCTATAACTTAAATGAAACAAGAAAGAAAGCTAAAGTTTCAACTTACAAGTAATAAGGGCCTCACGGCCACTTACTAAAGAGGAGAGAAAATGGATTAGCTCTTGATCACCAAGGAAATGGATTCACTTCTATTCAAATGGGTTGAAGCATAAAGTCACAAATTCTATGTTTTTTACACTTAGGAAAATTTTGGGAGTGAAAGAATGAGAGGGAGGAAGTCTCTACGGTGAAGAGAGAAAATGAGAATGAACTTTTTGATTTATCTCCATTCACTCACTTATAAATAGCATGCTTGAGTTAATCTAATCTCTTGGATCAAATAGTATAAAGTAGCAAGACCAAATTCTATCCACTCATTCAATCTTGGTCACCAAGTTTTTTAACATAAATATCTAGATATTTTGTTATCTTGCCAACTCATTTCGCTCAATCCCCGCGCTCGTTCTTAAACGAGTCGTATATCGCGTACCGATAAACTATACGGAAATAGAAAAATTATACGGTAAACAATTTAATTAAAACAATTCATAAATTTTCGAATAAATTTTTTGCTCCTTAGCTCGGAAAAATATAATGAGATCAGATTCTTATCACAGTCGATATATAAAGTCTCGGTTTAAATTTTGATAGAAATCAAGAAGCGTAAAATTTTCAAACAGCGGATATATCTTGACCGTTTTCTCAAAATTCAAAAGTAAATTATTTTTGAAATTCCGACGAAACAAAAATGTTTCTAAACTCATTTAAAGCTTATAAAATCATTGTTCCAATTTTTCAAATGATAAACTAGCGCGCAGGCACAATCGCAACATAAATTAAGTTAAAATATACAATCAAACGAAAACGGATAAAAACAGATAGTAGAATATTAATTAATATTATAAAAAAATATTTTCTCTGCTATAGTATTTCTACGGGTCTTACAAATAGCGTCTGGAAAATAAGCTAAAAGCTAGTAAAATAAGCTATAAGCTCATGTCAAAAATGTTTTACCAAACAGAGCTTATTTTTTTACAAACGAGCTTATAAGCTATAAGCTAAAAGCTATAAGCTCATTTTTGTGCTTGCCAAACAAACCCTACACCTATGTGGGAACCACCCCCCTGAACTTGCAGTTATTTATAACCATATTAATTAGAAATGTGGAATCACTTTCCATAATGAGTTGTGGAATAAGCTTCTTCCAAACCATATCCAACCCAAATACATGCCCTAAAATTCAGCACGAAAAGAATCACACACCAATCTTCTTAAAGCAACCTATATCTATATTTTTATCTTGTATACGTGTGTGTGTGTGTATAGAGGTGGAATAATAGAAAGGGACGTATTACTTACCATTGATCATGTCATGTATGCACATTGTTTGAAATTTGTAAACAAACTAATAAAGTAATAACAAAGTCAATCAAATGCAATATATATAATGTGGAAAAACAAACTAATATAACAAAGTCAATTAAAATTTTCATACCCAATCAAGAGTAGCAGCTTCAAACATGAACCAAATGGACAATCTGAGAACCGCAGCTGAAGAGGGTAAACTAGACAGCCTCTATACTATAATTAAAAATAAACCATCAATTTTGACGGATATAGATTCAGAACAATTTGTTGAAACTCCTTTGCATATCGCCGCATCTAAGGAACATCTCCCTTTTGCCACTGAAATCATGAATTTGAAACCTTCCTTTGCTTTCAAGCTAAATCTGGAAGGATGGAGCCCTATCCACCTTGCTATACAGAACCAAAAAGATAGGATGGTGTCGTGTTTTATTGACATGAACAATGACCTTGTCAGAGTCAAAGGAAAGGGAGGCTTAACTCCTCTTCATTTAGAAAGTGAAATTGGAGAGCTTGATATTTTAGCTAAGTTTCTGACTGCTTGTCCGGATTCTATTAAAGATGTGACTGTGAGGGGTGAGACTGCACTGCATATTGCTGTGAAAAATGACAAGTACAAGGTTCTTCATCTCATTGTTTGCTTTCTTAGGAAAAATACCAAGAGAGATGCTTTGGGGTTACAACGTAGAATATTAAATCAGAAGGATGAGGATGGCAACACCATTTTGCACATTTCAACGCTACGCAACCAGCTACAGGTAACCCCGTGTTCTTTTTTTTTATTGGTATATATATATAGACGAAAGTAGCCATTGAAAATCCACACACACAAAGTGGAGAGGTCGGGGTTTGAACCTCGATCATGGACATCCAGCCTAACAATTTTGGCCTAGCACAAAATATAACACGCGACGTGATAAAAAATATCTCTTGTTGTAATAGATATACCATTTTTTTTTTGAACAAGATATACATACCATGTTTCTTAATTAGGGGATATTTACTTTGTGAAAAAAAAAATCTGTTTTTATTCTCTATGAAAAAAAATCTGTTTTTAATCTCTTTAAAAAATATAGGTCTTCAATTTTTAGTTTATTATGAAAATTTTAAAATATATTTTGTGAATGTTTAAGTATTATAGTTAACTGTAAAAAATAATACAACGTAACCACTGGTTGAGTAGTTGAGTCTATAAAATGATGTTTATGTTTGTTGGTTTGTGAGTTTTTATTTTGTATTTCTTTAATTGTTTTCATTAAGAGTTCAATTTATAATGAGCCTCATTTTATAATTCATCATAGACTTCCAAATACGTTGGGTTAGCTAACAAATCAATTGTTCTTTATTTACTTGTTAGCACAGGCAATTGAATTGTTGATAAAGAGTGGGGTAAATTTGAATGCAAAGAACTTGCAGGAAGAAACAGCATTAGACATAGCAACGCGTACCAATGTAGATAATATACGGAAAATATTGTTCAGTGTAGGAGCAAAACCTGGCCAAGAAGTCATCGATGCTCCCACGCTTGCAAATAAACTGATATCAGAGACAACCATTATGAATAAAGCGACAATTTATATTTGTCGCTTTAGAAGTGATATTATAGATGAGCAACGTAACACTTGGTTGATAATTGCGACTCTTGTTGCGACGGCCACTTATCAATCAATACTAAGTCCCCCTGGTGGATTTTATCAAGCTAACGCTACTGACAAAAATTTGAACACCACTTCTTTCAATTCTACTTTATCTTCTAATGCTGGGAAATCGGTCTTGTCGAATGTTAATTTCATTGTATTTTCGCATTTGAACGTGTTTTCATTTATAGTATCAACTTATGACTCCATGGAGTGGAGTAGGCAGCACTCTAGTTTTCAGTCCGATGATTTGGTTTGCAGCAAGTTATCTATATTCTATGTGGGTGATATCCCCTTCACCTTTGAGTTCTCAGATGATCTTGGTATCTTTAGTTCTGTTATTTGTGGTGATTCTATTCATTATTAAAGTGCTCACTAAACTTCAGCAGCAGCACAATCGACAAATAAATGTACCATATGTTGGCGCAGCGGAATTTGGGCCACAAGACTCAAGCACACACACACAGAGAACGTTCTCAGATTGATCTCTGAGAACAAACGCAAGAACAAATGAAAAGAAAGAAGTTTCTTGTGAAGGAAGTAACAACTTTAATTAACTAAAAGGAAGAGAAGAAAGAGTTAAAACTATAGTAATTGCAATAAAGAAATTTTATTAACAATTTTTAGCAATTCATACAATGTGAACTCCTTTTTACAATGTGAAGTAGTGCTATGTATTTATAACCATAGCTCATAACTACTTTTCATCAATCCTAGGTAGTTAGTAACATCTAACTACCTCTAACTAACTTCTTATATCTAAATGGTTGAAATTAAGCTATTCTCAACACACCTCCCTAATTTCTAAACCATTTAGAAGCTAACAATGCCAAGTTTGGATCTTAAAATCTCAAACCTATCTATCTTCATTGGCTTGGTGAATCCATCTGCTAACTGCTCCAATGTGGGACAATACACCACCTCAATCTTCTCATTCATCACCTGCTCTCTGATGAAATGAAACCTTGTCTCAATGTGCTTTGATCTGCCATGAGACACTGGATTTTTGGCCAAGTTAATTGCAGATTTGTTGTCAATCATCAACTGCACTGGCTTGTGCAATTCACACCATAGTTCCATGAACAAAGTCTCTAACCAAACCAATTGACAAGCTGCATAACTGCTAGCTATGTATTCAGCTTCACATGATGATAATGCAGTCACTGGTTGTTTCTTTGATGACCAACAAATGGCTGCATCATTCAGCAAGCACACATAACCTGATGTGCTTCTTCTATCAGTCCTATCTCCACACCAATCAGAATCTGAGTAACCAACAAGCTTCAATTGATCTTCAGCCTCATGTGTAGGAAACAGAATGCCATAGTTGAGTGTACCTTTCACATACCTCAAAATCCTCTTAGCAGCTATCAAGTGTGATTTCCTAGGCTCATTCATAAACCTACTGATGACACCAACTGCATAGCATATATCAGGTCTGCTATTGCATAGGTATCTCAATGAACCTACCAACTGCTTATACATTGTGGGATCAACTCTATCCTCATCACTGCATTCTTCCACCTTTGAATTTGTTTCACAAGGGTTTTGAATTGACTTGCATTCAGTCATATCAAACCTATCAAGGATCTCTGATGCATCACCATACCTTTATCAGTCTTCACAAATTCCATTCCAAGGAAGTATGATAATTCCCCCAAATCAGTCATCTCAAACTCCTTATTCATAGTAAGTTTGAACTTATCTATATCCTTTTGATCACTGCTAGTGATCAGTAAATCATCAACATATAGGCAGATTATAACAGTCTCAGACTGTTCTGAGTCTGACACATATACTCCATATTCAACTGTACACTTTTTGAATTCTAGTTGAATTAGGAATTGATCAATCCTTTTATTCCATGTTCTGGGAGCCTGCTTTAAGCCATATAAAGCTTTGTGCAATTTGAACACCATGCTCTCCTTTCCCACTTTCTCAAAACCTGGTGGTTGAGTGACATAAACATTTTTTTCCAATGGTCCATTTAGAAAAGCTGACTTAACATCTAAATGATACATTGGCCACCTTCTAATGTTAGCTAGAGCTACCACTAACCTTATGGTCTCATGTCTAGCCACAGGTGCAAATACCTCATTGTAGTCAATTCCTTGCTTCTGAAGAAATCCTCTAGCTACCAACCTTGTTTTGTGTTTT
The DNA here is from genome assembly GCA_951804385.1 of Trifolium dubium. NCBI lineage: Eukaryota > Viridiplantae > Streptophyta > Magnoliopsida > Fabales > Fabaceae > Trifolium > Trifolium dubium. The sequence goes on from OX638063.1 coordinate 15,056,964, forward strand.
GAGACACTCCCATCTGCATTCAGCTTTGTTTTGAACACCCATTTGAGATCAATGGTCTTCTTTCCCTCTGGAAGTTTCACTAACTCCCAAGTCTGATTCTTCTCTATGGATCTCAGCTATTCTTGCATTACTTTCTTCCATACATCAGTCTGCAATGCATCTCTAAAGTCAACTGGTTCTGCATCAGCTAACAAGGCAAAGTGAATTACCTCACAATCATTGTTAACTGCACTATCTGGTAGCAATTCACAATCTGCAAGCCTATTTGGCAATTGTCTTGCTCTGTTGGAGGGTTGTCTTGTTGCTTGAGTCATTTGTGGAATCAACACTTCATTCTCAGTGTTGTCAGCTGCTTCTGCTTCCACTTCTTCATCAGATTCATCATCATTGTCTTGCTCTTCATTTGGATCAATGTTGATGAAACTGTGACTGTGAACCATGCTACATTCTCTAGCATTATCCCAGTCCCATGACTCTAATTCAACCACCTTCACATCTCTACTCAATGTGACTTTGTTGCTCCTTGGATTGTACAGCTTATATGCACCAGTTGAGTGATAGCCTATGAACACCATAGATTCACTTTTGTCATCTAGCTTGCTCCTTCTAGCATCAGGGATGTGTTTGTAGCACAATGATCCAAACACCTTCAAATGCTTCACACTTGGTTTTCTTCCACTCCAAGCTTCTTCTGGAACATTTGCTTTCAGTTTCTTAGTTGGACATTTATTCAAGATGTACACTGCAGTGTTAACTGCTTCTCCCTAGAATTTGTGTGGCATGTTCTTCTGTTTCAACATGCTTCTAGCCATGTCAAGTATTGTTCTGTTCCTCCTCTCAGCCAAACCATTATGCTGAGGAGTATAAGGTGCAGTCACCTCATGTACAATACCTTGACTCACACAAAATTCTTCAAAGATTTTGGAAGTGTACTCACCACCTCCATCAGTTCTTAGTACCTTGATTGAATTCTCACTCTCCTTCTCAATCAGAACCTTGAACTTTCTGAACACATCTAAAGCTTCACTTTTCAACTTGATGGTGTACAGCCAAGTCATTATGGTGTACTCATCTACAAAAGTGATAAAGTACTTGTTGCTTGACAGTGTTGGAACCTCAAATGGTCCACATATATCTGAATATACAACATCTAATGCATCATTTGCTCTCATAGGCAACTCAGAAACAAATGGTAATCTGCTTTGCTTCCCCTTCAAACAGATTTCACATGACTTTGCAGAAGACACTAATGGAGGTAAACCATTCACTAGTTGTTTAGAGCTTAATTGGCTTAAACTTCTAAAATTCAAGTGACCATACCTCATGTGCCATAACCAGTCAGCATCTTCATTGGCAATGCTTGCCATACACATGACTTTCCCATAAGGAATGTTGCATTTGTACACTCTGTTCTTTGATAAGTTGGATTTCAAAATCAGCTTATTTTCACAATCAAACAGCTTAAGTGACTCTTTATCAATCTTTATTGAGAAACCCTTTTCAACTAGTTGCCCAATACTCAAGAGATTACACTTCATACCAGGTACATACAACACATTCTCAATTATGGTCTTCTTACCATCATCTCTTCTGATGATATTGTTGCCAACACCTCCTGCTACTAGCTTTCTGCAATCTGCCAGCTTAACATTGGTTCTTGTGCTTGAATCAATGCTTGTAAGCCATTCCTTGTTCCCAGTCATATGATTTGAACACCCTGAGTCCAAATACCACTCTTGATGCATGGAATCACTCTCACAAGTGGTTGCCATCATCAACAGAACACAATCTTGATCAGAATCACTTTTCTGTTCTATATTGGCTTCTTCATCACCTTTGGAGTTTTTCTTTCCTTTACCAGCCCTACAATCTCTGGCAAAGTGCCCCTGTTTCTCACAATTATAGCACTTAATCTTGATTTTATCAAAGTTCTTCTTTCTGAGATTATTCTCAGACTGTTCACCTTTGAAAGACTCAGCTCTGTCATCAGCCTTGGCTTTTCTTTTCTGCCACTTGTCTTTGCCATTCTTCCATCTCCTTCCATCATTCTTGGTGTGAGCTTGCATAGCTTGGTGTACATTCCTATCAGAATTCCTCTCCAAGATCATGAGTTCATGTAATTCCAATGAACCTTGTAAAGACTCAATAGTCAAGGTTGTAATATCTTTTGCTTCCAGGATTGAAACCACCACAAAATCAAACTTGGTGTTCAAAGTGTTGGAACAAAAGTGGTTCTGACGATTATCTGCTTAAGTTTTGATGATAACAAAGTATTAATGAACAATAGGGTATTTTAATATTTAATCTAAGTGTGCAGGAACATTAGTGAAAAGTCAACAATGCACTGAAGCTTAGAAGTTCTGATGATGATCAGAAGCATTAACACAAGTTCTGATCAGAAGCACCAACGCGAGTTCTGATGATCTATTAGAAGGATGATCATCAGAAGCATAAGTCATCAGAAGTATACAACACCAGAAGCTGTACTGGAAGTACAGGCTTCTAAGATCAGTCTTGCGCTGGAAGATTCATGAAAGGAAATCACATGTTTGGCTTAGGGATTAACAACGGTCAAGTTCAAATTCGTGTGAAGGAAAATCAAAGCACGTTATAATATTATCTTGGGAAGATAATATAAGCATTAGTCATTTTCCCATTACCGCATTTGGACACACACAAAGCCTTGACCTGCAAAGAGAAGTCAACAAGTTTCCTTGTTGAGCTTAATCACATGTGACCACCTAGAAACTGCTCCAGCGGACAAAATAGCTTGGCAACGGTCAAATCTGCAACGTCTCTATCTTGTCATATATATATAGAGACCTCGTACTTGAAGTCAAGTGTGGATTACAACTAGCAAAACTGATCATACTCACAAGAAAGCAAACAACGCTTCTGATAACCAAACAGCTTTGCTTTATTCACTTATTGTTCTTTAGAATCCTAAGTGTAGTTCTTGTGTTTAGTGTTGTAATTTGCCTTGAGTATTTGATTTTATCAAGTACTCAAAGGTTCTGAAAAACCATATACTTTCTCATCTAGTTTAGGAAGTCTCTTTTTAGTATACTTGAGCATTTGGAAGTCTCTTACTATTGTGTTTGAGCAATTGTATCTTAAGTGTTTTTAGTGAACTCCCTTGGAAGTGCAAGGGGACTGGACTACTCTCAACTTGTGAGAGGAACCAGTATAAAATCGCTTGTGTCTCTCTCTCTACTCTCCTTTACTGTGTTATCCGCTGCCAAATCTGATAAGTTCGAAAGAACTTTGAAAAAGTTTTTAAACTATCTAAAACACAATTCAACCCCCCCTTCTTGTGTTTTTCGTACCTTCAATTGGTATCAGAGCCCGGTTGTCTTTAAGTCACTTAACAGTGAGACATAAAGATCTTGAAAAACACAAAACTCTAAGTCACTATGTCAGGTGGTGAAACTGAATCCACGTCTACTGGTGGTACTGGTCAAAGAACTCAGATTCCATATGACTATGACAATGAGAAGTCTGGAAACAATGGCAAGGCACCTAAGTTCAATGGTGATCCTGACAACTTCAGCTGGAGGAAATGGCAAATCTATCCTTACATCATAGCTGAAGATCCTAGTCTATGGGAAATGGTTGAGGAAGGTGTTAGCTTCCATCATTTGCTTGATGAAGATGGCAAAGTGTCAACAACTGTAATCAAAACATTTGCAACTGATCAGAAGAAAGAATGGAAGAAGCACAGCAGAGCAAAAACCATTATGGCCAGCTGTATCACTCATGATGAATTTCTAAAACTTGGAAACAGGCAGAGTGCTAAAGGCATTTATGACTCTCTTTGTTCTCTATATGAAGGAAACCAACAAGTTAAAGAAGCTAGAGCTAACCTGTTGGTTCAGAAGTATGAATTGTTCAAAATGAAGGACAATGAGAGTATTGAAGAAATGTACTCAAGATTTCAAATCTTAGTTGCTGGTCTTTCTGTGCTGAAGAAGAGTTATACACCTGCTGATCATGTGAAGAAAATTTTAAGAAGTTTGCCTCCTAAGTGGAGACCTAAGGTCACTGCTATACAGGAAGCAAAGAATTTGAACACATTGACTCTAGAGGAGCTAACCAGCAATCTCATTAGTCATGAGATGGAGTTAGCTTCTAATGACATAAAGAAGAAACCAAAAGCTTCAACAACTGTGTCTACTTCCAAGGCTCTAAAAGCCAAGGTAGTAGAGTCTGATGTTGAAGAATCTGTGGGAGAAGGTCCTGAAGACAACTCTGATGAAGAATTCTTTGCTCTAATGACAAGATTCAGAAAGTGGGACAAATCTGTTGGTAGGAAATTTATTCCAAAAGGTTCTGGAAGCAGAAACTCAAACTACAAGGATAAGAAGGATGATTCTAAGAACACGTGCTTTAACTGCAAGAAACCTGGACATTTCATTGCTGATTGTCCAGATCTGAGCTCCAAAAATAAGGGAAGAAAGAGCAGTGTTAAAAACAATTTGAAGAAGAGTTTAATGGCTACTTTTGAGGATCTGGATAAATTATCAAATGATGAAGCAGATGATGAAGAGGCAAATCTGGCACTGATGGCTACAACTGCTTCTGATAATGATAATGATTCTAGAGATGAATCAGAAACAGATGACATTGATGAGGTAACTTCTAATATTCCTCATGAAAAGCTATTACCTGCTCTTAGAGACACAATGAGACAATACATAAGCAAAGCTAAGAGTGTCAAAAATTTAAAAAATGATGTTAGCTTGCTTGTCAAAAGATTTGATCAACTTCAAGCTCAATATGATAAATCTGTTTTAAAAATACAAGAGCTTGAAAGTGGCTGCATCTCTTGTAGCAAATCTCATGATGTGCATGAAGTTGCACTTCATGAGTTTGTCAATCAAAATGTCAATAAGAGTAAGGTGGCTTCCATGATCTATAGTACTACTAAGAACAGAGGTGAAGGGCTTGGTTATTCTGCATCTGATGATAAAGGACAATCAAGCTCATCAGTCTGTATTAGCAAAACTCCACCTCATTTGTATTCTACTTTTACACCTGCTACCGGTAGAGTTGAGAAGGTTGCACAAACCAAAGCCTTGAATAAAGGCAAGTCTAAAGTCTTAGAAGTGAGAACTTTAGAAGTTAAGACTAGCACTTATTCAAAGTAGAAGCATGCTGAGGTCAGAATTCTGAAGAGACTAGAACCTAGGGCAACCAAGGTTTTGAGATCATCAGAAGCTAACACCTCTAAAGCTAGGTTTGCTCAGCACACTACAAACTCAGGCAAGAAAAAGTATGAACCCAAATAGACTTTCAAAAAGTCATACTTCAAGAAGGCCTATACTAACCAAAATGGACCCAACAAGCTGTGGGTACCAAAATCTGAGTTTGTGTGTCTTTCAGGTTTGCACACTAAGAGACAAGAAGCCAAGTACTTGGTACTTGGACAGTGGATGTTCGCATCACATGACGGGCGAGAGGGATATGTTCCTCACCCTAACTCCCAAAAAGGGAGGGAGTGTAGGATTTGGTGGGAACCAAAAGGGAAAAATAGTTGGTATTGGTACAGTCGGTAACTCCTTTGCCTCTATCTCTGATGTACTTTTTGTAGATGGACTATTTCATAATCTTCTGAGCATAAGCCAATTATGTGACAGTGGATATGAAGTAATGTTTAATAAGAATGCATGTACTGTAAGCAAAGCATCTGACAAATCTATTGTGTTTAGAGGAAAGAGACAAGGCAATATGTATAAAATAAATATATTTGAACTGATGGAGCAAAACGTTTTATGTCTTCTGACAGTGAGTGATGAAAAGTGGGTCTGGCACAAGAAACTTAGCCATGCTAATTGGAGATTAATCTCTAAACTTAGCAAGGACAATCTTGTGAGAGGCTTGCCTGAAATCAAATATCACTCAGAGTCTCTTTGTGGGACATGTCAGAAGGGAAAGATTTTCAAAAGCTCTTTCAAAACCAAAAACTTTGTCTCTACCTCAAAACCACTAGAATTGCTTCATATAGATTTATTTGGGCCTGTCAGCACAGCCTCAATACATGGCAAGACGTATGAATTAGTTATTGTTGATGATTACAGTAGATGGACTTGGGTAAAGTTCCTAAGAACAAAGGATGAGACATATGAAGTGTTTAATATCTTCTGCCTTCAAATACAAAATGAAAAAGATTTAAAAATTATCAAAGTTAGAAGTGATCATGGTGGTGAATTTGAAAATGAACCCTTTGAAATATTTTGTGAAAAGCATGGAATTCTCCATGAGTTCTCATCTCCTAGAACTCCACAGCAAAATGGAGTTGTAGAGAGAAAGAACAGATCACTACAAGAAATGGCCAGAACCATGAAACTAACTTAGCTAAATATTTTTGGGTAGAAGCTGTTAATATTGCATGTTATATTCAAAATAAGATCTATATCAGACCTAAGTTGAATAAAACAGCATATGAATTGTTTAAAGGAAGAAAACCAAATCTTTCTTATTTTCATCAATTTGGTTGTACTTGTTACATTCGGAATAATAAGCTTCATCTAAAGAAATTTGACTCTAAAGCATTTAAGGGTATCTTTATTGGATACTCTGAACGCTCTAAGTCATACAGAGTGTATAATTCAAAAACTAAAACAGTTGAAGAATCTATGCATGTTAGATTTGATGACAAAGAGCCTGACAACAAAAAGTCAGAGCCTGTTAAAGAACTTGCAGGTAATGAAGAATCAGATGATGAATTCCCAGAAGTGGTTAGAAGAACAGAAAGAACAGAACAAGAACCTGTTACTATGTCAGAATCTACAATTGCTTCTGATGTAACAACTGCTTCTGAGAACAATGCTTCTGATGTTCATCCAGAAGTGCAGATAGATGGAACAGAGTCTGATTCTGAAGAAATTCCCAAGAGATCCTTCAAATATAAATCATCTCATCCAGAAGAACTAATCCTTGGAAACAAGGATAGTCCAAGGAAAAAAAGATCAAGCTTTAGAGATGAAGAATCCTTGTTTGGTCTAATATCCCTTATTGAACCGAAAACTATTGATGAAGCCACAAAGGATGATTCATGGATTCTAGCTATGCAAGAAGAACTGAATCAGTTTGAAAGAAATGATGTCTGGAATCTAGTTCCAAAACCTAAAGGGAAAAACATTATTGGAACAAAGTGGGTCTTCAGAAACAAATTAAATGAACAAGGAGAAGTAACTAGGAACAAAGCTAGACTAGTTGCACAAGGTTATAGTCAGCAAGAAGGAATTGATTACACAGAAACTTTTGCTCCAGTTGCAAGACTGGAAGCAATCAGGTTACTTCTTTCCTATGCTGTAAATCACAACATCAAGCTTTATCAAATGGATGTCAAAAGTGCTTTTCTTAATGGTTTTATAACTGAAGAAGTTTTTGTCAAACAACCTCCTGGTTTTGAAAATATACAACATCCTGATCATGTTTTTAGACTAAAGAAATCTTTATATGGTCTCAAACAAGCTCCTAGAGCTTGGTATGATAGACTAAGCACTTTCTTAGTTGAAAATGGATTTGAAAAAGGAAAGGTCGACAACTCACTTTTCAGAAAAACCTTAAAGAAAGACATTTTAATCATCCAAATTTATGTTGATGATATAATCTTTGGTTCAACTAATGCCACTCTGTGCAAGAGTTTCTCTAAGCTTATGCAGGATGAATTTGAAATGAGCATGATGGGAGAACTAAAGTTCTTTCTTGGAATTCAAATAAATCAAAAGGAGAATGGTACCTACATTCATCAATCCAAGTACATTAAGGAGCTTCTGAAGAAGTTCAACCTGGAAGAATGCAAACCAATGAACACTCCAATGCATCCTACATCAATTCTAAGCTTGGATGACTCTGATGGCAAAGTAGACCAGAAGCAATATAGAGGTATGATTGGTTCACTTCTCTAGCTAACTGCATCTAGACCTGATATTTTGTTCTCAGTATGTTTGTGTGCAAGATTTCAATCAGATCCTAGAGAATCCCATCTCACTGCTGTGAAGAGAATCTTTAGATACTTAAAAGGAACAACTAATCTTGGATTACTGTATCAAAAATCTAATGATTATCAACTTAATGGATTATGTGATGCTGACTACGCAGGAGACAAATTAGAAAGAAAATCCACAAGTGGCATTTGGAGACAAATTAGAAAGAAAATCCACAAGTGGCATTTGTCAATTTATTGGTGAAAACCTTGTCTCCTGGGGTAGTAAAAGACAATCAACTATTGCTTTGTCTACAGCAGAAGCAGAATACATATCAGTTGCAAAATGTTGCACACAACTTCTATGGATGAAATATCAATTAGAAGACTATCAGATAAGCAGTCACAGTATACCTTTGTACTGTGATAACACTGCAGCCATACATCTTTCAAAAAATCCTATTTTACATTCAAGAGCCAAACATATTGAAATAAAACATCATTTTATAAGAGACTATGTTCAGAAAGGTATTATAGATATTAAGTTCGTTGAGACTGAAAATCAATGGGCTGACATATTTACAAAACCTTTAACAATAGAAAGATTTGATTTCATAAAGAAAAATCTGAATATGGTTTTTGCTTCTGATTAAGTTTGGTTCTGGAATGATGAAGCTTCTGAAATAGATCAGAAGAGATTGATGTTAGAAGTCTTCTCGTAAAGACTTCTGATAACAAGAGCTTCTGATATAGCTCAGAAGCTAATGTATGGTTCTGACATGGAAGTGGAAAAGTTAGTAACTTCTTTCTATTTAACTGACACCCACTAAAGCGTCAGTTTCTAAAATAGTCTCTAATGCACGTGTCTCGATGTGATTTGATGGGGAAGGCAGTTTATGATGATTAAGTGCGGTTATCAATGCATAAAGTTAATTACCTTTTTCCCTCCCTTTGCGTGTGCCTCGTTCTACGGTTTTCAAAACCTTTTGTTTTCTAAAATCACTTTACACTCGCACACAAACACTTCACAACCTACACACTCTTTCATTCTCTCTCAGACTTCAGAAATCTTATTTCTCTCTCCACACGATTAGCTTTACCAAAACCCTAACCTTCAACAACGGATTCTGAAACACAAACTATTCCTCCTCTTGTCAACATCTTCAAGGAAAGTGATCAATTTTTGAAAGATACTGGGAATGTGTTAAGTTTTCCGGAAAAAGATCTAACCCTAACTACTGAGAAGTTGGTTGATTTCGAAAGCCTGGAGATAAATGGGTTTGATGTGAAATCGTTCTTCTCTGCGCAAGGATGGGATAGATACTTTGAGATTCTCAACGGAATCATCTACAAGGATCTATGTACTCTCTTTTGGATGAAGGCACAGGTGTACGATGATGTAATAGCTCAAGAAGAGGTTGATGCTATGGTAAGAGACAATCCTGACCTAGAAAACCAGAGAAGAAATGGGTTTAAGACCCTATGTTGGAAAAGAAATAAGGTCAGTGATACTTGGGACGTATATGGCTATTAGACCTGAACATATAGCAAAGATACTCAACACTGGTATGAAAAGAAAGATTTTCACTCCAAAAGTTGCTGAGAAAGGAACTTAGTTTCCAAAAGAAATCTTTTATCTACGATGATGACTTTCCTCTGATCTCTGAGGCTGATGCTGAGCATGTGATCCAAGCTATGATCCTAGATGCTGCTTCCAATGGAGTTTACATTGCCAGAGACGAAATTCCTTCAAAGGAAGTCTTTGAAGAAGCTTGTGAAAAAGCTGGACTTGGTAAGAAGTTACAGGGTAGGAAGAGGGTTGTCAAGAAGGAAAAGCCTGCTACTAAGCCCCAAGAAGGAAGGAAACCTAAGAAACCTGTTGTTGTTGAACCTATTGTAGAAGATAGAACATTGAGATCTGGAAGAACTATTCGTCTTGCTACTGAGGAAGAAAATGCTGCAAAAGCTAGAGAAGTTACACTCAACAAAAGAAAAGCTGATGAGATGCTGACAAAGAAGGATGGAAAGAAGCCTCCCAGGTCTAGGCTAATCCTACAATCAAGCAGTGATGAATCACTTGATGATGAAGAACCTCTTCATCAAAGGAGAAGGTTTGAAGGAAACACCTCAGGTATACCTTCTAATCTCATTTCTAATAAGACTGCTGTTGATCATAATATGTCTGAACAATTAAATCTTAAGGTAGAAACCTTAGTTGATGTACCTGTTGGTTCTGACTATGTTAAGTCAAACCAACAATCTGATAGAATCACTCCTGATACATTACCAGATGACAACTTACCCATTAACACTCTGTTAAGCAATTCACCCATAATTGCCCAACCTCTGAATGTAGCAGATGCATCTATCACTCCTGAACCAGTAGATGAACAGCTCATATCATTAATGACACCATTATACCAAAAAATCAACCACCTCATTCACCTCCTATTGATTCTGATACTCATTTGACAAAACCCTTTAATCCCTTTGATAACTCACTTGATCATCAATATGAAACCTGTCCTGATCCTGATCCAATAATAATTCCTTTGCTTACAAATGAACCAGAACAGACCAATCAACCAGAAATACTTGCTGAAGAACCTATGAGTGAACTTGCTTTGAAACATGTTGAAGAACCAGTTGCTAATGAGACCATCCAACCTCCATCTAAGTCTCCTGTCATTCATAATGTGTCCTCTGACTCATCATCATCTATGTCTGACACATCATCATCATCATCATTATCACTTTCTCCTGGAATACCTCCACCTTTTCCTAAGAAAATTCAAATTGATGCTGAAATTCCCCCACCATCTGAACTAGCTCATGATGAAAACCTTGCTCTACAACCTCAGCATAACCGTCCTGAATCCCAAATCAGTGACCTACTCTTCAGCCAAGCCCTACCTTATGAGGCATTGATTGCTAGAATCAATGATTACTCCACTGAACCATTTATACCTTTTTATGATCAATTAACAGAACTTATCAAAAATGATGGTTATAAGGTAGAATTGTTTGCTTCAAAATCTCTACTTGTTGCTGATCAAGTGGCCTGGAAAACGGAGGAACTGTTAGACAGTGTGACTAAGGTTGTGCAAGCCATATCAAGGAGAACTATCCGCAAGCTGGTACTAGAAAAGAAAAGAAAACGTGAGGAATTAGAAAGTGCTGATGTCATTTCTACAAGTAAGGTTCTGATGCTGACTGATAAGTCTCATGAAGAAATTGAAAAGGAAAAGCTTGAGGAAGCTATGAGACGTGCTGCTGAACTGGAAGCTAAGCTGGCAGAAGAGGCTAGACTAGGAGAAGAGGCCAGGTTAGCAGAAGAGGCCAGGTTAGCAGAAGAGGCTAGGATAGCAGAAGCAGCTAAGCTAGCGGAAGTGGTTCCACCAGAAGAGGTCACACCAGAAGTAGCTCAACCAGAAGCGGTCATACTAGATGGTCAAGGTGCTTCTGTGGATACCAGAATTGCTGAAATGGAGGCAAGACAGGAACAAAGGTTTGCTGCATTGGAAGCAAAACAGGATGCCAAAACTGCTGAAATCTCAAATATGAATCAATCCTTCAAGGCTATTTTGGACATCTTGCAGAACAAACCTACCTAACCCTTCTCTCATCTCCTACCAAACCTTAGGATATCTATGCACTTAATTATGTCTTTGGATATTTTGTGTGTTTTGTTAAAACTTATTATTTGTGTTAAAACTGAATGCTGTTTTGTTTAAATGCATCTTGTTTGATTACTTGGTTGTGTTTAGTTAAAAAAAATTTAAACATGCATGATAAAGTCAGAAGTATCTATAGTATCAGTCAAAGATAACTTTTATTGAAAATAGTAGAATTTAGAGTACATAAGAATTCTAAAGCTACTACTTAGAATCTAATTCAGACACGGCCGATCCTTAAGATGAAGAGGGTTCTTCTGGAGGTACATAAGTCTCCAAAAACCTTGCATAATCAGGATCTGTGCCTGTTGAGTCTGAAGAGGATGATGAGCCTTCAGCAGCTATGGGATCATATGTCCTCAAAAATTCTGCATAATCATAATCAATCTCATCTGAATCTGTTGAGGAACAGATAATGATTGGTTCTGACGGTGTTATCTTTGAACGAACTCTACAGCACCTTCTGAGTGGCCTAGATGAAGATGCTTCACCCTTTCCTTTACCATTTATTGGTCTTGGACTTGGTGGTTTCTTAGCTTTCTTCTTCTCTGCCAACTTCTTCCCATTGATATCTCTTCTATCCTTATCCATTTTCCTATCTTAATGAAAATATGGAAGTGTTGAGATACATGAGATGGGCAAACGTTTTATAGAGTTTTGGTTTTTACTAAGTCAGTTGTGGTCACCAATGTTATTTATGACATAGTTGTAACCAGTCTTGACTTTATCCTTTTGAAACTCTGTTTCTTGACTGCATTTATTACACTTTATACCAAGTTTTTAACGAAAAGAAAAGCGAGTACATAGGTTAATAATAAAGGCTGAGAATGGATCAATTTTAGTCCAAAAATGTTTATTACAAAAGTACAATTCTGATTTCTACTCAGAATAAAAATTTGATCCTACACTCTCCTCCTTAATTATAAACCTATCTCCCTCTAACACGAGACTAAGCCCATTATCATCTATTGGCTTCTTCTCCTTAGCTTTTGAGCGTACAGTTGATTCCACTGATGTAGTTCTGCCATCTTCACAATTGGCTTCTGTCGATTTTCTATCAGTTGGATTCTTCTTTCTTGCACTCTCAGAAGCAGTATCCAAAAAGATTTTAGTTTCTTTATTCATTGCTCTTCTGAAAATGTTTTCTTGCAATGAATATGTTTACTTCATGGTCATTTGCCTTTATAGAACCTTGTGTGTTGTTTTTCCATACAAACCGTTTTCAATGACCAATAGTGTGCGTTGACTGTTTTTACTCTTCTCTTCTTTTCATGTAAATGTTTTTTGTTGATGACAAAAGGGGGAGAAAGAGAAATTAATTTGGATGAAAAACTTAAATGCACTTTACTGAAACTGTCATTACATTTAAGTTTATGTCTTACGCAAACGTTTCTTATTATTATGGGGAATATATGTTAAACTTGAAAGAATTAAACATATGATAATTCAAGAAAAAGTGCAATTTTTCTGGAAGTATCAAACTTAGGGGGAGAGCTTGCAAAACTCTTTTCCCAAGAGTCAAATATGTGAAAATTAGTTCAAATTTAAAATATAATCTTAGACTGAATTTAATTAATCAATGTTTAACTCAGGGGGAGTGTGCAAAACTCATAAACTTGTTTTGAAACTTGATAAATTAATTCAACAACCATTGTAAATTAATACTTAGTTTGTCATCATCAAAAAGGGGGAGATTGTTGGAACAAAAGTGGTTCTGACGATTATCTGCTTAAGTTTTGATGATAACAAAGTATTAATGAACAATAGGGTATTTTAATATTTAATCTAAGTGTGCAGGAACATTAGTGAAAAGTCAACAATGCATTAGTCATTTTCCCATTACCGCATTTGGACACACAAAAAGCCTTGACCTGCAAAGAGAAGTCAACAAGTTTCCTTGTTGAGCTTAATCACATGTGACCACCTAGAAACTGCTCCAGCGGACAAAATAGCTTGACAACGGTCAAATCTGCAACGTCTCTATCTTGTCATATATATAGAGACCTCGTACTTGAAGTCAAGTGTGGATTACAACTAGCAAAACTGATCATACTCACAAGAAAGCAAACAACGCTTCTGATAACCAAACAGCTTTGCTTTATTCACTTATTGTTCTTTAGAATCCTAAGTGTAGTTCTTGTGTTTAGTGTTGTAATTTGCCTTGAGTATTTGATTTTATCAAGTACTCAAAGGTTCTGAAAAACCATATACTTTCTCATCTAGTTTAGGAAGTCTCTTGTTAGTATACTTGAGCATTTGGAAGTCTCTTACTATTGTGTTTGAGCAATTGTATCTTAAGTGTTTTTAGTGAACTCCCTTGGAAGTGCAAGGGGACTGGACTACTCTCAACTTGTGAGAGGAATTAGTATAAAATCGCTTGTGTCTCTCTCTCTCTCTACTCTCCTTTACTATGTTATCCGCTGCCAAATCTGATAAGTTCGAAAGAACTTTGAAGAAGTTTTTAAACTATCTAAAACACAATTCAACCCCCCCCCCCCCCTTCTTGTGTTTTTCGTACCTTCACAAAGATCTCAAGAGCTTTTCAACCACAGATTGATCTGTGACTTCTGCACCACAGCTCCTCATTTGATTTACCAGAATCATGATACTAGACATGTAATCACCAAATCTTTGATCTTCTTGCATCAACATCATCTCATACTTTCTTCTGATGGATTGAAGCTTCACCTGCTTCACTTTTGCATCACCATCATGATACCTAACCAAGATATCCCAAGCTTCCTTTGACTTCACGCATTTGCTTATCTTCTCAAAGTGATAAGCATCTACATTCTGTTGCATGTAGAATAATGCTTTGCAATCCTTCTTCTTTGCTTCTCTGTGCGTTGCTCTTTGTGCTTTATTCGCGTTAGCTGCAAGATCGTCATAACCGTTTTGAACAATCTCCAACACATCTTGAGCGCCAAACAGGGATTTCATCAATGCACTCCATCGATCCCAGTTATCTTTGTCAAGTGTCAAGATATTGCTAGCAAAACCTCCATTACCCGCCATATTCATCAAGATTTATCAAGAATCACTGACAAGATTCACCAAACTCTAAAACGAACCGGAGCTCTGATACCACTTGTTGGCGCAGCGGAATTTGGGCCACAAGACTCAAGCACACACACACAGAGAACGTTCTCAGATTGATCTCTGAGAACAAACGCAAGAAAAAATGAAAAGAAAGAAGTTTCTTGTGAAAGAATTAACAACTTTAACTAACTAAAAGGAAGAGAAGAAAGAGTAAAAACTATAGTAATTGCAAGAAAGAAATTTTATTCACAATTTTTAGCAATTCATACAATGTGAACTCCTTTTTACTATGTGAAGTAGTGCTATGTATTTATAACCATAGCTCATAACTACTTTTCATCAATCCTAGGTAGTTAGTAACATCTAACTACCTCTAACTAACTTCTTATATCTAAATGGTTGAAATTAAGTTATTCTTAACACCATAGAATGGGACTTAGAGATCACTAAACCACTTTTGATTGACTGAATTCATAATCAAAATCAATGCTAATTCGCATGATTTACCTTGTATCATTTGCCTTTGTTATAATGAGGATGGTTCCCAACTTTTTTTCCGATGCTTTTTTAGTAAAGATGTGTTGCGGAGATATGGTTCTTGTAATAATATATTTGCTGTTCAAAAAGAAAAAGTAAAGATGTGTGGGCAGCTGTTTATCTTTGATTAGGGAAGATTGTGCCAGCAGCTGTGTTGTCATGGTACGGGTACGGTACTGGTTTGGGTACGGGGTACGCCATTTTATAAAAAATTAAGGTACGGGTACGTTAGTATAATTTTTTTTAATATAATTATATAAATAAAATAATAAAAACAAACTATTAAAACACATAATTAAATATAAAAAATACCACACTTTAAAAGTAATTAAAATTGTCAAAAATATCAAAACAATCATAACAAAATTAAAAAACAATTCTCTCAAAAAGAGTCAAATTATAAGCAATAACAAAAAAAAACATTTTAAAAATGTCGATTATTCATCGAGTCAAAATTGAATCTCAATATTTCCCCCTTCATCATCGAGTTAAAAGAGCGGCATCTAGTTCAAGTTCATCGAGAGAAAGATTAGCAACTTCAAGATACCAGCTCAATCAAATAGATCTAATTCATCTCCACCAATATCCCACATTATTGTTGCTCCTTAATTATAATTCTTACTCTTTCTTGACAGAAGACGAAGATTTGTATGAATAAAAACTAAATTTTTAGCTCTCTTTGGATTGAGTCAATTCCTTTTCAATGAGTGAATAAATTCATATGTGCTCCAATTTCGCTCAGCAGAAGATGAATAAAAGATTTTTTTTGACAAAATATTCCTAAAAAATATAAAAACAAAAAAAAAATTGATATTTTTTAAATTTTAGTAGTCGTTCAAGTACCCGGCAAGTACCCAGACCAAAAAATAAAAATAAAAAAAGGGTGCGGCGTTGGTGCATATCCACGGAGTACCGGGTGCTTACCGGTACTCGGTACATACCCGGTACCGGTACTCTCCCTAAAACGGAGTACCCGTGCATTACTGGCTAGCAGGTATAAAAGGATGGAATCATTTTTTATTGTTTGGTGATATGGTCAAATAAAAAATAAAAAGGCGTGCGCGTTAGACACTTGATTTGGTTGGCTATTACTTGGTGTATTTAGAAGCTTAAAACAATGTGGTTTTCAATGGAGTTATACAAAATATTTCTTCTCTTGGTGTATTTAGCCTCATTATTACAGTGTTAAGAAATGGAATAGATCGTCGTAGTTAAACCATTGCTGCAATAGAAGAAACACCAATGCAGGTTCGATCATTAATGAGATTCCCAATTCATAATGGTTGCAATTTTCATTGACTTTGTTATCTTGTTTTTGTTCAATCTTAGTAAATTGTGAGTCTGTGTATTATGTATTTTAACCACATCTTGTGTTTTCTTGGGCACATCACATCTTGTATTTTATTTCATATGAATGTAAGTATTTATATTATATATATAATTTTTTGTTTGGAAGATTTTTTTAAAAATATTTAATGAAGTTTTAATCCTCCAATTTTTAAACCCAACTTTTTAGTCCCCCAATTTTAATTTCTTTTGAGTTTCAATCCCTCACTGTATTTTGAAGTCAATTACGCTGATGTGTCATTGTCATTAATGACATGGCAATAGGTGGACAGAATAAATATCCATGTCATTATTACTATTTTGTTAGAACATTGACTATAATTTTAACTATATTGTTAGAACATTAACTATAATTTTAAGTCAACTTATGTCTAGAATAAAAATTGTTTCATTGACAATAGGAGCTTATGAAAATTGTTTCATTGACAATGAGAACTTATGTCTAGAATGAAAATTGTTTCATTGACAATAAGAGCTTTTGTTTAGAATGAAAAATTTTGTTCATTAGTGCTTATACAATGACTTAAAATCAAGTTTGAGATGGAACACAATAATTGTTATTGAATTCCATCTAGTAATAGAAATATTAACTATATCTTGTATTGACAAGGTATGAGTTATAGCCTTAAATAATAAGACAAGCAATTGTCCTATCATTTAAGAAAAGTTTTCTATACTATTGATCCAAGTCAAGTGATGGACTAGGGTTCCATGATCTTGGTGGGATCATCTATAACAATTATGATAAGAACCAAATAAAGATTTGGAACTTAAATATATATATATATATATATATATATATATATATATATATATATATATAGGGGGCTGCTAACTACGACCATGTGGGTCGTAGATAGCAACTATGACCAACTAAAAAAAAAAAGAAAATTACTCTGCGCTCCCCCCCCCCATTTTTCTACGCGCCCCCCCACCCCATCCAAATTGCTACGCGCGCCCCCCAACCCACCCCCCCCCCTCCCCCCGCCCCCCTACCACCCCCCACCCACCCAATTTTTTTTTTATTTTTTTTTTTGAATTCTGTTTTTATATTTTTTTTTTCAATTCTTTTTTTACATTTTTTTTTGATTTTTTTTTACATATTATTTTTTACTTATTTTTAGTTATTTTTTAATTAATTTAATTTAGTTTATTGATTAATTATGGATAATTTATAAATTATTATGTATGATTAAATATTTTTATAGTTTTTTTTAAACTAAAATCATGCCCAAACTATTTTTGGGTGGAATAATTTCATAATGGATGTTTGAAACCATAAACATGGTTTAATGGTTTCAAGAAGTTATAAACTGAAACCATTAGTATGGTCTAATGGTTTCGATACCCTAAATAGAAAAATTGAGTCAAATATTAATACAAAATGATATAGTTTCTATTAAAGAAAAAAACAATGAAATTATAATTGTTAAATGGTTTTAAATAATGATTATGACTGAAATCATAAAATAGAACTTTGAAACCATAAACATTGTTAAATGGTTTCAAGACGTTATAAATTGAAACCATTAGTATGGTCTAATGGTTTCGATACCCTAAATAAAAAAATTGAGTCAAATATTAATACAAGATGATATAGTTTCTAATAAAGAAAAAACAATGATATTATAATTGTTAAACTGTTTTAAATAATGATTATAACTGAAAACATAAAATAGATCTTTGAAACCATAAACATGGTTTAATGGTTTCAAGACGTTATAAACTGAAACCATTAGTATGGTCTAATGGTTTCGATACTCTAAATAGAAAAATTGAGTCAAATATTAATACAAGATGATATAGTTTCTAATAAAGAAAAAAACAATGAAATTATAATTGTTAAATGGTTTTAAATAATGATTATGACTGAAATCATAAAATAGAACTTTGAAACCATAAACATTGTTAAATGGTTTCAAGACGTTATAAATTGAAACCATTAGTATGGTCTAATGGTTTCGATACCCTAAATAAAAAAATTGAGTCAAATATTAATACAAGATGATATAGTTTCTAATAAAGAAAAAACAATGATATTATAATTGTTAAACTGTTTTAAATAATGATTATAACTGAAAACATAAAATAGATCTTTGAAACCATAAACATGGTTTAATGGTTTCAAGACGTTATAAACTGAAACCATTAGTATGGTCTAATGGTTTCGATACCCTAAATAGAAAAATTGAGTCAAATATTAATACAAGATGATATAGTTTCTAATAAAGAAAAAAACAATGAAATTATAATTGTTAAATGGTTTTAAATAATGATTATGGATGAAATCATAAAATAGATCTTTGAAACCATAAACATTGTTAAATGGTTTCAAGACGTTATAAATTGAAACCATTAGTATGGTCTAATGGTTTCGATACCCAAAAAATATAAATACAAGATATTATGGTTTCTAATAAAATAAAAGAACAATGAAATTATTATTGTTATTGTCAAATATTAATAGTATGCCAAAATCATTTGACACACTTAATAGTTTTTGTGTTAATTGTCAAAAATAAGTCATAATTATCAAAATCATTTGATACACTTAATAGTATGCCAATATAAAACTTTATAAACATCAAAAATAGATTCTTATAATATGTACTTCAAAGTAATAAAAAAAATTAAAAAACAAAAAAAATTAAAAAAAAATGTAAAAAAAGAATTAAAAAAATTAAAAAAATAAAAATAAAAAAAAAAGGGGGAGGGGGGGATGGGGGGCGCGCGTAGCAATTGTGGGGGGCGCGTGTAGCAATGGGGGGTGGGAGTGGGGGGCGCGCGAGTAAATATATGGGGGGGGCTTGGAGTAATCTATGTTGGTCATAGTTGCTAACTACGACCTACATGAGTCGTAGTTAGCAATCCCCATATATATATATATATATATATCAAAAACGTTGTTTAGTACAAATATTTGATGTGTCAAATATTAATTAAAAGTGTTAATAACGCATGACCTATTTGAACAATATACATGAGATGTATGTCGACCACTAAAACATACTTGATATATTAAAATTTATTTTACTTCATTTACATTTGATGATTAAAATCATTAAATATGGATATGTGTGTGACACAAATTAGAAATCTTTGAATTTGTCAAAGGAAGTTCAACAATGAAGTAAATAATAACTTGACAAAAGTATTTAAATTATATGAATGAGTCATATTAGTAAATACTTAGTTAATGAGTATAATAACTATTTTATCACATCATGTTCGACATGATATTATTTAAGATAAGTTTATTATAAACATTATTGACTCTTAAAATCTCTTTGCTTATAGTTAACCTTCACCCACAATTAGTTTCCCTTTTAAAATAATCATGAAGACACCATATGCGATATGGAGGTAAAAGCACCAAGCTTGTCTTTATGCGACCTTTTGGATTAAAAATTTATTAGATAAATTAAATCCAAGTCTAATGAATAAATATGTGGAAGTATTCTAAGGGATACTAGTCTTATATCATTCTAAAGGACAAAAGGTGTTTTGTCGCTAGATTTAAAACATTCCTCTAGTGGGAGTGTGTTTCTAAAAGAAACAGTGGGAGTGATATAAAACTTGAAAAATTATTCAAGTACTACAAAACATATTTATTGGAAAGGGAACATAAACCGGTTCCTTAAGGATGTTGAAGAACCATCGGTTTAAGTTGCACAAATCCAAGATAAGTCTAACATATCACATATGGCCAAAAGTATGATTTTATCATGACTCGGCAATGTGATATGGTTCTCATGGAAGATGAGTCTCTGACTTTATTAAAGGTCGTTAGACGGTCTAAATTCTGAGAAGTGGCTAAATGCCATGAAATCTTAAATAGAATCCATATACACTAACTTTATGAAGATAATGGTTATGTCATCAAAATGAGTAAGACTCATACGATGAAAGTGAGTATTCTTATTGAACATTGATATGGATGGTATTAAGAATACCTTTTAAGATTTGATTGATTATTAGAAGGTTTCACGCAAAATCATAATGCATATTATGATGAAACTCTAAATATAATTAATCATAAAGCTTAAAATCTGTTTGATTTCTTATACTAAATGTTGTAGTACATGTTTTGGTAGATGGATAACAAAGTTGCATTCCTTAATTGGAATAACCTCATATATATGTACTAGAAATATGTATAGGGTTTTGTTAATCCAAAGGATGCTAGAAAGGTATACAACATGTAGTTATCTAATTTTGACTAGATAAGAGATCTCAGAAACTTAATTATTCTTTGTTCCTATTATGAAGTTTTGAGAAAACAAATTAATAAGGACAAACCTATCTAATTTTGATTAGATTGATTAAGTTTAAATGTTTGTTCCTTTTATGAAGTTTTGAGAAAACAAATTAATAAGGACAAACATACCTAATTTTGATTAGATTGAATGAATTTAAATATTTGATCCTTTTATGAAGTTTTATGGAAAACAAATTAATGAAGGACAAATATAAATTGTGCACAAAGATTTAGTGGGAGCAATAATATTAAATTTGGTGTAATATGTGGAAGACA
Source organism: Trifolium dubium (assembly GCA_951804385.1). Taxonomy (NCBI): domain Eukaryota; kingdom Viridiplantae; phylum Streptophyta; class Magnoliopsida; order Fabales; family Fabaceae; genus Trifolium; species Trifolium dubium. Next base: position 15,078,025 of record OX638063.1, read on the forward strand.
TATTAATCATCAAAAGTATTTTCTTTATACATGTGACACATGATTAAAGAAATAACTCTTGATGAAATACTTAGGCAAGAATTCCTAAAGAGTTAGGAATAGCCTATCTATTTAGGCGAGGATTCCTAAAGATTTAGGAATAGTCTATGTACATAATTTGACAAAGTGTTCAAGACACTTAAATAGTTAAAAGTGTGAAATTATTGCATGTGTCGTAAAATTGGTTTTGTCTAAAGGACAATATCATATCTCATTAGATGAGAATGGGACACGTGATAATAATCCATATGCTTTGGAAGATGGATTGATCATGCACATCATATTATGTACTATATCAGATACACCGTATGATTGTAACACAATCAGTTAAGTACCAAAGTTTGAAACTAAGTGTTGGACACTGACTGAACTTCAAGAATATGCCTAAGGACCACAATGGAACTAAGGATTTTCTTGGAATAGATAGGCATGGGAAAGGGTCATTATAAGAAAGTTATAATGACGGCTAGTTTCCATAACCAATGTATTGTATATCATGCTTGAATATAAACATTGAAGGCTATAAGATAAGCTTCATAAGTATGTTTATTTCAATTATAGAAGTTAAGTATTTGACTTGGATTGTTTGGCTCATGATTGAGCTAAAACTATGTTTCCGGTGTCGCAAGTCACATTAATCACATTAGTGATGGTAATGGTTAAATCTTGCAAAACACTTGAGAATAGATCTCACCGACGATTCATTTATACTTAGACACTTCTATATTTCGATGGAGATCGAAATAGAACGTTGGAAGATACGTAAGATACCAACGTAAGGAATTGTTCCTTATTCACTAATTAAGCCTCTCGCGCAATTGAAGCGTGATGGGCATACTAAGTCTATGGGTATTAAAGTAATACCAGATTGGCCTTAGTGCTAGTGGGAGATTGTTGGAGTAAGCCCTAAGAGCCAATCTATTTTCATAGTATTTGCTTTGGGAATTTATTAATAATATAAGGCATTTCTTTCATTGTGTTTGTAAAGTACAAAATAATGAAATCCCTAGAATAGACAGTTCGTTTAATATTAAGTATGACTTAATCATGAGACTAAATTAAACATAAGGACACTATTCTTTAAAATATCCGTAGTCGAGCTTTAAGGTGAATTTGAGATAACCTTAAAGCATAAAGACTATTATGAAGATAGACTGATGATCGCATCTCATGGATAATAGGATAAAGAGTTATCAAGTCTTGACATAAGTATATATTATTAGGAGTAATATTTATACTGGATTGACCCGCCATAAGAGTACTACATGCCAAGTTATGCAAAGTGTCATAAGTCACTCTTATAATGATAATGGTGTAAACCGCCCTTAGACCTGAAACCACCCTTGTACCCTAGATGTGGAGTTAAGTGCTTTGTTGCTGATCTAACGTTGTCCGTAATAGGATAATCATAAAGGCAGTTAATGGGTACTCCGCAAAACATGCTAAGGGGCAGTGGTGTCCTAGATGGAATTTGCTAATCATGCATAACAGGATAAATGTCATGGGCCCAATATTGAACTGGACAAAGATGACACCAAGTATGCTTTGTCACTACTACAAATAAGACATTTGCTCACATGATTTTACATCAGTGTTATAATACCAGATATGAAAAGTGATATGTATTAGTTTTCACATCAGTGTAAATAATACCTGAAAGGAAATGCTAGTATACAATACATTTCACATCAGTGCAATTTAAGTCAGAAGAGAAAAGTCCACGCGGTGGCAAAGGTGTAAATACTATGAAATTTGTTATATCCTTTTTCCTTTCGGTCCTATTATCCACCGATAGCAAATGTTATTCCTTCACACTACAATAGTCAAATTTTCTCTTCAAAAACCCCAAACCCCATGAATCCCAAATCCCATTGAACCGAAAACGTCATGAATCAAATGTATTCCTGAATCGCAAACCCCAAACCGTTCATCAATTATTCTGTGTTCGTGAATTTCTGTTCCTGTTCCTAAATCAATTTCTGAATCGCAAACCCTAACATTCAGATCTGTTCGTGAATCACAAACCCAAACCTCAAATCTGTTCCTGAATCGCAAACCTGTCAAGGGTTCATCTATTTCTGTTCGTGTACAATCCCGATTCCGTTCATCCCACCTCAAATCTGTTCGTTAAATCCTCAAACTTGTTTGTGTTCAAACGTTCGTGAATCAATTTCTGTTCGTGTTCCTTTCCGTCACCGCCGCCTGAGATTCGTCGCTGCCATGTCTCCTTGAAGAATCGTGTTCGATCTGTTTAATTGTTTGCTGGTTCGTGTTGCTGGTTCGTTCAATTGCTGGTTGGTGTTTGCTGGTTCGTGACTTCGTGTTGTGTTACCACCGCCGTTCGACGATTTCTGTTCGTGTTCTGTTCCGTTGTTGTGTGTTATCGTATTCGTGTTCTGTTCCTGCTTGTTTTGTGTTCGCCACCGTTCGACGATTCTTTTGATTTTGTTTCTTAAAGTGTAGTGGTAATCTCTTGTACTATAGTCTCTTTGTTATGTTAATTTGTATTCTTTTTTATTCATTTGTTATTTCATTTTCTTACTTGTTATAGTTAGAACATTTTTTTGAAGCTTCTTGTCTGTCTTTTCTATATTGTTATGCCACTGTGAATACGCATGTTTGGATTTCAAGTGTTCAATTGACTGGTTTTTCATTTTAAGATAGTTATATAGTCTCAATATGGTGTGATTTTTAGGCTTTTGTTGACACCCTTTCCCAATAATGAGAACTGATCTTTCCAAATAAACTAGTTTTCTAGATGAACCTATATGCATTTTCTAGTTCTTTTTCTTTATTGTAATTTTTGCTTTTGATTTTGTATTGTTTAGAGAGGATCATGATATGCAGTACTCAAGTACATTGTAGCATCTGCTAAAATCGGACAAATCAAAGTTTTATAGAGATGACAAAGAGCTGTATGACGAAAGGCTAAGCTTCAAGTACATTGAAAGGTAATTTTGAATCTTTTATTGACACTCATATGTTTTACTATTCAAGCTGTTTGGAAGTTATTATACTAGATGTGAATGCATTGAGTTCATAAATATTTGGTACACTGACTGCAAGAATTATGGAATCATAATTTATTTCCTTTGATAGTCTTATTTACAGCTGTTTTTGCCATATGCATAACATAGATACAAAATACATTAACGGACCCTTTTAAAATTAATAATGCAATCAGATTATAAGGTTTGTATACCATGTTGAGATGCAATTCAGCAGCTACACCAGATGATACTGATTTCACTTTGTATAGATAGTTGATAGGCTTACTAAGATATCTTTGTCCCATTATAAGGTTTGTTATTTCTTACATTGTTGGACTTGGACTAGTAGGCATTTATGTAGGAGCCTAGAATATCATTTCACTTGACTACTCTTTCTTTATGCGGTGAAGTAGGAGACAAAAAAAATTACACGTTTGAGTTTAAGTCCTAACTTCTTTGTCTGGCTGGATTTGATTATTCAAAGCACTTATTTTTGTTTTCACATTTATTTTGATAACTAGTTTTCTTTTTTTAGTTCACATTTGTTGCTTATTTTTAGATAAATCCAAGTTAAGAAACCAGATTATACCAGAATCTATGTTCATAAGATGTTTGTTCTTAAAGCTTAATTTAGAAGCACTTGTTAAACACACGTTGAATGAAGTTTAGTAGTAGTTATCAAATCTGCTTTTTTCTTTCCTTCACGTTTTCATGAGCTCAAAGTTTTTTCATTCACATTAATTGAATGAAGCGTTTGGTCAATCTTGAAAATGTCAACTTTGGCCTCAACCTTTGATTATCACCTTTATAATCACTTTTCTTCCTTTTCAATTCAAATTTAGCTTTTCAACTTTGAATTCTTTGTATTTGGACTCTTTACTATCATATACATTGATTCACTGTAATAGATGGACTAATTTGTCTAAAATATAAATATATTAGGGACTAATTTGAGTTTTATTTTTGTCTAGACTAAATTGTTTATTTCGTGCTTTGTTTTCAGTTACTAAAAGAATCATGACTTATGTAGTTGACTTTGGAACAAGAAAAGTTTGTTTATTTGTTACTCACTTGTACTTATAGATTTCAATAAAGTTTAATAAAAATGATTTGGAATTGAACAAATAAAAAGAGAAGACTAGAGAAACAGAGAATGAATTTTGTGTACATAAGCTAGTATCTTAACAACAAATGCTTTGCTTCAGCCGATTGTTAGCAGAGGCATTTGTTAGTGACAGTGAGTACTTTTAACTAAACTTAATATTGGAATAAACACTGTACTGAGATTGTTGAAGCTCTCATATTTTTATACATTTTATTCTGTCAATTGTGTACAATAACATTGCTAATTCCTTGATATGCTAAAGTTTCTTTACTCTTCATTTTGCTATTTAATAACAGCTGTGCAGAGAAAGAATAGTTGGAAGAATCAGAGCTTTGCAAGAACTTGTTCATAGTGTCAACAAGGTATGTGACTTTTCCTACATGTTATTTCTATTGCAATATATGTACTGATTACATTTGTCTATAGAACTTTTGCAATTAGGTAAGGATGGGTGTCATTTCATGTTTAGTCTTAAGTGAGAAAAGATACGCAGAATTTAGTGCAGCTTGTTAATTCATGTGATAGTTGTGTTTGTTTTATTGTGATACTATTTTGCTGTTTTTCACTCTTGAGTGGATGCTCATATTTTAGACTGAATTTTCTAATGGTTTTCACTTTGTTCTATAGGCACATCTCAAAAAGATTTGCTCTCAAGAATCTCAAGAGCCTACACAACATGTTGGACATGAGTGTTAAAGCAAATGGTATATTTTATATATGTTTGCTTTGCTTATATGCTCCGGCTGATTGTAGTCTGTTTATATGCTTTTTAGTGATAGTGTTTTCGTTTTCTTTGTTATAGTAATGTTGGTTATATTTTGTAAAATAGTTTGTTCTGCACCGTTCTACATAAAATATTTGCTTGTATGTTGGATTTGTATTATGACAATGATGATTTGCATGTTGGTCTATTGCTACAATCATGAATATATATCGTGTTTAATTTGAATATGAAATAGTAGGGAAAAAAAGTGAACATTTTTTTTTCAAAAAATTAAGACATTTCACATCGGTGAATAAAACGACCGATGTGAAAACTATACTTTTCACGTCGGTGATATCAATATAACTGATGTAAAAACTAGCGTGATGTATTTCAGCCCAACCCTTTTCCCTTCGGCTATTCTTCAAACCCGATGTGAAATGAAACTTTTCACATCGGGTGACCACCCGATGTGAAATATGCCTGACTTACCATTACACCTTTCCACACATCGGTTGGGCAACCGATGTAAAAAGTTGATTTTACCCGATGTAAAATGTCATTTCTACACTAGTGTGTGTTCAATATAGACATAAGGGGCAAAGGGGTAATTGTACACACATGGATCATAGTTAAGGTTATGTTTAGATCACATGTAATTTCTCATGACTTGGGTAGCAATGATGTGTTGCTAGATACCGCTCATTGTTTATTATATTAAAAGGAAATTTAATATAATTGCCTACGTCATAGAAACCTACAGGGTCACACACATAAGGACAGTCTAATATTGAGATAATTAAGGAACACCATAAGATATGGTAAATATGCAAAGTGATAAGGGTATCACGGTAATTAAACAAACAAGATACACTCATGTGGGGCGCGCGCCCTAGTATATCTCTTAAGAGATTTTTTTTTATTTTTTTTTTGTCCAAGATAAAAGATTTGTCTTGTTGCACAAGACAAAATTATCTATATATAGAGAACTCTTGGCATAAGCAATATACACCAAAAAAAGCATAAGAAATATTTTAGAGTTGGAAACCCTAAAATAATTCTTCTCTCAATATTCTTGAAAGCCTTCATACTTAAGGGCTAGCACTCTTTTGAAGGTGACTATTCGTGAGGACTAGCTAGAGGCGTCGGTGATCTTCATCAACGCTCGTGATCTTTTCTAGTTCGTGGCTTTAAGGGTTCTGTTCTACAAGAGGTAACAAACCCTAAACACATATCATGCTCATTCGTAAGGATCAATAAAAGGAAATTTTTTAAAATTCCGCTGCTTTACTATGTCAATTTTCCTTCAAAAACAGCATTAGACATTGCAACAACTGCTGCAATGAAGAAAATATTATTCAGTTCTGGAGTGAAATATGGTTCACAAGTCACTGATATTCCCACACGGACCGTACTTATACTAAGATCAAACTCTTCGATTATGGATAAAGTGATACCAGACAAGTCTAAAATCATTTGATATGTTATTGAGACACATAAAGATTAACGGTGTTTAAGAAATCACAAAAATTGTTAATTTTGATGTGTCTCAATAACATATCAAATGATTTTAGAATTGTCTGAAATTTTACACAAATGTGATGATTTAAGAATGCGTCTCAACGAAGGTAGTACTTAAGTTGTTGTAACATAGTACATGTCTAACAAACTGTATTTTTTATCTATAATTACTTGGTTGCACGGGCTCGATTGTTGGTAAAGCGTAAGATAAATTTGAATGCAAAGAACTTGGAGAACAAAACAGCATTAGACATTGCAACAACCGCTGCAATGAAGAAAATATTATTCAGTTCTAGAGTGAAATATGGTTCACAAGTCACTGATATTCCCACACGGGCCGTACTTATACTAAGATCAAACTCTTCGATTATGGATAAAGTGATAACCTTTATACGTCGCATTAAAAGAGAAATATTAGATGAACAACGTAACACTTGCTTGATAATTGCTACTCTTGTTATAACTTCCACCTATCAATCAACATTGAGTCCCCCTGGTTGAGTTTATCAAGTTAATGCTAGTGACGACAATAATCATGCTGCGAGTGCGAGCATCATTTCTAACCCAAAAAATACTTGAAAATCGGTCTTGTCACGAGATGATTTCATTTTATTTTCAGTTACGAATATGTTTTCGTTTTTTGTATCAAATCTAGCAATATTCATTTTGACGCCAAGCGGCATACTTGGTAGTCTAGTGTACTGGCCAGTGAGTTTTTTCGCCATTTGTTATCTATTTTCAACATGGAGGATATCCCCGACACATGCCAATTCCATTATTGTTGACATCATTATGTATTTAGTTATGTTTTTCTGGTTCACTTGTTTTGCTATAACAATGTCCCCTTTACTTCAATGGATGCATAAAGCTAAGAAACCGAGTAGATTGTAGTTAAAATTGACATTGATGCAATAGCAGAAAGAAAGAAACACCAATGAAGGTTGTGGGTACGAGAATGATGGTACAATCGCTAATTAATGAGATCGATCGACAACTCAAACCACTGGTGACAAAATTCATATGTAGGCAACAATATTTCAACGTCGATTTGTAATTTTCATTTTCTAATATTGTTGTATTATTTGTTCAATCTTAGCAAATTGTGAACCTTTGTATCTTCATTATAATTGTTGTTTGGAAGAAAATTTATTATTCTCCTTTGAATCTTCATTATAATTGTTGTTTGGAAGAAAATTGATTATTCTCATGATACTTTAAAGTTTAAAGTAGCATCTCATAAAATATTATAATTGTCGTAGGAAATTGTTTTGATGTCCCGTAAATGTGTTAGGGAGAGGCTGAAATTACTTATGTCATAATTGTCACCCGAATCAGGTTAAACATGTATTGAAAACAAAACAAAAAAAACTTGAGATGATGACCTTAAGAACTATCTTTATTAAATCACTATTTATTCGTCACCCTTGAGCAACGTGGAATCCACCAATTGGTTAAACTGACCAGTTGAACTAAAGGTTAAAGAGTTAGTGGATGTCCATAGTTCTAATCTAGGCAAAAGAGAAAAAAATTGACAATATACTAACTATATACTAACAACTAACATTTTCCTATAAAAAAAACGCGGAATTCACCAAGATATTTTCAAGATAGCTTTATCAAGTACCTTTATTTTTTATTTTATTTTTTACACTAAAGTACCTTTATTTTTTAATTTTTGGTTTAAATGTATTTTTGGTCTTCCTATTTTCATAATTTTAAACTTTTGATCTTCTCTTTGTCAAAACCAATTTTTTGGTCCTCAAGTTTTAAAGTCAACTTTTTTTAACCACGCGAAATAGTAAATCATTGATAATTCATATATATATATAAAATAGAGAGATCGGGGTTCGTATCACGGTCATAGCATCTGATCTAGTAATTTTAATATTTTCTACCAATTAAATTTAACAATTTAAAAAAAAAATTATCAGTTGAGTTAGAATCTATAGACCGATATATATGCATTTAATCATTTTTTGTGGTTTCATAAACCCAATTTGATTTTGACCAAATCTTGACTTAATGGTGTTAACATGATATTTTTTTCATCACTAATTGAATATTAGTTTGAGAATCAATCCTAACATAAATAATTTTAACCTTCTCCCCGAATGCAGTTACGGAGAAACGAATCATATTAACACGTTTTAAATGAAATAAAATACTAGATGTTGTGACGTTAGGGAACAATTTCTCCCAAGTTATTGTAAGAAAAACATAAGGTATGGCAAAGTGTTGGAGAAGAGTTAAAGAGAAACTAAGATTTTAGAGGAAATGGTTTACTAATACTTGGATGATTACAAAGTACATTGAGAGTTCCTTTTTATAGGAGAAAGGACTCTACATAGTTTACATGCATGAAGACAAGTGGCAAGAGCAAATCACATTACATGACAAGTGGTAAAGAACATAAATGCAACTATACAAGTGTGATACATGCAAGACCATATGTGTCTCATGCTCTATGCCAAGTGTAAAGAAACTACAAGCAAGATATTCATGGATTGAAACAACATGAATGGGCTTGGATCACAATGAATGGGCTTAAGAAAAGCATCAAACTCTAACAATTATAAACAAAACCTCCATCTCGAAAAGCTGACCACACTCACCTTCCCCAATTTCTCTACATATGGCAACAACTGGCTTTTCCGCCTCCATGATTTCTTCATGTTGCAAATTGCAATACTCATCTTTCCTAGTTTTCCTATAAGTTACTACCTCTCTAATTTTAAATATAAGAAAATGTACCTTTTAAATATATTAAAAGTTTGATGTATTTTGTTTAAAATATTTATTTTATTAGAACATCTTTCTCCTTCGACTTACAATAGTCATATCTATGTCCATATCTCTACATAATATATTTACAGATATCTCTCTCATGGTCATTTTTCTAGGTGACATTTTCTCAATAAACAAAATCTTCTTCTTAATTTATTATGAGTTTTATCTAGAGAAACGTGGTTCGATTCCCATCAAAGACAAAATAACAATTTTTTGTATTTATTCATGAATAAATTAACTTTAGTGAGAAAGACAAGGTTCAACCCCTCAATACTCATGATCAACTACTAATATTTTTTTAGTTATTTTATTGTATGTACTTTTTTATACAAATTTATTTTTTATGCATTAATTTTTGTTGGTTGTATTTTTATGCATTAATGTTGGTTATTTTTGTTTTCACCACAAGCGTAATTTGATTCGGGAGTAAGTTCTGGCATCAAGTGGTTCCAACCCCCTCTCGATCGCAGTTGCGGGGATCGAATTGTGGTCCTTCCTACCAAGTTCAACATCAGTCACCACTAAATCAACGAACAATTAGTGCATTAATGTTGGTTGGTTCAATATTAAAATATTATTTGCTTCCTAGCCAAAAAAATGTTGAAATATTTGTAGTGAAACATTTTTTTTTACAATGTGGTAAATTAATTTATTTTTTATGAAAAGAATTTAAGGTGGAATTATTAACCCACATCTTTTTATATATTCATATAATTCTTTACTAGGTGATATTTTTCTTTGGTATAACTAAGATTAATGAGCCACTATTAAAAAACAAATAAATCAAATTAATTTTATACAAATAACAATAATTTTTTAAGATAAATATTTTCATTACGTATTGTATATAACAAAAAATTTAGTTAAAATTCAGTTGATTCATAACGTATTGTAACCAAACAATTGTTACAAGTATTTTTTTTTTATTAATTTTCACGGATTAATATTTATTTGTACTGATATATTAATACAAGTGTCTAATTTTTTTTTTGTAATTTACGTGAAACATATATTTATATTCATATATCAATAATACAAGCTCTATATTTCCTATTATAATATTTTCAGGGACTAGAGATAAAATATCATATTGTTGAGAATGGAGTGAGAGATCACTCTCTAGGACCTTTTTTTGTAATTTCTACAGGACTTATATTTACAGTCAGGGACAGACCCAAATAGTGTTAAAAGGGACGGCCGCCACCTTATCATATATAGCTATATACTACTCTTAAATATGTATATTGTGTTCGCCACCCTTGCCATATTAACTACGAAGTATTGTCTAAATTAATGTACATCTCATATTGTTTAGAAGTCATAATTCAACTGAGGATAAAAAATGCTGAAATTGCTACGTCGAATGGTCATGAGCGGGGTTCGATCATGATCAGTGGCGGAGCCAGGGGTGGTATGGTTAGGCTATGACCCACTCGAAAAAGGAAATTATTAATATACCCTAGGTGGTTTGAAAGGTAAAGTTTAGATGCAATTTTTTAGATATTTTATTCTAGTTATAACAAACTTTAAGAAAATCATGAATTTGAAAAATTATAGTTTGTTATGTTAAGAACCATACAAAAAATACCTAAAGAAATACTCATAAGTTTTGCGCAAAAGAACTTGAACATGAGACCTTTGAGAGTAGAATAGTTAAATTAATACACTTAGATCTTACCAAAACCAACATTTTTATGAATCAAAAAAGTATTTGCCAACTATTTTATTTCATTGTTTTTAAATATTATGGTAATTTCTTACATATTTTCACTAAAAAATTTCAATACTGAATAATAAATTCTTATGAAAAATAACATTTTAGTATAAAATAATTTTGGTAACCAACATTTATTTCTTATACTTTTTTTAAATAATAGATAAGAAAATAACTTTAAAAAATACTAATTTGTTTTAGTTGGTCAAAAATACTCATTTACCAATTATAATTTTGTTAAGCTATTTAATTAATTTAAAATATTGTGCTTCAAAAAATTAATTTAAAATATTCAAAAATATCTTTCAAAAATACCATTTTAAGGTATTTGATTAAAAAAATTTATAATCAACTTTAAGGTTATTATAACTTAAAAAAAATTATGTATTTGCTTTAATAGGGTATATGTGTGTATATATATATAGGGGGATGCTAACATTGACCATGTGGGTCAAGGTTAGCAACCATGACCCATGAGAATTTGGGGGGGGCGCGCTGGGGGGGTGGGGAGCAATGGGGGGCGCGCGGAGTAATTATGGGGAGTGGGGGGGGGGCGAGAAATTTATGGGGGGGGTTGGAGAAATTCCTTTGGGTCATGGTTGCTAACCTTGACCTACATAGGTCAATGTTAGCATTCCCCATATATATATATATATATATATATATATATATTATGTTTTAAAACCAAATTTTACATTTTACAGAAGTTATATGTTATACTTATACTTCTACACCGTCTCAAATTATAAGGAAATTATTATTTTTTTTCTCAAATTATAAAGGAAAAAATTCACTACAAGAAATTTCTGCATTTGCTACGAACATTTGCGAGGAAAATTGGTTTCTCGCAAATGTTTTGCATTAGCGAGGAAATTTCGTCCCTAATGTAGTGGGACCCAGCTTTCAAACGGGTCTTACACGCGTGCGTTTCATGCGAACTGGTCAAACACTTTTGCGAGGAAATTTCCTCGCAAATGTCTGGGTCCACCACCGCGTGCATTTCACGTTACCTGCGCCACCTGCAAGATTCCTGCGAGATTCCTGACACAACTGCACAAACACATTTGCGAGGAAATTTCCTCGCAAATGTCTGGGTCCACCACGCGAATTCGAACGTTACGCAACGGGCATATATTAAACACGCTCCTCCTTACCTTTCCATTCCATTCTCTATATAAATAACTTCCTCCCTTCTTCCATAACTTACTATCTTCTACTTCTCTCAAAAAAATTGTTTCTTCACAAATTCTATCTATCTTTCAAGTTATATTTATCTACTTTTATTTTTTAATCTCATTATTAATCAAGGTTAGTTTCATAAATTATGTTAATATTTTTTTATATTATCTAAATATTTAGGATTATATATATTTTAACACAATTTTTTATGATTTTTTTTTATTTAGGTTGTTGTTGTTGTTTGGTTGTTGTTACTATTTTGGAGCTCTTTCTCATCTCTTCATTGATCATATTATTGAGGTTAGTACTTTAATTTGTGTAATTTAGTTTTATTTGTAGATTAATAATGTTAGTATATTAATGTTTATATAAAAATTTGTACTTTTCAAAACATGTTATATTTTAAGAGATAGTTAAGTAAAATTATAAATGAAAAAGTTTAAAATTTTTCAAATTAATTAATTATACAGCCCCCCCCCCCCCCCCCCCCCATCCTTTAAAAAAAATTGTACGCCCCCCCCCCCCCATTATTAATTAATTATAATATATTTTATTATTACTTTTTTATTTTAATTAAGTATTTTATTTAAGTAGTTAATTAGTTTTGTATAGTTAAATATATAATAATGTTATTTATTACTAATTTGTCAAATTTATTAACTACCCCACCCCTTAATTAATTCTGTACGACCCCCCACCCCCTTAATTAATTTGTCAAATTTATTTTTTTCTTGTTATTTTAATGAAGTATAAGTACTAAGTACTAGCTACTAGTACATTTAAATTTATATATAGTTTAGTTAGTAAAAATTAGTTAGTAAAAATTGGTTAGAAAAAAAAGTATTCTAAATTAGTTAGTAAATATTAATTAAATAATATTATTTTCTTATAATCTTTAATTTTATTTTTTAGGGTGATTGTTTATTGTGCGTTGATTTGTTGGATCGAGTTGTCTCTTCCTTTTTCTAAAGTCATCGGCATAATTATCTGAGGTTAGTATATATCTTATTTATTTTAAATAATTATTAATAGAATATATATTATTTTATGTATTAGTTTATTTTGATTAAAAAAAATATTAGTGGTTAAAAATAATGTTAATATTATATTATTCATTAATTTAAAATAAGAAATTATAAAAAAAAATGAAAGAAACAAACACATGCAGTGGCCACCACCCACTGTGTTGTTACGTTTCCCATACCCCATTAATTAATTAATTAGTTATTTTTTTATTATTTCCTTTTGATTTTAATTAAGTTAAAATTTGTAAAAATAAAGTTGATATAATAGTTTAGTTAGTTAAAATTAGTTAGAAAAAAGGTACTCCAAGTTAGTTAGTAAAAATTAATTAAATATGATATTTTCTTATAATCTTTAATTTCATCTTTTAGGGTGATATATTGTTTGCTGTGCGTTGATTGTTGGATCGGTGTCTTCTCCTTCTTCTAATTAAACTCATCGGCATAATTATCTGAGGTTAGTATATCTTATTTATTTTAATTAGTTATTAATTAGTAATATATGTTAATTTATGTGTTAGTTTGTTTTGACTTAATAAATATTATTAGTGGTTAAAAATAGGGTTAATTAGCTTTTACCCCCTGTAATATACACCAAAATTGCTTTACCCCCCTGTAAAATTTTTTTGTTGCTTTACCCCCCTGTAATATCAGATTTTGTGTTTTACACCCCTGGACTCAAGTCAACCATACTAAAACCGCCGCTATAAAATCGCCGCAAATAAAACCGCCGCAAAATATAATTTAGCGAGGGTTTTTAACTGACGCAAGAGAAACTGTCGCAAGAAAACCGCCGCAAAATGTGACTTAGCGACGCAAAAAACCGCCGCGAAATGTGACTTAGCGACGCAAAAAACCGCCGCAACAAAAACCGCCGCAAAATAAAAATGTTAGCGGCGGTTTTAAACCACCGCAAAACAAAACCGCCGCAAATTATATTATAGTTGACTGAGTCCAGGGGGTAAAACACAAAATCTGATATTACAGGGGGTAAAACAACAAAAAAAAATTACAGGGGGGTAAAGCAATTTTGGTGTATATTACAGGGGGGTAAAAGCTAATTAACCCTTAAAAATAATGTTAGTTTTTAAATAAATGAATTGTACGTAGTTTAAATTTAATATATCGTAAATTTGACTAAAAAAAATAGTTAGTAAAAATAATGTGAAAAAATTAATGTAAGAAAACTAGTAGATTTTAGATGAATTGTTAGTTATATTTAATTAATATTTTAGTTGATAAAAAGATATTTTATAATTTATGAAAACAATTTTATAAAAAGATAGTGCTATAAATATATGGTAGTAAAAATATTTAATTTATAAGTTAATCGTTAATATAGTTTAATGTTTAATTAATTTATTGAAACTGATTAATTTTTATTATTGGAAACGACTCGGTACATATATATATATATATATATATATAGATGGATCAAATTAGATCTTAACGAGGTTGGATGTACAAAAGAAAATATCGGGGCATGAGGATGATTAGAGCTCGTTTTAAGGAAGGAGTTGAACAATTTATTGAGTATGCGAAGTCACGAGAAGATTTTAGGACGGAAGGAGGGATAAGATGTCCGTGTATCAAATGTATGTGTGTCAAGATTAAGACGCAAGAAGAAATCATGGCTCATTTAAGAAAGGATGGATTTATGAATGACTATTACATGTGGAGACATCACGGTGAAGAAGAGCCTGCGGATATTAACACTCAGCAGATTGATGGCAATGCGCAGGCTTCGGGCAGTGAAGCGCATGCGGAGTTTGAAAACTTTGATAGGATGGATGATATGGTTGGTGACGCTCTCGGGGTGAACCTGTCGTACGAAGGGGGAGGCGAAGAGGAAATAATCCCGAACTAGAAAGCGCTGAAGTTTTATGCAATGTTGGAGGAAGTGAACCGACCGTTGTATGAAGGGTCGGCTGAGTCGAAGTTATCGGTGTGCGTGAAGTTTTTAGCCGCCAAGTCAAAATGGAATGTACCTGAAGATTGCTTGGAGTTCTTTAACAAGGTGGTATTGGATGTGTCGCATGTACCAGAAAATTTGCCATCTAGTTATTACGAAGCGAAGAAGTTGGTGTCGAAGTTGGGATTGCGAGTTAACAAGATCGACTGTTGCGTTAATGGCTGCATGTTGTTCTATGACAACGAGTTCGGTACGAATGACGGTGATCTGGAGGAGTGTAAATTTTGCAGTGCACCGAGGTATCAGGTCCGCAACAGTGATGTGCATCGCAAGCAGAAACGGGTGTCGGTTAAGTCAATGTTTTATGTGCCGTTAATACCGAGGTTGCAGAGATTGTTTGCATCATTGGAAACTGCGAGCAAAATGACATGGCATCATTACAACGCAGCAAATTCAAATGAGATGTGGCATCCATGTGACGGGATGGCTTGGAAACATTTTGATCAAATGCATCCTGATTTTGCGAATGATCCACGTAATGTAAGACTTGGATTGTGCTCTGATGGTTTTACCCCTTATTTCCAAGCGTCTGCATCGCCGTATTCTTGTTGGCCAATTATTGTCACTCCGTATAATCTTCCTCCTGAGATGTGCATGACGAAACCGTACATGTTCTTGAGTTGTATTGTCCCGGGACCGTCGAACCCAACCGATGGCATTGATGTATACTTACAGCCGTTAATAGATGATTTGAAGAGGCTCTGGAATGGTGTATTGACGTATGATATTGCAAAGAAGGAGAATTTCAAAATGAGGGCTGCTTTGATGTGGACCATTAATGACTTTCCTGCATATGGCATGTTGTCTGGTTGGTCGACTCATGGAAGATTGGCGTGTCCACATTGTATGCGTGACACCAAAGCATTTCAAATAAAAGGAAAGGCTTCGTGGTTTGATTGTCATCGTAGGTTGTTACCTAAAAATCATCAATTTCGGCGGATGGAGGATGAGTTCAAGAAAGGAATTGTAGAAAGAGATGGTCCCCCTACTTTGTTATCTTCGTATGACATATCTCAAGTAGTGAGCAGCCTAGATAAATATCCAGATGTTGGAAAAAGAGTCAGATACGATGGATATGGCGAGAGGCACAACTGGACAAAACGAAGTATCTTTTGGGACCTCCCTTATTGGAAGGACAATTTACTGAGACACAATCTTGATGTTATGCACATTGAAAAGAATTTTTGTGATAATATAGTGAACACAGTCTTGAATGTGTCCGGTAAAACAAAAGATAATGAGAAGGCTAGACTTGATTTGGAGAAGTTTTGCAATAGATCGGAGCTTGATGACACGAAATCATATCGTATTTTTAGCTTAGTTTAGGTGAACTTTAGTTGTATTTGCATATGTTTTTAATTCATTTATGTCTTTTTATGCGGGTATTTGTTTTGTTTTTAGTTTTGTCTAATAAAATAGGTCGGAGAAGAGAATTGAGCAAAAAGGGCCAAAAACGCAGCAAAAAGGGGTGCAAATCAAGCAAAATCAGCCCAGTCCACAATTTGGCCTGGTGGCGCCCGCCACCAGCTTCGTGGCGCCCGCCACAGAATCCAGGATTGGCAAAAACTGAATTTCACGCAACGTGGGGAGCAAGCACGCGTCTGATCAACTGTTTTCCCCAATCGTACGGCTATTGGATAAAATCAAAAGTGAAGCCTATCTTTCCTATTTTCATGGATCGTAGAAGTTAAAAATCCTCTATAAATAGAAGCTTGATTCTCATAACAGACTACGCTTTATTTTCTTTTATTTCAGTCAGTTTAAATTTCCCGCATTGTAAACTGTCTCGGTTCTTCCACATCGGAAGTCCGATTTTAATTCCGTTTTCAATTCCCTGTCAAGAATTTTACCTTCTTTAATTCAAGCAAGTTTATTCAGCAATTCTCTCCAGGTTTTTATTTAATGTTTTTATTTAATTATTTATTTATGTTCAATTTAATTTTCTGTTTTTGTTTATTTAATTTCTTAATTATGTCTAGCTAAATTTCCTAGATATCGGTATGTAAACTAATTCTCCGAAGGGAGTTTAATGATGATTTAGCGCGCGCACTTAAACTATTTTTCTTATTCGAATTCCTAATTTTAAAACTCCTATGCTTTGAGTGAGAAAAACAAAGCAACTAAGGTTAAAATCAATAGAGCGAGAGTTTGAGGTTTTAACTAGATAGTAGGAATTTGATATTAATCTTTGAACGAGCGAGAGCCACGTTAGGATTAATTAGAACTAATTGATTTTCAAAATATACTTTCGAAACTGAGGTGGTATAAAAGTGACAGCAAAACCCCTAGTCTAGATTGTATGGTTTTTATCAACAAAACGAGAGTGTGAGGTTTAGACCATTAAATTAAGAAAGTTCTTCTGAAAAATAAACCCTTTTCACGCGCGCTATTAATTCATTAAATTCCCGATGGCTAATTAAGTTACATACCGATATCCCGCTTTTATTTAATTAATTTAAATTCTTAAATTTAATTTCTTTAAGTTCTAAAATTCTAAACAAACCCTAAAATTCATTAGCCTTAGATTTACACCGTAACGGTAGAAATACGGTAGTTCGATTATTGGTCCCTGTGGATTCGATATCTTTTAAAACTACACGACGAGACTGTGCACTTGCGGTCAATCAAATCTATTGATACACAAATCGTCGATCAAGTTTTTGGCGCCGTTGCCGGGGACCAATTTAGTCGATATCGTAACTCCGTCGTTACACCGTAGAGACTAAGGCATTTTAAATTTAAAAATCGAAAAAAAATAAATAAAATAAAATATAATAAACAATTCTAGGATAGTCCTTTGAGCTTAAATGTACAACTCAAACCCTTCTTATAATGACTATCCTCAAAATTTCAACTACCCTAATCAAAATTGCCCATATAACTACCAGCCTCAGCCGTCCCTATACTCCGAGGGACAATACCTTAACTCTCAGTACAGTTACTATCCTCCATATTCAAACCCTCAAGAATTTGTCAGTCCTAGCCTATTAGCAGCATATAATGAATTTATGGAAGAGTCCGCTAAGGCTAGTCACGAGCACCGACTTAGAGAAATAATGAGGGAACACGAGCTTATAAATGAACAGATTAGACAAAACAGTCTCGAAACCCAAAGGGTGCTCGACGCCATGGTTGCCTCAACAGCGACTTCCCAAGAGTCGCTGGAGACATTGATCACCCAGTTCACCAAAACAACCATAGAACCCTCTTACGAGAGACAAGTAGACGTCGTAGCAAACGTTAATGAAAGCGAGATTGAGAGGCCTAGTGAGAACGGTAATGATGTTGAGAGTTTCAGCGAGGAAAGAGTGGAGATCAAAGAAGCATCACCGATAATCCTCCCTAGTGAGGTAGTCGAAGAGGTAGAGAAGGAAACACCACATGTTTCCCCTGCTCCCTACAATCCACCAATCCTTGTTCCTCAAGAGATAGTAGAGGCTAAAGTAGACCCAATTCCCAAAACATGTGAAAAGAAAAAGAATGTAAAAATCAATGCACATAGGGATAAGGGCACAAATAGAAAGAGTAAATTAGGGGAAAGAAAATTTGAGGATAACGTTAGTGCAAAGAGGATGAGGGTAACATTTGGGAAGGCAAATAAAAGCCCTAAAACAAAAGAGAGAAGGACACCTGAGATTGAACCAAAACCCCCACCTAAAATCAGTAAATCCTTTTTTCTCTCAAAACGTAAGATAATAGAAGAGGGCAGGGAAGCTGAACTGCCCTATAGGAGAAAAAAGAGAAAGAGTGAGGGGTATGTGAGAATACTTGATAAGTGGCCATGGAAATCGTTCCCGATTAGGCCACCGCAAGAGAGGTAAAACTCTAAACTGTCGAGCTCACCGACACTAAACAAAGCGCTCGGTGGGAGGCAACCCACATATAGGTTTTAGTTTCGCTTAAATAATAATAATTTTGCTTGTGTCACTAGTTGTTGCTTATTTTTCTGTTCTATTATGTTTTAAAGAAGTAAAGCGGTATTTATACAACTTGTTTCTCACTCACATTTTTGGTATATGTTTTTCAACTCTATTTTTTTTTAGATACCTTTTCTTTCTTACACGATGTATCAAGCTGAGAATCATGATATCAGGTTCAGAGGAGTAGGACAGATAAAAGGCTATGAGATTCACGCTCAGAGAGATATGCATTTATCCATCTACCCTAACGGTTACACCATGACCAGACTGGGAATCGAAGAGAGTGTCATGTCCTTACTTAATGAAGTTGGTTGGTCTGATTTTGCTGTGGAAAGGAGGTTTACCTCTTACCGCAATTTAACCCTTGAGTTCCTAAGCTCATTTTCCTATCACCCTGAGATCGGAAAAGGATTCAACAAAGGCCTCATAAACTTCAGAATGTTTAACACTGATTACACCTATAACAATAGAGAGATGGCCAAACTACTAGGTTTCCCGAGTGATCCGCACACTTTCACATCCGTTGAGGAGGATTTGTTCCCTTACGGTGAGCTAGACCATTTTTGGGGGAAGATCTCAGGGGAGGGGCAAGCTGATTATGAGAACATGCGTTCTGAGAACATACACAACCCAGCTTTCCGTTACTTCCACAAAATCCTAGCACACACCCTTTTTGGTAAGGCAGAAAACAACCGTTCTGTGTCCCGTGAGGAGCTCTTTATCATGCTATGTGCCACGCAATCCCGACCTGTCAATGGGGCCACCTTTATAATGAACAACCTGTACAAGATAGCCCTTGAGTGCCAAGGACCAATCCTGATAGGTGGCCTAGTTACCATGATTGCTGATGCCATTGGAGTGGAATTTCCCGTTAACCAACTTCAACCTTTAGGGGAAGAAAGACGGATGAACATAGACTTTTGCTTCAACAATAGCTTCATAGGAAACATGGGACCCGAAAGATTCGACCTCCTTATCAATTACCAAATCATGCCCCATTTTACCTTGCCTAACCAGAAAACAAGCATTCATGACAGAAACAATTGGCTTTATGATTTGAGGGAACCACAAAATGAACCTTTCTCACCTCCATCTTCACCCCAAGCCTACATAGACCTTGACACGGATCTCTCTGAATCTGATCCAAGTGAATCTCATGGTTTTACTCCTACTGCTACCTCTCCTGTTACTTCTGCTCCTGCTGCCGATGCCCCAGTGGGGCCACCGACCGTATCTTTGGCTATGTTCGAAGCATTGCAAGCTAAAGCTAATGCAATGGAGGCCGAGCTGACTAAGTTGCGCGCGGAATTTTATGCTTTCTTGGATACCGCCGCCGCGCAAGTAGAGAATATTTGGGATGAGTTAGGCTTTGTGGTGAATGAAGTCGAACATAATCGTAGTGGCTAGGACCGTCCCAACGTGTTTACCGCATTCCTAGGATTTTTATTTAATTTTCCTTGCTTTAGAATAAATAAATCCTAGAAAATTTTCTTTATTAGTAGTATGATTTGATTTTCAGAAAATTTGCAATGACTATATTTAAATTGATTTAGTTTATGAATAAAAAAACTCCTGTGAGAGACCGTTTGTTTTTATACTCTTGTGTGCTCATATGCATTTTCTTGTGAATAATTGCTCTGTGATAGAAATTTAATATTGTGCAAATTTTAGCCTGTTAGAACTAAATTCAACTGTGTGCAAAGCTGTGCTATTTCTTTTAGACAGGTATAGGTATTGATTCAATTGCACAACAACACGCTACAGGACGAAAATGGCCTAGAATCACAACAATTGGCCTTGTGGCGGCCGCCATGACACTGGTGGCGCGCGCCACAGAATGAAAATACATGATTTTGGCAAATTTTGTGCAGAAAGAAGCGTGTTACAGTAAGCCTGTCTTTGTATTGAATGATTTTTGTCCTTGAAGGTTTGGAAAGGAATTGATTCTCTCTGTAATGTAGACAACATCATTAAGTTTTCATTCAATTTTCCAACTACACATCACTACACTATTTCCACTTTTTTCCACTATAAATTCACATTTCATGATACACTCACTTCACACCATAGTTCTCATTTCACAGAGAGTTTCTTCCTTTCATTTTTCCTAAGAGTCTTTCAAGCTAAGGTAAGTAAAGGTCATGGCACAACAAGAGGAGTATGCAATCAATTTCCAAAATGGAGGGCAAGCTAGGCTCTACCGACTCCTCCTCCGAAAGGAGTACGAACCCACGAGGTATGCCGATGATCTTTGCCTCGAAACTTTAGGATTATCAGATAGCGTGCAATACTTGATTCGATCATTCAGACTAGACTTTTTGTTTTCTTTTAAGGACCCCGTTTATGTCCAACTTACCGCGGAGTTCCTTAGTTCTCTAGAACTTAACCCCACCCCCGACCGTGTGAAGTTCCGTTTGTTTAATGTTGATTACAACTTTAGCTTTGATGAGTTAGCCGGGTTGTTGCACCTACCACACGGCGAGGGAGTACTAGATGAGTTACCAACACAAGTGGGGTGGTTAGAAGCCGCGAGAGCACTTTGGTGGGGTTTAACCGGTAAGGAAACAAATAGTTTTGAAGGAAATAGAGCGTCCCTAATCCAAAACCCCGCTATCCGATACTTTCGCCAATTACTAGCCTGCACCGTCTTTGGTCGTTATAGTTCTAACAAGGTCAATGAAAAAGAGCTATTTTTGTTATTCACTCACAGCGTTTCAAGAGAAAAGGTCAATATTGCCCGACTTATGATGTATCACATGTTTTCAATGGTTAAGTCAAAAGGGGCAATTGTTTTTGGTGGTCTTGTCACAACCTTAGCACGCTTGCTAAACCATGGGGCACAACTTTCTACCCTCACCCCACTTGAGTCCCGTACCATTGATCTAGATATGGTACGCAATATGAAACTAGTGAAAACAAGGGGTGATGGGAAATTCATTCTGATGACTGATAACAGAGCCTGCCCCGATGTTGTAACACCCTAATATTTACTTAAGATTATTTTAATAATTAATTTAATTGATTAATTAGTGTGACTATAATAATAAGATAATTATTACTTACATAGTTTATTTTATTTTAATGATTTCATAATCTGTTTCTATGTTAATTATAATTGATGATTTATCTTATATTAATAATTGTATAGTTGTTTTATTTTAAGTGTGTGATAATGTTAATGGATTAGTATTTACTAGTCGAAGTCTTTGAGAATTATTTGTGACAAATCAACTTTGACTAAATCTAAACTAGAGTGCTTAGCTTATAGAAGGCATGAGTAGAATTGATATAGAGCATATGCAAATATTTCCTGTAACCGAATTCTCTATAATTGAGCCACTTGAATGTTTTTCCACTTAGACTTAATTTTAGGATTTATACATGTTTTCCCACTAGCCCACTATTATGCCTACAAATTAGCCAAACCATTTCCTATATACTCATGTTATCGTGAAAGCTAACTATCAACAAAAACTATCCCACTTTCACTTATATTTTCATATCCATCGGTTCTCACTAACCCATCACTAGCAAGCATCAAATATACTTTAAATTCTTGATCGAGCGGTTAGAACTGCTAAAATCAATATCATTGGAGGGAAAGCTTTTTGAGGTAAGGGCTTATATTCCGGTACAATCATATTGATCATGAAATCATAGAGTAGGGTGGTGGTAGAGTTCTTATCAAATATTGGATGAAAACGGTAATACAAATAAAAATAATAAATAAGAACATACTTTTATTTTATTATTATATGATTTATGTTTAGGATTGATTGTAGAATTAATTTTGTAATTTGTGTGTGGTTGATTGTGGATTTGAGCAAGCTGATGATTTTGTTAAATTGTAGTTTATTTGATTGGATATTAGGAAAAAATGTATTTGTGTTGAAGGTATTTGAAAAGTGTTATTGGTTGTTTTAAATGTTGCATAGCATTGCATCTAGATGTGTCTAAGTGCCAAATGGGGCGATTTGTTACTATGTGCCAAATGGGGCGATTTTATTAGTGACTGCCAAATGGGGCGATTTATCTTTAGGTGCCAAATGGGGCGATTGAAATTATATGCCAATTGGGGCGATATCCGGATCATGGTCTAGTTGCATGCATTGTGTCTTAAAAGTGTGATTTCTTAAGTTATTAATTTATTTGTGCTAATTGGTTTTATCTTTTATGTGGTGAGTGTTTTATCGTTCTTCTTATTTTATGTTTTTATGTTCTTTATGATCGTACTTGTGGTTTAGGAATATTGACCCTTGCAACCAACATTTTAGGTACAAAAGTTGATGCAGTGAATGATGATTATTGAAGTTTGCATGCGGCGGGGAAAAATAAATTGGGTTTTATCATCTGTAATTTTGAAACAGTTAATTTGACCAATGTAGTTTTACCTTTGAAATATTTAATGTAACCATTTTATTTAAAGTAGCAATTCAATCATATTTTATATTTATGAAGAAAAAAAATATAGCCACATTCTCTAAACAAATAAACATTTTTAATAATTATATTGTTTTAAAATTTCGGGATGTTACATTTGGTATCAGAGCAATAGTCCTCGGACATGTTTTTGGGGTGGGACGATTTCATGTGATGTATGCCTTTTGTGATATCTGATTTTATGTGATTGACTTTGCTATCGTTGATGTTCTAGTGTGATTTTTGTAAGATCAGTACATTAATTCTTAGATTATTATGCTATGTCTGCATTGAAAGTAACTTATCTTGCTACTAACTATGACTAAAAAACATGTAGTATGTTCCAACTATTTTCTTATGTATGTCACTAAAACTCATTTAATTACTATTTAATTTTTTTTTGTCGTTAGCCACATGAAATTGTTTTATGTGTACTTATGCTTTTGGAGTCTATATTACTAAAGCTATTTTATTTTATTTTTTTTAAATCTGTGTTCATTTTATAAAGAAAAAAAAATATATACAACATGTATGCTTGTATTGTGTGATGTGAATTTCTTGCTGCCGTTTCAGTTTTTTTTCCGTTGAAGTGAGAGGTCTAGTTTTAGGCGTACAGTGGCGGTTTTAAGTTAAGTTTTGTCTCAGCGATTATGCATAGTTATTCTTTACTGCTATCTATTTTATGGTGTGATGGTCTATGTGTGATATAAGTCTTTGTGGCATTATTATCTTTGTGGCTTAGTGGCTTAGTGGAAGGTCTTAATATCAAATATCATCTATGTGGCTTAGTGGCTTAGTGGAAGACCTTGATGGAAAATTGTATCTTTGTGGCTCAGTGGAAAGCTGACAAGTATTATCTTTGTGGCTTAGTGGCTTAGTGGAAGGTCTTAATGACAATTATTATCTTGGTGGCTTAGTGACAATACTGATTAATATTTTCATAGCCTTAGTGGTGGTGTTTCAATGGAAATGAATTTTTATATTTTATGTGAGCTGATATTTACTTTAATGTTAAAATTACTTATTCTGCTGATATTGATTTAAAAGAATAGTCTTATTTATTTTATTTTATTTTATGATTAAGTTTCGAGGACGAAACTATTTTAAGGGGGTAAGAATGTAACACCCTAATATTTACTTAAGATTATTTTAATAATTAATTTAATTGATTAATTAGTGTGACTATAATAATAAGATAATTATTACTTACATAGTTTATTTTATTTTAATGATTTCATAATCTGTTTCTATGTTAATTATAATTGATGATTTATCTTATATTAATAATTGTATAGTTGTTTTATTTTAAGTGTGTGATAATGTTAATGGATTAGTATTTACTAGTCGAAGTCTTTGAGAATTATTTGTGACAAATCAACTTTGACTAAATCTAAACTAGAGTGCTTAGCTTATAGAAGGCATGAGTAGAATTGATATAGAGCATATGCAAATATTTCCTGTAACCGAATTCTCTATAATTGAGCCACTTGAATGTTTTTCCACTTAGACTTAATTTTAGGATTTATACATGTTTTCCCACTAGCCCACTATTATGCCTACAAATTAGCCAAACCATTTCCTATATACTCATGTTATCGTGAAAGCTAACTATCAACAAAAACTATCCCACTTTCACTTATATTTTCATATCCATCGGTTCTCACTAACCCATCACTAGCAAGCATCAAATATACTTTAAATTCTTGATCGAGCGGTTAGAACTGCTAAAATCAATATCATTGGAGGGAAAGCTTTTTGAGGTAAGGGCTTATATTCCGGTACAATCATATTGATCATGAAATCATAGAGTAGGGTGGTGGTAGAGTTCTTATCAAATATTGGATGAAAACGGTAATACAAATAAAAATAATAAATAAGAACATACTTTTATTTTATTATTATATGATTTATGTTTAGGATTGATTGTAGAATTAATTTTGTAATTTGTGTGTGGTTGATTGTGGATTTGAGCAAGCTGATGATTTTGTTAAATTGTAGTTTATTTGATTGGATATTAGGAAAAAATGTATTTGTGTTGAAGGTATTTGAAAAGTGTTATTGGTTGTTTTAAATGTTGCATAGCATTGCATCTAGATGTGTCTAAGTGCCAAATGGGGCGATTTGTTACTATGTGCCAAATGGGGCGATTTTATTAGTGACTGCCAAATGGGGCGATTTATCTTTAGGTGCCAAATGGGGCGATTGAAATTATATGCCAATTGGGGCGATATCCGGATCATGGTCTAGTTGCATGCATTGTGTCTTAAAAGTGTGATTTCTTAAGTTATTAATTTATTTGTGCTAATTGGTTTTATCTTTTATGTGGTGAGTGTTTTATCGTTCTTCTTATTTTATGTTTTTATGTTCTTTATGATCGTACTTGTGGTTTAGGAATATTGACCCTTGCAACCAACATTTTAGGTACAAAAGTTGATGCAGTGAATGATGATTATTGAAGTTTGCATGCGGCGGGGAAAAATAAATTGGGTTTTATCATCTGTAATTTTGAAACAGTTAATTTGACCAATGTAGTTTTACCTTTGAAATATTTAATGTAACCATTTTATTTAAAGTAGCAATTCAATCATATTTTATATTTATGAAGAAAAAAAATATAGCCACATTCTCTAAACAAATAAACATTTTTAATAATTATATTGTTTTAATGATTTTTGTCCTTGAAGGTTTGGAAAGGAATTGATTCTCTCTGTAATGTAGACAACATCATTAAGTTTTCATTCAATTTTCCAACTACACATCACTACACTATTTCCACTTTTTTCCACTATAAATTCACATTTCATGATACACTCACTTCACACCATAGTTCTCATTTCACAGAGAGTTTCTTCCTTTCATTTTTCCTAAGAGTCTTTCAAGCTAAGGTAAGTAAAGGTCATGGCACAACAAGAGGAGTATGCAATCAATTTCCAAAATGGAGGGCAAGCTAGGCTCTACCGACTCCTCCTCCGAAAGGAGTACGAACCCACGAGGTATGCCGATGATCTTTGCCTCGAAACTTTAGGATTATCAGATAGCGTGCAATACTTGATTCGATCATTCAGACTAGACTTTTTGTTTTCTTTTAAGGACCCCGTTTATGTCCAACTTACCGCGGAGTTCCTTAGTTCTCTAGAACTTAACCCCACCCCCGACCGTGTGAAGTTCCGTTTGTTTAATGTTGATTACAACTTTAGCTTTGATGAGTTAGCCGGGTTGTTGCACCTACCACACGGCGAGGGAGTACTAGATGAGTTACCAACACAAGTGGGGTGGTTAGAAGCCGCGAGAGCACTTTGGTGGGGTTTAACCGGTAAGGAAACAAATAGTTTTGAAGGAAATAGAGCGTCCCTAATCCAAAACCCCGCTATCCGATACTTTCGCCAATTACTAGCCTGCACCGTCTTTGGTCGTTATAGTTCTAACAAGGTCAATGAAAAAGAGCTATTTTTGTTATTCACTCACAGCGTTTCAAGAGAAAAGGTCAATATTGCCCGACTTATGATGTATCACATGTTTTCAATGGTTAAGTCAAAAGGGGCAATTGTTTTTGGTGGTCTTGTCACAACCTTAGCACGCTTGCTAAACCATGGGGCACAACTTTCTACCCTCACCCCACTTGAGTCCCGTACCATTGATCTAGATATGGTACGCAATATGAAACTAGTGAAAACAAGGGGTGATGGGAAATTCATTCTGATGACTGATAACAGAGCCTGCCCCGATGTCATCCTCCCTGACCCCGCACGCATAAATGTGCGCACCAGAGACAATTACCGTTTCCTCCCCGACCCTGCTGTTCCCCAATGGATGGTGCCAAACGCACCTGTTGATGAGGGAGAGAGTGACGAGCACGAGGAGGAGGAGCGCGAGGGTCCGAGCGTTAACGCACACACCACACACACTTCTTCTGGCTATTTTACAGGTACTTCCTCTGGAGCTGGTCATGAGAGCGGGTCTGCCACCCTTGATACTATTTTGGATGAAATGAGGCAGCGCTCTATACTTGATTCCCAGAGAGACCAGCATGTTCAGGATATCCAGACACGCCAGACAGAGATGATGGTGATGATGCAGCAGTTCCAGGTTGACCAGCGTGGTTTGATTGATGGCATGGCGGACATGACTTTGCGCATGGACGAGTTCGATGACTATTTTCACCAGTTGGGTGCAGTTCCTCCACAGCATGAGAGGCGCACGAGGAGGCGCGGCCCAGGCCGCCAGTAGCTTGGTCTCACAGGTTTTCATTTTCTCTCATACCTTTAGTCGTTGCATTGAGGACAATGCTCGATTTAAGTGTGGGGGAGGAAGCTTTATCGCTTTCCTTTACTTTTCAGTCACTTATTTTAGCATGCATAATAAAAACCTTAGGATAGTTCACTTAGATTGAGTAGTTTTTGCGTGTTGGTTTTGTTTTGTCCGATTTTCTCATTTCTTGAGCCATACCAAAAAATTTCTTGTGAAAAACAAAAGTATTGAGTTCTGATGCTTGATGTTGATTGTCTGAAAGTATATAGGTTGTTTGCACTATCTAGGCTATTTGGTGAAAGTTGGGTAACGGTTAGATAAAATCAATACCGTTTTAACACCCGAGATTCCCAGAAATGTGTAAAATTGATTTGAGTACTAGTTTTGATAATACCTTGAACTTGAGTTTTAATGAACCCTCAGTAGTTTATCTAAGCAGTCGGCACCATCTCAAGGCACAAACTAAGTGGGAAACCGAAGAATATAAGTGAATGATTTTGATTATAAATGTTATGAATGCTATTGGTTGATTCCTTGGAATAATAAATGAAAATTCAGCAAAAGTTGAAACATGAGAAGGAAAAAAATACCATAGTATAGAAACTCATTAGTAGTTGGTTCAGAGGTGTCTGATTCTGAACTTGGTAGGGCGGGTTACGATCCGATCCCCCGCAACTGCGAAGTGGGTAAAGCAAATAGGGGTTACCAAACTTATGTTATCAGCACCCCGCGCTATATGATGATCATAATCACTAACAGGTTTCCTACCATGGGCGTGTACAAGATAACGGGCTTAATGTGATTGCGCTAGAATGAAAAGGGGAAATGAAACTTAGGAGAGAGGTAGAGTCAAAAGGAAATGCTTCAGGTCTGTTTTCATGTAATGGGAGTCTTTTGTGTCATTGCGGTGTTTTTGTTATTTGCACTGTTATTTGATTTTCATAGATTAGCCGGCAACCACGTATGAGTAGGATGATCGTGTCATGTGTTTTTACTTGTGCTATGCAATTCACTATTCTTTCATGCTTGAGGACAAGCAATGGTTCAAGTGTGGGGGAATTTGATGACACGAAATCATATCGTATTTTTAGCTTAGTTTAGGTGAACTTTAGTTGCATTTGCATATGTTTTTAATTCATTTATGTCTTTTTATGCGGGTATTTGTTTTGTTTTTAGTTTTGTCTAATAAAATAGGTCGGAGAAGAGAATTGAGCAAAAAGGGCCAAAAACGCAGCAAAAAGGGGTGCAAATCAAGCAAAATCAGCCCAGTCCACAATTTGGCCTGGTGGCGCCCGCCACCAGCTTCGTGGCGCCCGCCACAGAATCCAGGATTGGCAAAAACTGAATTTCACGCAACGTGGGGAGCAAGCACGCGTCTGATCAACTGTTTTCCCCAATCGTACGGCTATTGGATAAAATCAAAAGTGAAGCCTATCTTTCCTATTTTCATGGATCGTAGAAGTTAAAAATCCTCTATAAATAGAAGCTTGATTCTCAGAACAGACTACGCTTTATTTTCTTTTATTTCAGTCAGTTTAAATTTCCCGCATTGTAAACTGTCTCGGTTCTTCCACATCGGAAGTCCGATTTTAATTCCGTTTTCAATTCCCTGTCAAGAATTTTACCTTCTTTAATTCAAGCAAGTTTATTCAGCAATTCTCTCCAGGTTTTTATTTAATGTTTTTATTTAATTATTTATTTATGTTCAATTTAATTTTCTGTTTTTGTTTATTTAATTTCTTAATTATGTCTAGCTAAATTTCCTAGATATCGGTATGTAAACTAATTCTCCGAAGGGAGTTTAATGATGATTTAGCGCGCGCACTTAAACTATTTTTCTTATTCGAATTCCTAATTTTAAAACTCCTATGCTTTGAGTGAGAAAAACAAAGCAACTAAGGTTAAAATCAATAGAGCGAGAGTTTGAGGTTTTAACTAGATAGTAGGAATTTGATATTAATCTTTGAACGAGCGAGAGCCACGTTAGGATTAATTAGAACTAATTGATTTTCAAAATATACTTTCGAAACTGAGGTGGTATAAAAGTGACAGCAAAACCCCTAGTCTAGATTGTATGGTTTTTATCAACAAAACGAGAGTGTGAGGTTTAGACCTTTAAATTAAGAAAGTTCTTCTGAAAAATAAACCCTTTTCACGCGCGCTATTAATTCATTAAATTCCCGATGGCTAATTAAGTTACATACCGATATCCCGCTTTTATTTAATTAATTTAAATTCTTAAATTTAATTTCTTTAAGTTCTAAAATTCTAAACAAACCCTAAAATTCATTAGCCTTAGATTTACACCGTAACGGTAGAAATACGGTAGTTCGATTATTGGTCCCTGTGGATTCGATATCTTTTAAAACTATACGACGAGACTGTGCACTTACGGTCAATCAAATCTATTGATACACAAATCGTCGATCAGAGCTGCACCTAAAACGTCTTCCAAATGGAAAAGTTCTAAAACCCAAGGCGGTTTATTGTTTAACATCCGATGAGGCAAAATCTGTTTGTTAGTGGTTAAAAGAATTGAAAATGCCAGACGGATATTCTTCAAATTTGGCAAGGTGTGCCGATGTCAACAATGGAAGATTGCGGGGGATGAAAAGTCACGATTCTCATGTTTTTATGGAACGCTTAATCCCAATTGCGTTTTGTTCATTACCAAATCATGTCTTGAATCCATTGACTGAATTGAGTCAATTTTTTAAAGATTTATGTGCTTCAACACTCAGGATGGATGAACTTGTTAAAATGGATAAGAATATTGCAACAATACTTTGTAAATTGGAGCTAGTTTTTCCCCCCGCTTTCTTTGATTCTATGGAACATCTTCCGGTACATCTCGCGTATGAAGCTATGCTTGGTGGACCTGTTCATTATAGGTGGATGTATCCTTTCGAAAGATTCATGGGTGATTCAAAGCGAACAATGAAAAATAAAGCAAGAGTTGAAGGGTCAATATGTGCATCTTACTTGCATCGGGAAACCACTCATTTTTGCTCTCATTATTTCAACAACATGATGCTAACACCGACAAGAACGCGAAATGATGTTCCTGATGAAAGTAACTCTTCCGCTTTGTCGGTGTTTCGTGTTTCTGGGCGTTCTTCAGGGGCAGCGAAAGAGTATTGGATGAACGATGAAGAGATGCGATCAGCCGAAGTTCATGTCTTGATTAATTGCATTGAAGTTGAACCATATATTGAATTTTTTGAAAAGAAACAACTTGGAGACACATATACCAACTTTCCAGAATGGTTTAAGGATAAAGTGGCAAAATATGAACAAATGAAGCATTTTAGAGGATTAGCTGAAGGTCCTCGGAGAAATGTCATTGAATGGCACACATACTTTTTAAATTGATATAAATTTGAAACTGAGTCATGGACAGCGGGCAAAAAAACAAAAAGTAGTGGAGTTTATGTCAAAGGGGTCAGTGATGGTGGCGAAGATGACTTCTATGGTGTGATTAAGCGCATATTTCAATTGAGTTACTATTATGAGGGTCAAGACAACAATGTTGTGTTATTTTATTGTGAGTGGTTTGACCCAACTAATGGGATAAAAATTGATCCAAAGCACAAACTTGTTGACATACTAATGAGTAAAAGGTATAATCGATTTGATCCGTTTATCCTGGCGACTAAGTGTTGTCAAGTGTATTATGTACCTTATCCTTCTCATCACCGGTGTAAACGAGGATGGTGTTCAGCTATCAAGGCAAAACCAAGAGGTGAAATTGAAAAAACTGTTCCAGATATAGAAGCACCTTACCAAGATGATGAAATGTCAAGAGTTCCCGAGATGATTGAAGTCGATCACATTACAAACTTGGTTGACCAAGAAGCTGATGGTGATCAAATTGAGTATGAGGCGTTGTTAGCAGTGGTGCAGAACAATAATGATAATGAGGATGATGATGCAAATAACTCGGAAGATAATGAAGACGAAGATAATGAAGATGAAGACAATGAAGATGAAGATACATATTATAATAATGACGATGATGATGAATAAATCTCGTTTGTAATTATTTATCTTTAATTATTATGTAATGATAAAATATATTCAATTAGAACTCTTTATTATCATATATTGTAACTATTTATCTTTAATTAGTAATGAATTAAAAATATATCCAATATAATTAGAACTTTTTATTATCATATTGCAACTATTTATCTTTAATTAGTAATGAATTTTAAATCCAATTGGAATTTTAGTTATCTGCGCTAGCTACTATTTATTGTTGTACTGGATTGTTTAATTTTAATTAAATTGTTTTACTCGTTTATTTAATCTTGTTTAATTTTATTTAAATTGCAGGGATGGCCGATCAAAATAATCAGGACAATGGTCAGAAAAGGGGAAAAAAGCCGGCAAAATTTGTAAAAAGGATCGTTAGGCATATGATACCGAAAGTTCTAACGGCTCGTCAGGCTGCAGGAGTTGCTACTCGAGAACCCACTTCTGCGGCACCTACTCCACCTACAGCCGCCCCACGGAGGAACTCAATTGATATTCCTAGATCTTCTCTTCCAGCACACTCCTCCACTGTTGATGTGCTCTCTAGACCGACTCCACGAAGGTCTTCAGTTGATGTTTCGAGGTCTTCCTATCCAACACCCTCACCGGCTTATAGACCTGATATTAGCTTCTTGATGAATGATATTCCTAAGGTTGGCTTATCGAATATGCATTTCCTTAATACTGGTGTAACCAATGACAATGATGATGATTTATTGGGTTTTATGCAATATACACCTAATGAAGCTTTCATCAGTCAACAACAACAACAACAACAACAACAACGACAACCACATCAAGATGGTTCATTGTCGTCACAACAACAAGGACGACAACCACATGAGCATGGTTCATCGCCGTCACAACAACAAGGACGACAACCACATCAGGATGGTTCGTCGTCACAACCACAAGGCTCACAGGAGCAAGAGCGACCAGTGGCTTTCAGACCACCAAGGCGTCGCTTCACCGAAGGTTGTCGCGTATTGGGTGATAAAAGGGTCATATACCCTCAGGGCAATGGGTAAGTATGTTTTTATTTTATTTTTATCTTTAATTTCTTTAAAATTTACAATTTAATTAAAATATTAATGTGTGTAGGTTGGAGCCGTCTAAGGATGCAGCTAGAGGAGTAGCGCATGTTGTCAAACTCGCCCTCAAACATTTTGCCCCCAGCTACAGAAAATTAGTGATAAATAATCATCAATTAAGGAAGCAATTTTTTGATGAATTTAAGGTAAACACAAATATTTTCATGTTTACATACATATATAATAATTACATTTAAGATTTAAATGTTTATTATATTTAATGAATATATTTATTATTTCAGAGATACTGTACCTGGGAGCCTTACCATGAAGAAATGGTTAAGCAAAATTTTGAGCTGGCATGTGGGAAGCGATTCTCAGATAAGCTTTACAAGGAGAAAATGCTCTACTTAAATAATCCTGATCAATATCGTCCAGAATTTATCGGAGAGAATGTCTGGGACCAATTTGTAGAGCATTGGACAAAAAATGAGGCTTATCTAGCTCAGTGTGAAACCAATAAGAAAAACAGAGCTAATTCCAAGGGTACGAACTTGCACACTGGGGGATGTGTCAGCTTCTCCACTCATGCTCGACATTTGGTATAACAATATATTTAATTTGTTTTTTTAATATATTGAATTATATATTATATATTCAAATACTAATCAAGATTTTTTTGGAATATTAGGAAAGTACTCTGGAGCGAGAACCTTATGTTAATGAAGTCTACAGACAGACTCACTTCAGCACCAGAGACAATTCTTGGGTTCATCCTACAAGTGAACAACTTTGGGTAAATTTATAATTTGATATATATTTTATAATTATTTTCAAACATTTTTATTCATTCGCTAATTTTTTTTATGTATATATATATACACGAAGAGAATGGTAAAGTTGCTGCAATGTATTTGTCTCAACATCCCGAGTATGCCTCCTACGCTGATATACCATATGGAATTAAATTTGAGATATGGAAAGAGGCAACCACAAATGTCGGACTTAGAGGAAGAGAAAATCGGTGGCCTGGTCTAGGGACGATGGCACGTAACTTTTATCAAGGAACCAGCTTAACTTATGTTCCTGGTCCTGACGATTGCCCTGAGCCAAGGATGTTTGAGGCTGAAATGTGGCAAAGATTCAAGGAGGAGATGCAGAAAAGGGATGAAGAGAGTGCTCAAGAGACTCAAAGATTGCAGCAACAGATTCAAGATGAAAGAGCCGAAAGGGTAAAATGGCAAGAAGATTTGATGCAACGACTATCCAACGATCCTAGGTTTCAAAGAGCATCGACGTCACATGGGGGTCCAACATTTGAGCAGCAGGATTTGGGTGACAGTGATGATCCGGAGGAAGAATATTATGTAGAGGAATATGAATCAGATCCGGATGAATTTTAAATAATGATATTTTATATTATGTAATATTATTACTTTTTATGGATCTATAGTAATTATTTATTTTTATGCAACAAAAATATTTATTTTTATCATTTTTACTTTAATTCAAAATTTAACTTCAGTTTTAACGTAACATTGTAAAAAAAATTGAATTACGATAATTTAACTTTAATTACGATAATTTTCTGCCAAAAAAACTAAATTTATGTATATATATTGACGCAAAAATTAAAATGAAGTAAAAAATGAAATTTGATTTTTCGATAAAAATGAAATTCGAATTTTTGATAAAAATTTATTAAGAGAAAAATTGAAATTCAAAGTTTCTATAAAAATAAAAATTTATATTGCGGGAAAAAGTGAAATTCGAATATTCGATAAAATTTATTGCGGGAAAAACTGAAATTTGAATATTCGGTAAAATTTATTGCGGCAAAAATTGAAATTCGAATTTTCGATTTAAAATTTAATTTTGTGCCAAAAATGATTTTTAAAATTCAAAAAGACATTTGCGAGGAAATTTCCTCGCAAATGTATTGGGTCCCAGCGCATTTTATGTATCAGAAAACATTTGCGAGGAAATTTCCTCGCAAATGTATTGGGCCCAGGACATCAGTCACTATAAAACATTTGTGAGGAAATTTCCTCGCAAATGTTATTATATTATTTATTCATCCAACAACTTTTCTATATATACCACACTATCTACTCTCCAATACTCATATTCTCTAACACTTCTCTCTAACACTTTTCTTCTTCTCTTCAATCTCTTCAACCATTTTTCTTCTTTCTCTTCAATCTCTTCAACCATTTTTCTTTTCTATCTTCCATTTCTTCAACACTTTCATTCTTCTTTTCAACCATTTTTCTTCTTTCTCTTCAATTTCTTCAACCACTTTTCTTCTTTCTCTTCAACTTCTTCAATTCTTTTTCTTTTCTCTCTTCCATTTCTACAACACTTTCATTCTTCTCTTCAACCATTTTTCTTCTTTCTCTTCAATTTCTTCAACCACTTTTCTTCTTTCTCTTCAACTTCTTCAATTCTTTTTCTTTTTTCTCTTCAACAACATCACTAACAAATTTATCATCTTTTATTTTTAAAACACTTTCAACAACATCATATCTCCCACAAATTTTATATTTTTCATATTTTCTTTTCAACAACATCACTAACAAATTTATCATCTTTTATTTTTATCATTTCAATAAATTATTTTTAATTCATATCAATTTTAAAACATATTTTAACAAATTCAATAGGTATTTTAATTGAAAAATATTATTTTTGGCGTTTTTTTATTTTTTAAATCATATTTATTATTTTTAAAACGTATTTTATCATTTTTTTTAATATTTTTTTTTAAATTTTTTTTTATACATTTGCGAGGAAATTTCCTCGCAAATGTTTTCTGTTTAGTTTTTTTTATATTCGTGACATTTGCGAGGAACTTTCCTCGCAAATGTATTCAGCGAAAATTTTGGCGCAAAATTCAATTTTCAATTTTCCCGCAATAAATTCAAACGAAAATTTGAATTTCATTTTTTCCCGCAATAAATTTTTGTTTTTTCCCGCAATAAATTTTTAACCAAAATTCGAATTTCATTTTTTCCCGCAATTTTTTTTTGCAATTAATATTGATTAAATTTTATTTATTATTTTTAAAATTAATATTGATTAAATTTTAATTTTATTTTAATTATTATTTTTAAAAATTATAATTATTTTAATTATAAATTATTTTAATTATAATTAAATTTGTGACTGATTTGTTGTGCTTTTTAAAAAAAATTAATTTAATACATTTGCGAGGAAATTTCCTCGCAAATGTATGTTCAGACATGTCACATCAATGTCCCCCACGTGAATGCGCGTGAATGTCAGCTTTTACATTAGCGAGGAAATTTCCTCGCAAATGTCCTATAAAATGACCTGATACCGTTTGCGAGGAGATTTCCTCCCAAATGTCATCACAACAGACTTTGATTTAGGCACGACTGGTTTCCTCCCAAATGTCCTCGCAAATGTACATTAGCGACGAGAATTGCTTCATTTGCGAGGAAAAATTTCCTCACAAATGTAGCTTTTTCTTGTAGTGATTATTTTCAAAAAATTTTTTTACTTATTCTCATAAAATTGAATGTAATTTTAACTTTCTTTCTCCTTTTTTCAATAAAAAATAATCAATAAAAATGATTTTTACATCTTTTCATGCAACTTATTTCAAGAAAAATTTCCATAAAACTACACTTCAAATTCTCATATTTTGGTTTTCTTAATAAGTGTGATTTTTTCCTTATAACTTGGGACGGAGGGAATAGTTATTTCTGCCACCCCAAATAATTTTTTTTTGGTTTTGTCCCTGTTTATAGTCATGTACAATGTTTATATTTTTATAATTTTGATGGAAAAATCAGGGCACTTTGAGAAAAAAAAAAAAGGAGAATTAAAAGAAAGTTATTGCTTAATGGTTAGGAGAAAAACATCATACATATTTCCTAAAATATTTTTTTGATAGTGGATTCCTAAATATTATATTATATAGATATAGATATAGATTAAGATAAGAAAAAACTATAAAACAATAAACAAAAAATTATAGTGATAAGAAATTACTACATTATGTGAAGTATAATTATATTGTGCTAACATAGTAGTATAAAAGTTTTCTGTAAAAAAAAACGTAGTATTATAATTTTATTGTGTTTAAGTATAGATGATATTCTCAAAAAAAAAAAAGTATAGATGATATTTTGATTATTACAAGTGAAAATTACGTGTTTCAATAAGGGGCATTTATTTTTTTCAAATTTCAATGGAGATTTTGCATTTAAGTTATAAATTTCAGGGGGTATTTAACTATAAGTTGTAAATTTTAGATGGATAATTAACTATTAAAACTTCGTAACAGAAGTGATTATTACAAATTTTGTAGAAAAAGAAGAACAATATATATGACCGTTAGAAGATTTTATATTTTTACTATTTTATATTTGTAAAAAACCTTTTATGTTAATGAACTATCCCAGTTCAGTGAAAGGAACCAAAATTGGAGATCAATGTTCATATTAATCGTGGATCATAGAAGGATATGATTGATTGTTGGCCGTCTTTCACAATGCCAAACATCAAATTTTTGAGCCACGAATGGCGCCGCCATGGGACCTGTTCTGGATGGAATCCGGGGAAGTTCTTCGGTTTTGCTTTGACTTTCCATAAACGACTAAATATATTTGAAGAGCTTAAGAACAGTTGAATCATACCACAGGACAAAAACAAACCACCGGTTTTCCACAAGAGAGTAACATTTCATCAAATTTTAGGTCCAAAACTTCAACCTAATTTGTCTTGTAAAAAAGAAATTCAAATATGATTGATGTGTGAGAATAACGAACTTTATGAGATCATGATATGTATCCAAAATGATGGGTCTAAGTACATGTATATGGACTGTCCTGATAATGGTACATGTCGTGCTGTCAGTTCCATCTGTTATTTGACTTATGTGGCTAATATATAAAAACAACCATATACGATTCCGTTGAAACATATCATCACAATTCTTAGTTGGCCTTTGTCTTTTTTAGTTCGGTACGTATAGCAACATGTTCTTTATTTTTTGTGGAATTCTATGTTTAATGTTTAACGTTTAACTGGTACAGGTATTGATCACACCATCACATGTTGCTCATGTTATTCCAGTTGTACAATTGCTCCTCATTGTATGAAACAGTATTTTTTGTGTAAACAATAAAGTGAGTAAACATGGGTTAGAAATTATAGGGATTTCGAAGGAGCAAATTAGGGTTGCTCATTTTATCCGGTTTTATGGATTAACCATAACCAAATCCATATCCGGTTTTATAAAACCGGTTAATTATACTTGGGTTTTATAACCAAATCCATTTTTATGGATATTGGATATCCATAACCAATTAATGGATAACCACAACCAAATTTTAGATCCAAATTTCTCAAAGTCTAAAATTTCAATAACATTTTTTCTCGAAATTAGAAAAAATTCCGATAACTTATATTTTCAATAACGAAAAAAAATTTCGCGAACTTTTTTTCTCGAAATCGGAAAAATTTCGATAACTTTTTTTCTCGATGTCGAAAAAATTCCGCGGACTTTTTTTCTCGAAATCGGAAAAATTTCGATAACTGTTTTTCTCGATATCGAAAAAAATTCCGCGAACTTTTTTTTCTCGAAATCGGAAAAATTTCAAAAAACTTCTTTTCTCGATGTCGAAAAAATTCCGCGAACTTTTTTTCTCGAAATCGGAAAAATTTCGATAACTTTTTTTCTCGATGTCGAAAAAATTCCGCGAACTTTTTTTCTCGAAATCGGAAAAAATTTCGATAACTTTTTTTATCAAAATCGACAAAATTTCCGCGAAATATATTTCTCGATATCCAAAAAAAATTCCGCGAACTTTTTCTCAAAATCTGAAAAAATGCCGAGATCTTTTTTTCTTGACATCGAAAAAACTTCCGCGGACATTGTTTCTCGAAATCGGAAAAAATTTGAAATCAACCAAATTTTATTCAAAAATTAGTTAGTAAACCAAAATCCGGTTTTAAAAACTAAAAACCGGTTTTTAAAACCAAAAACCAGTTATAAAAGTGGATATGGACATAACCGGTTTTATAACTGATTTTGTGATGTTAAAACTTGTTTTATGAAATGGTTATAGTATCCGGTCACAATAAGTGGATAAAATATGGTTTGGTTATGGTTATGGTTATTAACCGACCATGATCACATTTAGAGCAAATAATGAAAGGGGGTTTAAATTCTAACCATTGTTTATTGCTTATTTACGATGGCTAAAAACGTTGCAATTTTTGATTTATTGTTTACTTTTCTTGTTTTTGTTCCTTCTCAGATCTCTCCTTCTCATATCTCTGATTACATCTTTGATTACGAATCTGAGGCTAACGTACTTGTTGTTCCGTGATCGTAGACTTGTATTTGCCACTGTTCTCCTTGGTTGCTTTTGGTTATGTATCAAGTATTATTCTTGTTGATAACATTGTCATTACAAAGTGAATTCTAAAACTTATCCAGTCGCGTGTTAACAGTTTTTCATTTGCGAATTTTCTTTCAGACATGCTTGGAGATGCTTTACTTTGCCAATTATTCTAGTGATAATGAGAGTAGCATTGTCAGCGAGATATGGGCTAGACTTATAGATCAAGCCATTTCAAATGGTGGCATTGCTGAAGCTTGCTCCGTGCTAAAGAGACTTGGGCCCCAGTTTTATCCGGATGATGGATCTGTTTTACAACTTGACATTATTTGTCTTCACCTGGAGAAGGCTGGACTGGTGTGTTTTCTCAATTTTGTTGATAATTTATAGTCTGTAAATGTTTTTTCTTTCTAGTTGTTATATCTCTCCCTTGTACTCTCTAGAATACCTTTCAGTTTTTGGCAGGCAGGGTTATGAAGAACTATAATTCTCTTAACTTATACATAATTCATGTTTTTTTTGTAGGA
This sequence comes from Trifolium dubium, assembly GCA_951804385.1. NCBI lineage: Eukaryota > Viridiplantae > Streptophyta > Magnoliopsida > Fabales > Fabaceae > Trifolium > Trifolium dubium. The sequence continues at coordinate 15,117,611 of OX638063.1, forward strand.
GAGGTTAAATTCAGGGGTTGAATGAAGATGTAGGTGGTGAAGATGTTGCGAGAGCCCTTGTTTCAGCTTGTAAGGGTGCAGCAGAACCTGTATTGAATGCATATGATCAATTGTTATTAAAGGATGCTAAGATCAGTTCTAGTGGTACTTCGTGAGTGGGCTCTAGTGGTACTCCGTGAGTTGGTTTTGTGTATGTATTCACACAGGACGGCAACAAGTTCCCCTGGGTCTTCCCTAGTACCAGGCGGAGAATTCTCATTGGAACGTACAGTTGCTAGCCTAGGAATTCGGGACGAGATCATAAGTGTGGCAAACAGGTTAACTTCTTTAAACTTCCATATAATCGCATTATCCATGTTGTCCTTTGGACATTTTTCTAGGCATCATTTTTACTAACAAAATATATTAGTTTTGTGAGCATTCTTGGTTCTCAATACTACATTATATTTGGAATTAGCCATCTTTTTTATTGTTGAAGTCTCGTTTACTCTGCAGAGATTGACCGGAGGATATTTTATCATGTTTTGTCCCATTTCTGTTTCGGAGACATTTTTTCCTCCATTCCTATTCATACAGAGAGATTTCTTCCTCCATCCACATCTCCACAGATCCACAGAGCTCCACGGATATAAAAAATTAACAAAATTGTTAGACATTTTAATCAAAGTACGACACTAATATCTTGTTTTTTCTTCATTTTTTTCTAAAAAAATACATATTTTTTATTTTTTTTAAATAAAAATACATTTTGCATCAATAAAAAAAAATTGAAAAAACACTTTCTAATATTTGTTTTTGTAAAAAAAAAATATTCAATTGAACTTGTTGCCACCATACATAATCATTATCTTTATAACGTATTAATTATTATTTTTTATTAAAAAACATATAATGTTATATATATATATATATATATATATAATTTAAATTATATGGTCGGGGTCGAGGAATCTGCGGTGGCGGAGTGACCTTCCCCATTCTCCGCCCCAAAATATCTACGGGGAAATTTCTCCCTCCATCTCCGTTTCCACGGAAGAAAAAATCTGTGACATCGGATTTCCGTATAGATAATCCCCACATATAATCCATTATCAGATACAAATTTTTCTCCCTTTTTATTAAAAAAACTAGTATGGTCCTCCCGTCATGCGCGGTATAAATGTCATTTGAAATTTTCATGTATTTATCTTATATATTTAATTTGTATATATTATTTATATAAAAAACAGTTATACATGCATCAAATAAAATAACTAACTCCATATAAGATTCTTTTTTTTTTTTGGTAAATCGAAAAGATAAATTCCTTCCGCCAGATATTGAAATATAGACCTCTCCTATCCAACCCAAATGTCCCCGTAAATAAGATTCTTTTAATTATGCATGTTATTTTATATGTATTATTTTATAGGCTTAAATACTCTTTTGGTCCATTAACTATTTTCAAGCATTCAGTTTGGTCCATTAACTATTTTTTGCTTCAATTAGGTCCATTAACTTTCCTCCGTTAACAATTTTAGTCCAAACCGTTAGAGAAAATTCAAAAACGTTAAAATTTGCAGACGTGGCAGTAAATGACTTGTGGTGTATCAGATGACATGGCATAATGTATGTTTGGTAATGTTTTAGAGAGATAAAGAAAAAAAAAGAAGAGAACAGAGAAGAAGAAAAATTGCGACAGAGAAGAAGATTCAGAGGTTGAACTTGCGATCAATCGACGGAGAAGACGAAGAAGAACGAAATTGTTGCCGGCGGCCAGGTATTAACCCGAAACTATTTGTGTTTTGATGTAGTATGCGGTTTAGGGATTTGTGAATAGTGACAAATTAGGGTTCATGTTTTAATTTAGGGTTTATGTTTCAATTTAGGGGTTATGTTTACTGGTTCTGGTATAGGGTTTAGGGTACTGAAACTTCAATTAAATGAATTTCTTTCATGATTTTGACTTATATTGCATGTGTTTCGTGAATGTGTGGCTGTATGGGTATAAATTGTCTCATTTGTTGGTTTATTTGTAAGTTGTAATTTTTTTTATGTTATCCCTTTGTTTATATTACAAAGTCATGGTCATGTTTTGATATGTGTGCATATTTGTTTTCTAGGAGACTTGGAATTGCATTGATGGATGATGATAGGTTTGACATTATGTTACACCATAGTGGTAGGTTTGAAAATTTCCACATTTTGGGTTACAAAGGGGTAGAGGTCAGTTGGAGATGTGATCCAGATTACTGGTCATATTTTGAGGTCAGTTGAAAATTTCCACAAGTCATTTACTGCCACGTCTGCAAATTTTAACGTTTTTGAATTTTCTCTAACGGTTTGGACTAAAATTGTTAACGGAGGAAAGTTAATGGACCTAATTGAAGCAAAAAATAGTTAATGGACCAAACTGAATCCTTGAAAATAATTAATGGACCAAAAGGGTATTTAAGCCTATTTTATATTCATATAATAAAGTCAACAAGTTGTGCTGCTACTCCCTTTTTGAATTGTAAAATTCATTCTTTTAATTACTACATCATAGAGGAGAAACAACGTTGTTATCTATGATGACCTTTTGAACTTTATTTAAAAGATCAACAATCTTTAATGTTAGAAAACCAAAAGTGTCAAATACAAATGATATATAAGTATATTGATTAGCCAAGCATGTCTTTTCATATTTAGCAACATTGCTTGAGCATCATTGAGGGCCGTCCGCTTGTCCCACAATAAAATTGTGAGTCCTCAAGTGGAGAAACCTCAATCAAGTCTACACACATGTTTTCCTCTTACTCATCCATACACCAAAATGTCTGTTGGCCTAAATGTCAATCTTCCTTTCTGTAGATTAGTTAAGAAGTTCACAAACGTCTCTTTTTTTATAAATACTCTCGTCCGTCTAAATATATCATAAAGAACATTCCTCGCAAAGTTGTCTCTATTTGAAGTCTAAAAATTTCTTATAGTGATGAACTGCAAATGAATCTAAACATGCGTTGCGACAACTAAAATTAGGGATTAAATTTTATCAAAAAAAAAAATCAGGAGTCAAAATCACAATTGAAAATTTAATAATAATAATAAAATAATAATAATAATAATAATAATAATTTAACGGTCATTTGTGGTAAAAATAAAATAAAATAATGTAACGGTCATATTTTGAGTAGAAAATAGTTCCCCCTAAATCCCTAATTTCTCATTCCGTCTGTCCTTCTTCAAAATCTCTTCAATAATCCCTTCACACATTTTCTCTCCGTTTTCTTCACATTCTCACTCTGGTATCATATTGTGTTTTCTACTTCCTCTTTTCTTCTGTATGTAACTTCAATTTTTAGCTTCTGATTTTAGGGCTATCTCTCAATCTTACTTACTATTGTTGTAGCTTTGTAATGGCCTCTTCTGAATCTGATGATGATAATACCCCTCAAATCCCTCTCTTTAATGGTCAAAAATATTATTATTGGAAATATAGAATGTATTCTTTTCTCGCGGGATATCATTCTGATGAGTTGGATGCAATAGAAGACGGTCCCTTTGTGCCCACTCATATCGTCGATGGCATCACTAAAGAAAAACCGAAAACCCAATGGACCGATGATGATAAGAAAAAGGTTCGTATCGGTTATAGGGCTAAAAGCTTATTATTAAGTGCTTTAAGTTATGATCAGTTTTATGAAATATCAGAGTGTGTGACTGCACAAGAAGTATGGAATAAGCTGCGAGATGTCCACGAGGGAACTGGTGTAGTAAAATTGGCGAGGATTGATTTATTAACGGTTCAATATGAGCGATTCTGTATGAAACCTGGTGAGAACGTAAAAGATATGATAATGCGGTTTTGCGATCTATTTAACCATCTTGCTTCATTAGGGAAAAAGTATAATAATGTAGACTTGGTTTACAAGGTTTTGAGAAGTTTGAGTAGTAAATGGAGGCACAAAGTGAGAGCTATAGAAAATTCGAGAAATCTTTCAACCATGCCCTTGGTTGCCTTGTTTAGAGAGCTTGAAGAACATGAGGAACTTATGTTAAATGAATTGGCCGAGAAAGAAGCTATTCGTAAAAAAAAGTTAAATAGTGGTCGTGTAGCGGCATTGTCAAGAAAAGATGATGAAGAATATGACAGTGACGATTCTCAAGAGCTTGAAGAACATGAGGAACTTATGTTAAATGAATTGGCCGAGAAAGAAGCTACTCGTAAGAAAAAGTTAAATAGGGGTCGTGTAGCGGCATTGTCAAGAAAAGATGATGAAGAATATGACAGTGACGATTCTCAAGAGATGGACTTGCTTATCAAAGATTTTTTGAAGTTTCTTCTAAAGGAAAAGAACTTCAAGAAAGGAAAGAAGGAACACAAGAAGAGAGGATCGTCTTCTACATTGTCAAGAAAAGATGATGAAGAATATGACACTGACGATTCTGAAGAGATGAACTTGCTTATCAAAGATTTTTTGAAGCTTCTTCTAAAGAAAAAGAAGTTCAAGAAAGGAAAGAAGGAACACAAGAAGAGAGGACCGTCTTCTACATTGTCCAGAAAAGATGATGAAGAATATGACAGTGACGATTCTGAAGAGATGAACTTGCTTATCAAAGATTTTTTGAAGCTTCTTCTAAAGAAAAAGAAGTTCAAGAAAGGAAAGAAGGAACACAAGAAGAGAGGATCATCTTCTACACGTACGATCTTCTGATTTAAATAGAATCCCTGCTGTAAGTGCTTTTTCTAACTTGGCTGTGCTACACTTGAAGTTTCACACACTCAAGCTTCAAGAGGAAATGAAAATCATTACTTGCATTGTATTTGTTGTTTACTCAACAGCTATGTTTGACTGAATTTATCGATCACGCTTTTAAATTGAATAGATAACCATTCATAAAATCAGTACCATACCAACATTTCATAAAAATCCTGCACATTGTTCTGTTTTCTGGATCAGTAAAATTTTAAAGATTTTTTCTTTATTTTTGTATTCAATTTAGAAATATTATTTCATTTCATCAATGATTTACATAATAGATGAAATGTTCTTCTAGCATGACAGGTGTATGAATTGGCGACTACAAGCAGCTGCATTCGTTCGTACCTACTAAAACAAATATCATATCTTTTTCGTTGGGTTGCTCCATAAATGTAACAAGATGTCCAAGGGACTGAATGGTTGTGCACACGAGTTGAAGGAAATCAATGTTATGATGGTGCCCTAGTGATGGCAAGATGATTCGTAAAGATTTTGGTAATTGATTTTTCTTCTTTTGGATTGGACATAATAAGGAATCAAATGTAGAGTAACAAAATATGCTTCTGGTCATTAAACTTGTTTTTAGATTGAATCTGTATGTTTCAATGGTTACTGTGCATCATCAAATTTCAAAATGCTGATAATGTTATGCTGATATATAGACCCTTTCTACTTATATCTAGGGACATAATCTTTAAAAACTTTAACTTAACATTTTTGTTTTCAAATGTCATGCTGATAATGTTATGCTGATATTCTAGAAGTAATTTGAGTAGAACATTGCTCATACAAAATCATAGAAATAGCACCATCATAAGTCATGTTAGCCAACACATGCACAGCCAATAGCCTCTATAAATAAGGAACTGACTTAAACCTCCCAATGCATGCTAAGCAACTTGTTTAAATTATCCAAAATGCTCGATCCAGCTGTTGTACCCCTATTTCCAAAAGTGACAGATGAGACCACCACCATAGAATCGATAAAAAGCTCCATTTTACGCATACCCTGCGATCTAGTCAACTTGAGCCCTTCTAAAACTCTTGTTAATTCTGCTACATACGCACCACTGCACAAATGCTTACTCTTTTAGGAAAGCCACAACCACCATTAGCTAGTTGCAACACACCTCCACAACTACCCTTTGGTGTCCCATCCGTATGGAGGCGTACTCGCCCAACCTCGGGAGTCCTCCACCTAACGTGCTCCACAACTCTATTTCTCCCGCTAGCCAGAGAATGTAAGCTAATATGAGAATAATAAGTTTGAACTCCTCTAGTAGGAAGAACTAAAGTTGATAATAATAACAAATTACTAACAATTAGTTAAAAGTATTATAGAAAATATCAAATGCAACAATGAATGACTTCAATTAATGTTGACATAGATTCCATAACATTTTCAATACAGCAAATTCACATATAGAGTCTGCACTAATCTAAAATTAAATAAAACAAGCAACTAACTCAACAAACACTACCATAAACTAATAACTTTCATGCAATTAGTCTACATCTCCTTCTCAACAACATTAGCAATCTTATTTTCATTGCTAGGGTCCATAAACATAAACCGAGTCTCAAATTCTTGCTCATTTACATAAGAACCTAAATCCTTTAGCATCTTTGATATGTTTCTAATCAATTCTCTATTAACATCTTCCCCAGCACGCTCCTTACGTATTAAATCCAAAAGTGTATTCGACAGTCGAGTCTTTATCGGTTCTGAATAAATAACATTTTCTGTCCACAGGTTAAGACCAAGTTCGTAAACATGTGTCTTTTGGGTGTTTGGGACATAAATCCTGTCCATGTACATCAGAATGTCTCTAATAATTTGTAATGACTTATGATGATGATTCCATTTACTGTTTAATTCTTCCAGAAAGGAATTATCTCCTTGAGTGCCTTCAATAGATTTGGCCATCTCTTTGAGATGAGAAATCATGGTGGTAACCAACCTAGAGTATAGCTTCTCTCCATTTTTGTTAAGAACCATAGTATATGCATGTCTAAATCCACAAAATAAAGACAAAAAACTATTAGAAACCTGTGTAAATCCAAAAAACACAACATACATTAGTTGCTCAAAAACAAAGTCTTATCATCTAAGAATTTATATATAAGCTATTGCTTTAAGCAAAGATGAAATTAGGGTAAATTCAGTTTAATTGGAGAAATTTATACTATAGACATATGATCATCAATTTTCTTTTGCTTCATTGAAAAATTACAAAACTCAACACAACACATTACACACCAGCAAGAGAGTCCCTCAACAGGAAGGGCTCCAACTCAAAGAAAGGCTTATCCAAGATCCTGACTCCTAACTCTCTAGAACTAGCAGCAAATTTTGCTATACAATCAGCTACATAGTTGCACTCCCTAGAGATGAGATTTACATAAACTTTACATTCCTTCTGTAACAAATCATAAATCTTCACTGCAACCGGAAGAAAATGGATCTCACCACGTTGCTTTAACAGATTTTAACAACGCGCCACAATCACATTCACAAATGAGTTTATGGTATCCTTTGTTCCAAGCCAAAGACAGACCATCCCGCAAGGCTAACGCCTCAGCCATGATCGCATTGTTTCCTTGTTGGAACCTAATGAAGCCTAACATCCATTTACCACAATGGTCTCTAAACACACCTCATCTGCCCATGCTATGATCCCACTCTCTATAACTCCCATCCACATTCAATTTAACAAAGCCCATATCTGGTGGTATCCACTTCTTGTAGAGCCCTCCTTCACCAAAGTCGTGAAACCCACCTCCATCAATTTTCATAAGTTCTTCCAAATACTTATCCGAAAAAAACGCCTCAAAAAAATCTAATAACTATACTATAAGTCTACAATACAACCATACTTACTCCGAACTCAAATATAAGCAAAAAAAAAATATTTACTTTCTCGATTTTCACTAAAAAAAAAAGGAAAATACATTTAATAATAACCTCTGAATAGTATTTTGCCAATAATTAACTTGGTTCTGCTTGGGTTGGTAATTCAGAGTTAGACGGCAAGCAAGAAAATTTTCTACCATAAATCAACTTATTAATTATATTACTTTACTTGAGTTAATATTTGGTTCTGGATTACTATATCTTAATTTGGCAAATAAGTGCATGCAGAATTATGATAAAAATTAAAAAGCATAGTACGAGATAAAGAATTATTTTGGAAGAAGCAAGAAACACATAATAAGAAGGAATGATGAGAAAGAACCTGTAAAGCTTTTCACATTCGAGATCACTTGCATTTTCATTGTATATCCGATGAATTGCATCTTCAAGAATTTTCCAATTCTCTTCACCATTCTTCAGATCCATCATAATTCGGCAATTTTTAAAAGCCTCTGATAAGTTCCTTTCGTTCATGTTCATCTTCTCATAACAAACAAAAAACTTTCTCCTAACTCAAAAATATATAGTATATTAGTATTGGTTAGGGTTTGTATTATTTACCAAACCTCTAAACCACCCTTCTTCTTTTTCTGACCCACTCCACCCTTCTTTTTTATAAATTTAAAAAACTGTTTGTTTGTTTGCAAGATTTTTTTTTGTTGGTGAATTATTGGCAACAAAAAAAAAAACAAATCCCACAATATTTTGATTTTTTTTTTTCATTATCCATAATATTTTGATCTTATCCATAATATTATTAATGCACGTTTTTCTTGATGCAGTAGAATCTCTTTAAATTAATACTTGGTAAATTAATAAACTTTCTAAAATAATAAAGTTGTCCGGTCCCGACTTGGGCCAGTGTAAAAAATTGAAAAAATCGATAAAATAATAAGATAATATTTTTTCGGGAGATCCCTTTGTAATTTTCAGTCCCAAGAAAATCATAAATTAATAATTCATAGAAACTGAAAAAAATATATTACACTCTATTAAAATATGATTCATTAGTTGTCTGTTTTCCTTTAAAGTTCAAATCCATTTGAAGTTCATCTCTAATTTTCTTATTGCATCCAATAGCTCAGGTGTTATATTTTTGTATTATATCATAAAGTTGTGAAGAATGTTTGACGCCATAAGTACTTCCTTTCGTGTAACGTCACTCATAAGTCATTAAAAACTCTTTAAATTAATAATTATTAATTTATCGATAAATTAATAACTCTCTAAATTAATAAATTTATCCGGTCCCGACTCTATTAATTTATAGAGTTTTTACTGTATATAAGTTTGATATTATACAAATGTAGAATTTTTTTTGGTAAGCTGTAGAAATTTACTTAGAATAAAGCATTTAAAAATATTTTATAAAATATAATTTTTTTTTTGACAAAAAAAAACTAGATTAAATATTTTTAAAATATACTTTTGGTCCTCCTATTAATTTTAAAATATTTTAAAATAGGCTTAAATGTACTTTTAGTCCCCAAATTTCTTAGTTTTAAAGTTTTGGCCCCCTTTTTTCAAAACACTTTTTAGTCCCAAAGTTTCAAAGTCAACTCTTATTTCTAGTCCCCACTCCCCCTCTCATTTTAGTGACATGGCACCTCTGAATCTGGCACTGCAATGCTGACCGGTTTAAAAAAGTGTCATGTCATAATTTTTTACTTCTACAATTTTTATTCTTATATTATATATTATATTATAAATTATAATTGTTATAATTATCTCAATTAAAAAAAAATGGAATATGAATCAAATCTAGTTTTTTCCTATTCCTTATATCTTTCATCTTCTTCCTCGTTTCAATTAAAACTCAAAATTGAAAATAATAAAGTCTGCATTTGACGACTAAATCTGCACATAAATTTACATTTGACGCTTAAGAAAAACCTGCACAACTTTGGAAGCCTGATACTTGGCCCTTTTGATATTTAGTAATGATAATCTGCATCTTTATCATGATAACCAGCACGGCCTAAAAAAAGTGGAATGCAGATCCGAGACAAATGAGAGTAGGACAGGGACAAAGTGGAAGAGGAAGAGACAGCGTACAAACAGTAATGTAAATACACCAGTTACTACCGAATACAGAACCTCATCAAAATTATTCATTCATAAAAATTTATCTCCTATTCGTCTTGTTTTCCGTTGATTTATTTGTCCAAGAAAATGATAATCCTTGCGAAATTTTATTGGGTGACTTATTTTTGGATGTATGCATAACAAAATGAACCTAAATATCAATAGTGGCATACAATTTAAAAGAAACGAAAGAAAAAGAGGGTTGGAGAATGGCGTAAATAAGAATAATATACAGAAAGAACAAGTCATTTTTCTTCCAAGCGTCGCAGCACTGACTCAGCAAAGTTCTGTTGCCTACAAATGAGTAATAGCCAATATATTCAACAAGACAGATAAGAATTAACTAAAAAACTAACCCACATGACGGTAACAAACATCATTAGTTACATATTGCATCATAAACATTTATTTATTGAATATATTAGTACTATTGTATTTAACTAATTCTATTTGTAATGTCCATTGAATATTGTTAAACACTATATTTTGATATAAGCGGAAAGGCTCAAGTTAAGGTTCAAGCAGAAAGGTCGAGCCGGTTTAGGTCACGCTCATTACTCGATCCAATCAAAATTCACCGGTTTGGATTGAGTCAAAGTCAGTTTTCTGTCAAACTCAACTAACCTAACCCACCCCATTGATTAATGAGTTGATTTTTGGATCGGGTTATAAGACAATACTTTGAAAATTCCTAAACATCAATCTAAATTCTATAATTTTAAACTTTAGCCAATGAACTAAATTGGAACATTTCTAAATTCTAACACATAAAAGTCTTAAACCACATTAACAAAAAAATTCCCATTTTTCAATGGTCCGCCTTCATGGAATTGCAGGTTGGAAACCAGAAACTCGTTAGTCAAACTACCAAACCACTTCAGGTTTGGCTGACTTGAGTTGATTTGGGTTCGATCCAAACTAAAAAAACACAGAACCAAACATTTGTGTTGAGTTGGTTTATTGGATTGATCGAGACTCATATCATGACCACCCCTAGTTCAAGTAACGCATTTAATATAACTAACAAATGTTCATTCAAACAACTGTGACCAAATACTGCAATCATCAGCAATAAATGCTGAAGTGAATATAATACAATCTACCACACTACTAGAGCCAACATCATTTTAAGAAAAATTATAGTTTCGATGATAACATTTATGTTGCAGGCAAACAGCACAGTGAACACTCAAAAAATTTAGGAACTTGAACTTACTTTCTTTCTCTATGCTTTGGGCTAGGACGAGAATACTTCAGATATCCATCCCAAGGAACCATCTTAAGGCCAGCACGAGTTGAGATTATGTCTCTAACCCTGCAAAATTGAAATAAAATAGACACAATGGTACTTGGAGAAAGCGCAAATGTAAGCCTCTGTATATATTTGTTGTCAGGATTATTTACCTTTCCGCAAACTCAATGGGTGTCTCTCCTGGCTTCAGATTTTGTGGCTCCAAGTACCAAACATCACAAACAACAGCCCAAGATGTCATTAGCTGTAACAGATGTGTAGTGAAAGATTGCCTGTAAATGCATGAAATGCAGAATCTCTATTACATCAATAAACAATGTACGTACTACGTTGGCATATAATCATTGTTGTCAATTCAGAAAGCCAAAAACCCTCCATAGACGGTCATAGCACTGCCATAAACCCTCCATAGAGGGTCATACTCATAGCAATGGCCAAAATTTAACAACACTAGAAGTGAATAGTATTTAACATGAGAAACATCTTACTTTCGACTATTCCAAAAAGCATCGACAAAAATTTTGTTGTACTTGATTGCAACTGGGCAAACTGTGCAGCCAAGTTCAAACGCACCCTAAATGCCATTAAAAGTTACAAGGATTTAGTAAAGAGAATAGGAACATAACAGAAGAAAGAAAGAAAAAAAAAGCAATTCCAGAAACATGATAACATAACTTAATTTTACATCAACTGCGATTGCGAATGATTCACGTACCTTCTTGAACATGACTGTATAGTGATTATTTACACATGTTCCCTCGGGAAATATAAGAAGAGGATTGTTGTCAGTTCCCTGGACATGTTCCCTCAATCTAGAATATACAGAATCATATAAGTGAAGAGGAATTTTGAAACAGAGATATATTTTCTAGTATATCTACTTAAACTAACTTTCTTGCCACAATTTCTCGATCCTTTGCCTCTGATCGATTGAACCAGATACATCCTACACTCTCCAGAATGGTGCTTTGCAACAATCCTGCAAAATAGATATAATTTATATAAAATTCATAAATAAGTTTAGTAAAGATAAACTATGACAACAACCCAACATTATGAAGCTATTCTTTAAATCATCTATGATTGTTCATGATGTACCCTATTGTTCCCGACATCCATTTAGACCACCTAACAGCATATGATTGAAGTACTTATCCCTATCTTTATCTAAAACCTTTGAACTTCAATAAATGCCAAAAAATGCTTTGATCATAAAGCTTCTCATCCACGAAGACACGTGTTCTGTGGATTCAAATCATAATTCAAATCATAATCTATATGCTTACCAACCCATCCAGGATGCTTCTGCATAATAACAGCAAAAGCAGTCATCTGTTCTAAGATAATGAAATCAATCATGGAAGTGTGGTTGGCAACAAAAACCTGTTAAGAAAATGAAGGGAAAGATCAACTTGTGACTAATTACATTAATCTTAGCTGAATAAGGAAAATATGACAAAATCAATACATGTTGGACAAACCTGTTTTGGTCGCCTGCTAGGCCTTGGCCCATGGTACTTGACAACCCCAGTCCAAGATGCAACAAAGAAACCGCACATCATCTCCACCAAAGACCTCTGAGAAATTAACAATTCAAATACACATTTAATTTGGTGAACAAAAGATTAATACCCAGCAAGCGGATAAAAAGATAGAGCATTCAGAGAATATCACAATACATTGCATGAATAACAAGAAATATGAAAATAACTTGTATATTGTACCCCAATCCATACAGCATCCATTAATCAAGTAAATAATTACATAGATGACAAATTTAAATAATGTCCACCAAATTTCATACAAAATCTAGTTTCGTAGAAATTCAACATATAAATTTAATTCTCCATGGATGTTTTTCAGTGTTCAAGATTATACCAACTCTTCTGTAATATAATTTGCCATTTGTTTTTTATATGCAGCCATTAAACAATGTTCTCTTTCCGCAACTGACATGGCTTTTAATTGGATATTGATATTCTTATTGCAAGAGAAAATACTTCATTTTTTCCCACTAGATGAGGAAAAATGAATTGAAACAAGATACCAGATATATAAAACCAAATGAAGCTAAAAATTTAAAGTCGTGACAGTACGCAAATAGAAGTACACAAGGATATGCCAAAATATGGACATAAACCTGAAGTATATACACCTTTTCAAGATAAGTTGAATAAAAACAATTAAATTTTAAGATATCATTTATATTTCAGAAGTGCTATATGTTGTGAAGAAGCGGTAGCAACACGAAATGCAAGAATGCTTGAAAATATCAAAATAGGTCTCCCACGCATAGTGAGAAACCATGTTGATTAGTTTGATCGAAATTTCCTATTGTTAGCAGTTAATTTACTCAAACATTATATGACAATTTCAGTGTGATAGTCCATACAAAACAAAAACTCTGGCCTTAAATGGGGTCCCCGCAAGTGGGCGGTGGGATTGGTCCCCTCGTATTAGTCGGTCCTCCGGCCGGATACTGAGTTTTCAAAAAAATAAAAATTATTCAAACATTTAATCTTCAAAAAGATTTACTGAAAGAATTAAAACTACTTTTTGATTCCATTCTTCAACAAATAATCAGAAAAGATATAATAAAGTACATTTTCATTCGGTTCTTTGCGGTGGAGGAACACTAGTGTCAAACATTTCCTCAATATGTATGTGAAATTTCAAACTTGTATTGACCAAGTATTATTGTCTCTCGTGATAATGGCTAACTCAAAATGATTATTAGCAGGGAAGATTGATAAGTAACATAATATAAGATTCATGTAGAATGCCGCATCATTCCTGTTCATTCGCGCACAAACGGTTCGTAACATTATTGATAAGAGCGGTCATTAGCAGCAGTTTCAATAGTAGTGTGTAGGAAAAGCTACAACGAAACCAATATTGATCAAAAATAGGAAGCAAAAAAAAATGTAATGAATTAAGAATAAGTTGAATATGCACCTCAATACTCCTCCTCAGTTTGTCGTTTCCTTTCAATAGGAGGTGCACTGGAATGAAGGCGGAAAGAAATATAATCCATCCTATTGCTAACACAATAGCCCTGCAAGATCAATTACAATAGCATCATTTTGCCAGAACAGATGACAATAAAGGAACTCATTAACATGAAAAGCAGCAAAGTAAGACAAATAGGGCCAAATACAACAGGTGAATTAGATAGTGAAAAAGTCAAAGTTGAAATTACATCCTAAAAGTATCGTTTTCCTTATATACTATCAATCTTAGTGCTTAATAACACAATCCAAAACCGGCAAAGCAGATCCTATAATAGCCAAACTTAATAGTAAAAGTAAAATGCACAGTATAAGGAATAACCAAACCTTGTAGGGAATACTATCAAATATCGAAGAAGAACTCCGAAACACCACAACGGAAACAAATAAATATTCCAATTCCATGGTTCTGGAGGATTTGACTTGAAACACCTTGTGAATGAGTCCTGATCCAACATAAAAGCTCTGAATGTGTGAGTAAGATTAACCATCAAAGCTTAGCTAAGACGGAAAAAGAGGCTTTAGTTTACAACAAAACAAGACAGTAACTTTACAGGATTACATTTACATATATACGCACAAACATATGTACTAGCGCACAGATACATATATATTGTTAATATTGTGATTTTAAATATAAAGTCCCGTTTGCTTTGTGAAAACATTATCTATTTTCATTTTCTAAAATGTTTGTTCATTTTAACCAGTTAATAAGAAGTTGAGACTCTTGAAATATACCATTGTGATGGAGAGAAGATGAAATGCTACTTAGAGATGATGCATTTTCTATAATAATAAAAACAATTTTTTGGCATTTTCATTGTCGACAAAAAATGCACACAATTGTTCACTTCAAGACTCTAGAATCTCCTTGTTAACAAGTAAAATTAACACAAATTTAAGAAATAAAAGTAGAAAATGTTTTCACAACAAATGAGGCCTAATTTGCTTATTATCATAAATAACCTAAAAAAACTTGAGAATGAAACAGAAAAGCTGCGATATTACGATAATTGTGGCAGCAAAAGTATACAATTTTAAAAGATGGAGAAGTCAATTCATTATGTAAATGTTTGACATGAAATTCTCCCTACAATATTGTTATTACAATTGGCTCTCTAAAAGATAATTACTGATACATAAAAACAACAAAACAGTAAAAAAACAAAGGAAAAAACTTACATCTACAATAGCACCGGCTGCCTCAGATAAAGTAGGAGAAATATCGAGCAAGTCATGCCTAAAAGAAATATCCAAAAATAATATCAAAATCACAACTAAAACGAGAAAGCGAAGAAAATACTACTTCATTTTCCACCTATGACGCACAGACACCAGACACGACACAAACACTGACACATCAACACAGATAAAAATTTGAGAAATGATATAATTCAACGTAATCATAAGTGTCGGTGTTTGTGCATCATAGTTTTCCACTTTCATTATTTATCCTAATAATAATACAAAACAAATAGGCAATAAAAAAGGCATACAGACGAAGCTTGCCACAAGGTTCTTGTTGAATGGCGGCTCCTGAAGGGAGATAGTCCTCAATGTTCAACTCGGAACTTGAAGACTTAAGTGTTCCAGTGGTAGTCATCAGTGTTGTTTTATCACTTCTAAAAGGTAATGTATAGTTTCAAATCCTGAAAATTGATCAATTTTCACTCAAGCGATGTAGTTACTGAAAAATTAATTGATTTAATTAAATCCTTAAATAACTGACATATCAACAACAACCAAACAGATGCAGTAGAACAATAAATTAGAATTCTACATACCACATTTCATATAATCAATAAATACATTAGAATCGTCATCAGATTCTGTTACATTTGGCACAGGTATTAAATTATCAACTATTGTTGGTGGAGTGTCATTTCTATCAAATTCAACATCACTAATTTCATCGCCTGAAGCTAGATTTACTGCATCATTTGACATATCACAACTATTCATGTTAAAAAAAAAAAACTCTCTGAACAAACTTCATAACGTAGTGTTTATCTCATGCACACAAATTAAATTAGAGAGAACTAAAACTTGGAAAAAGTAGCTAAAATAGCAAGAGCATAATTCTCTCAAAATGTTAGTAAGTTAATTATAGATGCAAGCAGATATATGAATCGTTGATACCTCCAGAGATTAATTGAACAAGATGTAGGGTTCATAAACTTGAAAATTTTGGGGGAAAATTTAGGGTTTCACGCCGTCTGGTTCGTGACAGTGACGAGAGAATGAGAATGAGAAACGGGCGGTAAAAGGTTTGTGACGGAGAAGAAAGAAAGGTTCGTGACAGTGAGAAATGGGTGAAGAGTGATGATAGAGAAATTTTTTTAAGGTTTAAACATCATTTTAGTCCTTGCATGTATGCGAAATTTTAGTTTTAGTCCTTGTATCGAATTTTGTTCAAAATAACTCCCTGAATCAACCAATTTTTTTGATTTTAGTCCCTAAAGCGAAAATCCGCAGGAAAATTCGTAGGAAAATCTGCAGGAAACTTGCGAATTTTCCTGCGGATTTTCGCTTTAGGGACTAAAATAAAAAAATTTGGTTGATTCAAGGACTTATTTTGAACAAAATTCGATACAGGGACTAAAACCAAAACTTCGCGTACATACAAGGACTAAAATGATGTTTAAGCCTTTTTTTAATTTTTGTATTAATTACACATTTGTTCCAAATATTTATTTTAAATTTTATTTTCATCTTAAACATTTTTGTTGTGAAATTAATGAAAACAAGAGTAACAATAGAGATGCAAAGGAGAGTAAGGGAAAGAATAGAGAGTTTCTCATTATCATTAAGATCAGGGTTACATACATAGTGTCTATATATAAGTGATTACATGGGCCTATGACATGGGTCAAGACTAATGGGCATCCACTATATTATATTCATAACACTCCCCCTTGGATGTCCATTAAGGATATGCCTCGTTACAACCTTTACTAGAAAAAACCCAGTGGAAAAAAATTCTAGTGAAGGAAAAAGAGTACAACATCCTTTGTGTTTAAATCTGCCTCGTTAAAAACCTTACCAGGAAAATCCAATGGATAAAACTATGGTTAAGGGAAAAAGAGTGCAGAACACAATTATATCTCCCCTTCATGAAGACAATTATATCTGAGACGAATAAGACCAATTAATCTTCTATATAGTTGATCAAAAGTTTTACTTGGTGAAGACACTTTACTTGATCAAGACTTTGTAGAAAGATCTGATTTATCTCCTTTTATATACTCTTCTCTGAATTAGGCGTTGATGCAATATTAACTTCTTCAAGTTTCTTGTATGTGTAGAATCACAAACCTCAACAAAATCATAATCTCAACTTTCTTGATGTAGTGCTGAAACTTCCCCTTATTTGGATGATATTGCCGCATATTTAAGATATAAATCATATGCTCGACTGTATTCCAATATCTTCAAGTTTATTGATATTGACAAATACAAAATACCACTATATGCAATTGCAAAATGCAATAATGTTCTCAATTGAACTAATTAAAATATGATACTTCAAGACTAATTCAAGTAAATCATCTTTTTCTTGAGACGTGGAATAATATAATATTTGTTCACGTCAAGTGACATCATACACAACCAATTATATCTTTTCAGATCAATTTGATTAGTACCTTTGATATATATAATTTTCTTCATGCACAAAACCTCATTGAAGTACTAAGTTTGCAATTTCAAACAAACTTTGATCATCGGATATATTTCATTTCAAAATTCTTTTGTACTCGACAGATTTCATAAGCTCTTCAGGAGTTATGATAGTATTACAGTGTTTGATGTGGTGCTTCAGGACCACCTAATGAATCATCATTTTCTCAAACTCTAATGAGATGTTTGTTCATAATGAGTGGCCTTACAACAACTAGGGCACAACTGATATATATTTCATATTTCACCTCAATTTCTATAAGAAATCAACTTTCTAAAACTTTTCGGGAGTTATGATTACATTCATGTGATCAAACTTGTTTTCAAATCTTTTCTTAAAATTTGACAAATACATATATATTATTCACTAAAATTGGTATACAATATACATATATATTATTCGGAAATATTCACTAAAATTGGTATACAATATACATATATATTATTTGTGTAACAATGAGACTTATACATTTTGTTAGATCATCTATTCAATAGTTTGAATAGTATGTCTCATGAAATGAAATCCTTCAGTGAGTTTCATATAATCATCACTAAAAAGTGAGTCATACACAAGTATATTGTAATACTTTCAATAAATTGAATCTTTCAAGTGTTACTAAAACTTAATCAAGTAAGAGAAATACTTTCATTTCACTTCAAGTGAATATTTTTCTTCACAATCAATGGCAAACTTTGATCGATATTCTTGTATATCATTATTTCGTATTTGCACAAAAATTGATTCATATTTCATCATTTTCACATCTTTAGATGTACGGACTGCTGGTCCAAAAAATTTTCACTTTGCAAAGTGATTTTAACTACGTAGCAATTGCGTATTTTCATATAGCCAAGCATAGCTAAACATTGCATGGTCTATAATCCTCAATAGACTTTGTTTCATGATCCTCATTATCTCTTATCATATATAGTGCTATATTATATAAAAATATTGTCAACGTTGACTTCCTTTTGGTTCCATCGTATTTTATTCATGACATAATTTTTTTTTGAGAACTCTTTATTTATTAAAAATTTCAGGTACACCTGATAAGTTCTTCTGGAACTTAAAAATCAATTATGTCAATACTCTTTTGGAGTTTTCGTATCCTCACTTAGGTCATCTTTCTTTTTAACTCCTTTTCTTATTTGAGGATTTTTTTTCTTGGAACCAAATTTCACACCATACTTCAAGTGTGGTTGAACTCATTTGCAATACGGGATTGCTCAACAGGAAAATCCATTTTGATTGGAGCATTAGCAGCTTGATAATTGATTTCATAAAATTTGCAAATGATTTATCTTATGAACATCAGGTTCAAACTATTTTATACGAGGATCAAGATAATAATTATGTTCATATTTTTAGCTGCTTATTCTCTCCCCCAAATGTTGGAAAAACTAATTCATAAATTAGTAATTAGCCTTCTAGGCTATAAACTAGTCTCCAATTTTTGGCTCAAGATAATAGGAGATTCATATCAAATATATTTTCCCAACATTACTTAAAAAAATCATCTTAGTATATTAGATTGGAGCAATTGAAATACACACAACACATCCAAAAATGTACTAAGACGAAGAATATTAAGTTATTAATCTAAAATTATAAATTAAGGGGAAGACTTGCATATAATAATTTGTTGGCTTGATGCGTATCAATGTCTCACGATATGTGATTGAGAGTTCCCAAAATATGAGCTAGAAGTTATGATCTCATAAGTATCAGCCACAATGAACTTTAGACGTCTAAAGAATGAATCTTCAAGTCCATTTTTTTTATGAATATATATTCTACAAGATGTTCATTATCAATTTCAAATGGCAATACGATACTTAATAAATACTTTCTAGAAAATGCGCTCTTAAAAAATAGTCGAGAAAACAATCTCACAAACTTCTGGCTGTGAGGTGACAATAAACAAGTTATCAACTTTCTTTGGGAACTAGTAATGCACAAAAGCTACTACGTTGTAGAAGCTTCTGGCTCTTCAATACATTTTTTTTCACATCATAATAAATTCGGGATGACCCAACCGGTATTGCCAACAATAACTTATTATTATTTGTAAACTTCTAGTTTACTATAAATCTATATCAATAACGACCAAAGAAAAATTACAATGTCCAATCCTTCAAGGATATTTGATGTAATATATTTTCTCAATTTTGCTACTTCGGGAGCATATCCATTTTAGCGTTATAGATTTCAATCATGCTCTAAATGTTTTTAGTTATACATGAATTCAATCACAAATTTTTATAAATAATGAGCACGAAAATTCACTTGTAGCAATCCTACAAGAATGCTTGATGATATATTACTAGTTCTTCAAGAACTTTTCCTTAATTATTAAAATAATATAAGAAAGAAAAAACTTTATTCTTTGAACAATTCTTCAAAGATGCTTCAATATTAAGATTTTTTTTCTACTATAGTTCTTCCGGAACTATATCACAAATGATTAGTTCTTCAAATAATTTTTTCCGGAAATGTCAAGGGCTTCAAACTCAAGTTTTAAAAAATTTGTCATTTTAATGCTATTATCAAGTGTAAGAAAATAAACAAGTCAGATTAATAAAATAAACTAGCAGCTTAATTGGAAAGATAGCAAGACTAGTGGACTGAGTTTGATTACCGAAAAAAAATATTTATCATAACCATGATAAAATATAGCATTTGCTGTTATGAGATAATTTAATTTGATTTTGGCAAAAAAACGTATTTAACAAAAACGTAACATTGATTCAAAAAAAACAAAAACGTAACATAATATGAAATTTGTAATAAATTACTGTCATGTTCAATCTTAAAAAAAATGATGAACATTTTAATTCTTCTGGAATTTATAAAAGAGAGAATAGAATTATTTTAAGTTCATCAAGAACTCTATGACTAAGTAATATAAAATCATTTTTACGTGCAATCTTTCAGGAATGCATATAATTAAAATCATTTCCATGTGCAATCCATTAAAGATGAATAATTATTAAAATTCTTCGAGAATTCATAATAAAAACAAAAATTCTTTCTTATAAGTTCTTCAGGAACTTATTGAATTCTTCTAAAATTCATGTTAAAAATGAAGTTTTTTTTCTCATAAGTTATTCAAGAATTAGTCTATTGAATTCTTCAAGAATTCATATAGTGATAAAATATAATTGAGTTTCTATTTAAGTTCTTCAGAAACTTTACTGTATATTGAATTCTTCCGGAATTTAAAGAAAATAAAAATTAAATTTTTTTCTACGTTCTTCGGGAACTATAATATTGAATTCTTCCGAAATTCATAGATTAAATTCCTCTAAGTTCATCTGGAACTCGAATTATTGAATTCTTCGGGAATTCATGTATTACAATAACATAGGAATTCTTCAAGAATTCATTAAATAACATATAAAAAAATTCTTCAGGAACTCATAGAAAATAAATTTGAGTTTGTAAGTTCTTCAGGAACTTTTCATAATAAATGGTTATACTTCGTAAGTTCTTCAAGAACTTAATTAGTGAATTCTTCCAGAATTCTTAATGGAAAAATTTGTGTATTATAAGTTCTTCAGGAACTAAGTTTATTGAATTCTTTCAAAATTCATAGATTAAATTTAAAATTCATCAGGAACTAAAATTATTGAATTCTTTAGAAATTCATTATAATAACATATATAGGGATTCTTCTGGAATTCATTCTAATAACATATGAATTCTTCAGGAATTCATTATAATAACAGATGTAGGAATTCTTCCAGAATCCATTATAATAATTTTCTTTTGCAATCCCTTAGGGATGCATGAATATATTTCTTATTTAAATACATAGAGAATTGATAAATTACTATAACAAATAATTATAATATATTATGATACAAAGAAACATGGAATAATAAAGAAATATAAATCTAAATTAGATTAAACTAAAAGGTATGTACGGTGCAAAGTCAAAGTGAAAACAAATAGTATAGATCTAGTTAAAATCAAATTGATCAAACAAGGTAATATGTGGCGATGAAAAAAAAATAGGATCTATATTAGCTAGCCCATATTTTGTACCGTGAAAATGAAATAAAAGGTTTGGTCTACATACCTTTGAAAATGATGGTTTGGTAGAGACTCGTGCTGATAACGTGTTGTGAAACTAATGAAACCAAGAGTAACAATAGATATGCAAAGGAGAGTAAGGGAAAGAATAGAGAATTTCTCATTATCATTAGGATTATGGTTACATACATAGTGTCTATATATAAGTGATTACATGGGCCAAGACTAATGGGCATCCACTATATTCATAACAATTTTAAAATTTTATATTTTTTTTGGTCGAAACCAGGGTATCACCGCCGAACGCAGTGACCTCGCTAGATTGGAGGCATGGGTGGATAGCTGACCCAAGATTTAAAACTACTTCATACCCAAGGCGAGAATCGAACCTGGTTAAGGTAGGATGAACCCCAACCGCTCAACCACACCCCTTGGGTTAAAAGTTTTATATTGATCTTAAATGTTTATTTTAAATTTCATTTTATTATTTCCGTCAATTTTGTCCACGTAACGAAGTTTCCAAGTGTCCACGTATTTGTCTACATGTACAAACCGTTTGTCACATAAGATAAAATTGATAAAAATGACTAAATTGAAACCTAAAATAAACATTTTGAACCAAATATGTAATTAAGCTATAACTTTTTAGAGGGAATGAAAATTTTCTCGAAAAAATATAATTTGCGCTTGTTTTTCATGTCTTTATATCCAATGCAAACGGTTTTATAAAAAAAATTATATGAACGATCTCCAGCGTTGCCTAAAAGAGTAAATAGAAAATCGTTCTCTTTGTTCATACAATATCTTAGATCTGTTTCGAGCCGTTGTAGCAAATTTATAAATTTTACACACTCTATTTTAACGTAATTCCACAAACTATTGTGTATGCCATTCTTTTAGAACGGTTTTTTTTTTACCTTCTAAAATTTAAGCGTTACGGTGGACTCAAAACGTTTTATTTTTTAATAAAAAAAAAAGAATTATATTAACATGAGCTGAAAATTCCTACTTGCACAAGATGCGCTAGAAAGAGCCTATGATAAATAGTCTACAACAACCAATCAAGAAAGTAAAATAAATTCAAAATGTTGTATTGCAAGTAGCATAAGTGTTTTGTTAATTATAGGAAGAAGTGTGTTTTTTTTTATGGAAGCTAATAAAAAGAAAAAAAAAGAAAACTAAAAAGAAAATCTAAGCACGAGAAGAAGGTTCTCATTGCGTCGTTCCTAAGAAGTTCACGAAGGCCTTCTTGAGGAGATGTATGAGTCAGGAGGTCGGCATCTGATGATGCTCCAAGCTTAGCGAAAAAGTCTGTACATTGGTTCTCTTCTCTAAGAGTATGATGGAGAGTATCATTGGTTTAAGATAGCAACTCCTTGATATTCTGGATCAACACAGCATAAATATGATACTTAACTTGTGGACCTTTGATGAGGTTAACACAAAGTAAAGAGTCATAGTAGCAGACAAGTTGCGGTGATGAAAATTGAGTTTATAGAATTGGTTTTAGTTAAAAGTGAATTGATTATAAAATGATTTATGTTTGAATATTTTTACAACTAAAGTGATTTATGTAATAGATGTTGTTTGAATATTTTGACTTAAAATCGTTTTTGAATGTGTAAATGACCAAAATAGACTTCAACACACATATTAAATTAACAAAATACTAAACATAATTATATTAAATTGAAAATGGGCTTTCATTAAATTGAAAAATCAACGTAATTATCAATAACAAAATACTCAAAAAAAAAACTCAAATAAATATAACTACAAAATACTTTTTTTTTTGAAGAAAACTCTAGAATACTTGGTAAATATAAAGTAGTGCAACTACAAGTCTACAACAGAACTAAAGACAACTTAATATTACTTCTTATAGTTTAATTCCTAGTACTCCCTATTACTTCCTAGATTAATTCTTAGTACTTCCTATTACTTCATAGTCTGCTTCATAATTCTTAATTCCTAGTGCATCCAAGTTAATAGTTCCATATCACATATTCATGAAAGGCAAAGGGTTGTTAGATGCATGCTTTAGCCAGTTCAATCTTTTCTTCTTTGATTCTCGCATAGCAATGAAAATTTCCCTTGTTGGCTTAAACATAATCAACTGACAACATTTTGCATGCAATTCAAGATCATTTGAAACTTCATCAATGCTTTGAAGCTCAGCCATCACTTCACCAATAGATGCATTACTCGCAGCATCATTGTGGAATCGACATGTTTCTGCAATTAAACTAACAGGTTCTGCTATCTATGATGAGGCACTTGATTTTTTTCTTACTTGTCTTATCTGCTCCAACATTTCTCTTTCTCTTCTCACCACTTTTCTGACCAGCTGTCTGTTGAGAAGAATTCAGTCCAATATTTGCAAATTCGACTGTTGTTCCAACACTTTCATCTTCACTATCGCCGGATCCTTCTTCTACATCTACATCAATATCGTACATGCATGGGCGATATACAACATCATTGTCAATGTCATTTGGCATCACCCCACTTGACGGTGCCCACGTGTACCCATCATTAGCCACTACATCCTTGAAAATTGTGGTTAACTCATTGGCAAATAGAAGTCCCTTGTTCCTAAATTTTGCATAAAGAGGATTTTCCCGCATGTTCATAACTCACATCATATAATAAATGTCAATATACATATCTAAAGTGTTACAAAACTACTACTATTTTATTACATACCAACTGTTTTCTCTCCCACCACTCATCCCGCGCTTCAACAGTGTTGTTCACGGGATCCCACCCTAAATTAGTTTCTTTCCCAAATAAGTTGTACCATGCTCGCCAATCCTTTCTTAGAGTATCATACTTATTCTTTAGCTGAGCTTTCTCATACTTCCTTCCGGTCAACTCATGAAATCGGGAAACAATATTTTTCCACCCTTTCTTCGTAAAGTTAGTACCAACGCGTTCCCCCTTGTTAACTTGATCCAAACAAGCTTTGACAAAGTTTTCAGTGACCTTACGATCCCAAAAGGCTTTCGTTTTCTGCCCCCCATCATTAGTTGACGGGAGATCCACACTAAGTTTCTTGGTATTCACCATTCTATATAGACAAAATAAAAATACATATTCAAATTTGAACCCTATATTCAAATAATCACTTACATGAGAACAAATGAAATGAAAATAGTAAACAAAAATCACTCATTTAATGCAAGTAATCATCCACTCCAATGCTACTAAACATAAGAAAACTTTTAAAAGTTATGTTACAACTTCATCAAGCTCATTATCATTTCAAGAAAAATTTAGAAGACATTTTCAAACTCCATCAATATCATTATCATTTCAAGTAAAAGGAATAAGAAAATGAGCAACAATCATAATTAAGTTCAAGCAAAACAAAGAAAACAGCAATTCATTATTTAGGCATTTTATCGAACATATTATAGACAATGTTATCAAAACTAATATAATGGACAAAAGAGAAGTATTTGAGTTTACCTTGGGGTATCAAACACAGTAAACACTTGGTACTTTGTAGAAACTCTTTGAAACTTGTGAGTTTGAGAATAGGGAGGGTGAGATGAGCATCCTATATAAATAAAATTTCAATAACTATGTAAAGTTAATGCCCATCAATTTTTAGCAAAAATAAGTAATGAAAGTAGATTAATTTCTGTAATTTCATCAATCTTTACACCTCCCAACACAGAAATGGAAAATTAGAGTTATTGAAGGATTAATGAAACTGTGGGGTTGGTGAACGACTGTTTTTTCTTTGTGAAAATGGAGAAATGAAGGTGGTTGATGAGTTATGAGGTTGGTGAAAAGCAAGCAAGGGCAAAAGAGATAAATTCATAAATACAAACCTGAGGTAAGTAGAATTGATTTCAAAAAGCTAGGGATGGTAGCTTCCTCCAAAATCAATTCTAAACACCAAAAGCAAACTCACGGCGGCGAGACGACGGAGAACCAAACATGCCAAAATCGCTTTTGAAGGGTTGAGACTTGCGTTTAATCTTTTCCACCGGGTAATCAAACAGAGACGAAGTATATGCTTCACAATTGAGTTAGGGTAATTATATCATTGTAATTCTATTGAATCATGTTATTCATTAGATGTTATTCATTAGAACTGATTTCGATCCCATGACCTCTAGTTAAGCTGGAAAAGATCCCTTACCACCTCATCCAAGTGCTATTGGGTACTTGAGAATGATTTTAATATCATATTAGATTTAGTTTAGATACAAAATATGAGTGGTTTTTATACTATATTAAGGGTGTAGTTCTTGACTGATATCTACAGTGTAGTAGTTATTCGGTACTAGTTTAGAATTGAGTTGTTTTTAGTTGGAGAATTTGTGGTTGAAAGTCTCTACCTTGCACAAATTTGGACGGTGCTGCGAAACGTCTTAAGGAAAGCGTGCTAATCTACGACTCAATCTAATAATCACTTTGATGGTTAAAATTTATTTTAAACTGTTGTTTTTGAATCTGGTAACAACATATTATAATTATTCTCATATTTATAAGAAAGTGCTAATATTTGGTAAAAAGAAAAAAAATTCAAATATTATATATTTTAATAGATTGATAATTTTGTTTAGAGCACAAAGTCCAAATTATCCCATATGTCTCAAAATCAAACAATAACGATGTGGATAAAGATTTATTCTTTAATTTGGTGGTTGTAATGTATCTTAAACTAGAGATGAAAATGAGAAATGTGTGTGTGCCGTGGTATATGGAATGGGATTTATTGTATTAAGTAAGCGTGTGTGTGGTATATGGAATGAGAAATGTTACTAGTAAATGAGATATTTAGACCCTATATATTTATACCAAGTGGGAGTAACAATTATTTTCATTTCCTTCTCCTTTGTCTCTCGTGGATGGCAGAATAACATACAACAAGCCCTTCTCTCACTCTTCTACTCCCTCACAATAGTACATCTCGCCATTAATCTCTTTCTTAATCACAATGTCTGATACTCATCAATCTAGACGAACTATATATATAGTTCTAGACGGTTTGATCGGAATAAACGCTCTATTTTCATTGGCCACGTTTATTGGTGTCGTGTGGACCCAAACAAACCCAACAAATGTGCCTATTCTCATCTCTACATGGGGCGCATTTGTTTGTTTTATCGTCTCCAGTGTCATTGCTTTGATAATCAAAGCAATTTTGGGATGTTGTACGACTGTTATTTCTTGCAGTCGTCACCTTCATGTATCCATCTTTGTCGCTTGCATGTCTACTATATTGGGCTTCACCAATATATTCTATGCCTTAAGTAACATGCTAAAAATCAAACTAGAAACAATGTCATATATAGTAGGAATCTTGTTATTGTTACCATTATTCCGGTTTTAATTGTTCTTCCATGAATAGTTTATTTTGGTATTATTATTATTATTATTATTATTATTATTATTATTATTATTATTATTATTATAGATTAAGAGGTAATCTTGAATATCTATTGTAATAGTAGTATGTCTTTTAGAAATTGAATAAAATAAACTGTTTGAATTTTAAATTTTATTTTGCAATTGCCAATTGATATCTATCTATGCTATTTTGTCAAAAAATATATCAATACTATTATTATTTAAGACATTTTTTCAAAGAAAAATGTACATTTTTAATAAATTTGTAAAATTATCTTTTTGTTGAATTTGTATGGTATATGAAAATAATTTTTTTTTGACAAATTATCCATACTTTTTGAAAAATAATTATTAAAAGCTGCTTCACTTAGGCCAACAGACATTTTAGTGTATGGATGGGTTGGAGGAAAACATGCGTGTGTAGACTTGACTGGGGTTTCTCCATTTATGGGATTGAGGACTCACGATTTCATTGTGAGACAAGCAGCCCTCAAAGCTGCTTCAACCAAAGTTGTCAAACATGAAAAAGCATGTTCGGATAATCAACATGTTTTTATCCCATTTGCATTTGACACTTTTGGTTTTCTAGCACCAGAGGCTGTAGATCTTTTAAATAAGGTTCAAAAGGTCATGCATAGCAACATTGTTTCTCCTAAGTCTATGGATGTGGTTTTTAAGAGAATGAGTTTTGCAATTCAAAAAGGGGTAGCGGCGCAGCTTGTTGCCCGATTGCCTTCTATTCATATGTAATTAAATTATATATATAATATTTTATGAGGTAAAAAAAAATATTAAAAATATTTTGTAGTATAAAATACACACGTGTGTACGAGCGCGCGTGCGTGCGTGTGTGCAGACTAGTGATAAAAATAGTGATTCTGTTAAAAACACAGTCTAACTTACAATGTTAATAATGAGAATTCTAAAGTTCAACGTCTTGGCCATTGGATATGGTTAGTGTACACACCCTTCATCTTGATCATCATCACGACCATATTGGTCATGTCCAACCCAAGATTATTTTTAGAAAATAGCTCCCAAGGTTGCTTCCATCTCGACCACTAGATCCAGAGGTGGTGGCAGCACCAGCACCAACACTATTGGTGGGAGCAACACTAGCACCGGCGTCAGCAGTGGAGGCAGTGCCAGCACCAGATCAAGAGGTGCAAATTCGCAATGATATAGTGGAGGAAGTTGACTAGTGGAGGAACGATCCATTTATTTGTATTAGAATTTTACGTATAGTTAATGTTATTATTATTTACATATGCTAGTTATAATTAATTTTTTGCTTTATTTTATGTAGTTGAGTATATGTGTTCCTCAAAATTAATTATCTAGTATTTACTCCAATTTAAGTTTGTTAAAAAAAATGATGGAGGAACACATTATTGTAGTACTAGTATGATTCTCATACCATGCGTGGTATAAATGTTATTTGAATCATGCATGTATTTATTTGATGAACACATTATTCTCAACTACATAAAATAAAGAAAAAAAATTAATTATAACTAGCATATGTAAATAATAATAACAAAATAATAAACTATACGTAGAATCAAAACTCTTAACAATTGAGATTACTCAAATTGAACTAAAAAACACTGTTCACAGCAATTTATTGAGCCACGTAGTAGTTGAAAGTGTTACAAATCCACAAAATTTAAGAAAGTTTTTAGGAGGTGATGGCCCACTTATAACCCCTATTACCTTAATATAGGTCCTATACTTCACAATTTTAATCACATTTGGACTTACATGCCTTTTGGCTTCTTTCATTTATTGTAGCATTTTGTCTTTAGGGGTAATGCCAATACTCTCTTTATGTGAGAACAAAACACATTAAATTATTTTGGCCTTAGGAGGGGTGTTCACGTGTCCCACAAACCATCTATACAACCTAAAGTCAACTATAGTATTTTGTTTGTATTCATTTTGTTTGTATCCTATTAAATGTTTTTAACTTATATAGGAGCCTCCTAAGCTTTACAGTATAAATACCAAAGCTTTGAACAATAATTTTACACACCAAAATTTTCTATCATTTTTCTCTAATCTCTTTTCTTCATCATTGGATTCCTTAAGAACCATTCTTCATCACTCAAGAACCAATCTTCATTTCTTTTTCATGGGTCTTTGTTTTGCTTGAATTCCTTAAGCCTGTAAATGAAAAACTCATTTGGTTAGATCCCATCAACAATCAATATTTTAGTGAAGCATGAATATATATACTTTGTTTGAGAAATTCTGCAGCAACTGGAAGTTACTACTGGTTTGGCATACAAGTTAACTTAACATCTATTAATATAAGAAATACTTTAAAGTGGTTAGTTTTTGTTTATGTTCTTCCTTTAAGTGAGTAAAAGTGGTTTATATGCATAAAGTTTGTTTTTTTATATACAATAAAGTGGTGGAGTTTAACATGGGAAACTTGAATACTTTCCCACCATGGGAAAGTAGATTTTGACCATTAGATTAAATGGAGAACATGTTTTCATCATAGACACTCAACACTAGATTTATTTCACATCATTATTCTTTCTCCTTTATGATCGGTGACTTTTTATCTCAGTTATTTTTAATATTTTGATATTTTATTTTTTGTTTGTAATAAATTAATCTTTTGTCTTTTATATTTGTAACATTTTGGTCATTTATCTTTTGTTTGTAATAAATTGATCATTTGTCTTTTATTCTCTCTTCGTCCCAAAATAAGTGTCACATTTGACTATTTTACACTATTCGCGTAATCTACTTTGACCATATTTTTTTTACTAATATATAAATGTAAATATTAGCATTTAAGATAATGTTAGATTTGTCTCAATAAGTATTTTTATGGTATACAATTTTTATAATTTTTAATGATAAATAATTAAAAGATTAAAAAAAAAGATAAATAATTAATTTTTTTTGACAATGATACTTATTTTAGAATAGAGGAAGTAACTCATTTTATCATTTATTTCTTTATTTTTTCCATTATTCCTTGGATTAATAAGATCCGACCCATTTTCGCATATTAAAAAAAATTATATTTTTATTTTTGAAAATATTTTTTATTAAAAATTAAAAAAATAATCATATTATTGATGAAGATTCATCAAATACAAATTCTTAACTAAACTTTCAAAATCTAGAAATTAAAATGCAAGGAAATAAAAAAAAAAAAAACAAAGTTCATGAATGAATGGAAAGCAACAAACAAATAAATAAAGAGTCAGAGAAGAGCAAAGTAATATAGATCATGAATGAATGAAAAGTAACAACAATAACAATACTGATACGTACGGTTTTATGGATTAGAATATGAAGGAGCTATTGTTATCTTGGGTGTTTGCTTCTTCACATTCAATGAATTTCAATTTATGTTTAACTTTTTTTCCAGAGCGGAGAAAGAGAAGGAGAGTTATGTTTTAGATTTGATTTTAGATCCATCTATTCTTTTTTGTTCATTTTTATTTGTTTTAGATTTAGTTTTTGCAGATCTGTTATATATTGATATTGCAGATCTGGTTTTTGCTTTGTGTCCATTGATGAACTTTGTTTTTTTATTTTTTAATTTTCATGTTTTTTCATTTTTAGGTTTTGAATTTGATGAAGATGATGAATGTTCATCAATAATATAAATTTTTTAAGAAAAGTAAGGAGAAATATTTTTCTATCAGTGAAGTCATTGAGCATAAAAGAGAGAGAATAGTGGTGTGAAACAAATTTAGTGTTAAGTATGTATGATAAGAATATGTTCTCTATTTGATCTAATGGTCAAAATCTTATTTCCCATGGTGGGAAAGGATTCAAGTTTCCCATGTTAAACTCCACCCAATAAAGTGGTTTATATACAATAAAGTGGTTCTTTTACACCAATCTATTTTAATATATTAATTTAGAATCTCAAACTATTTGATTGACATCTCATCATTCTAACCATTGCCAACTAATAACATTTATGCCACATCATTAAAAATCGTATGTGTCACTCTTTTATATGCATAGTTGCTCCTAACTTATGCTACGGTACTTGTGGAAAAATGCATTGTACTGGTACTTTTGAAATTTTAACCAATCAAAATCTATATTTTGTCCAAGTCAGTTTAATGGTTGACTAAATTAATAAATGTTATGCCACATGTCAAATGATCATTGGTTAATATATTTAATGTATTGGTACATGATGATTTCACCATTGTACCATAGAATCCCCCTATTTTCTACTCTTTTCCCATCCCATCCATCAGTAGCTTTTGCGATTATATCTGTCTCCAACTAATTAAATGCTTCATTCAAAACCGTTTATGGTACATAATGTGCTTGATAACCTCTGCCCATTAGTGTTCCCGTTAGTTTCCATTACTCTTTCTTTAGTTTGCTCACGGAATTCCCAAAATTCATCTCTCCTTATATTATGTTCTTCTAAGAGTAATCCTAATTTCAAAATCGTTTCTATTCTTATCGTGTCGTCTTCTTGCCGTCGCAGGTAAGAGATGAGTATCCTCCACGATCTCCTCGCCGTTTACGGCGGTGTTGCCGAGCACCATACCCAATCCACCGCCAGCTTTCACCGTTGTACCTTTCTGAACCCTTGCATTCAACATAATACAATATTCCCGGCAACCAACTCTGGCGATAACGTTCCGGTCATACACAAGTTCCCATTAGTATCGTTAGTATACATTAGTTAAACAAAGGTGACGGAGAATCCGGTAATACATCTCCTCTGCTCAGTCACCATGAAGTCAGTCACCGTAATGTCGGCAATGCACTTTGCGTGATTCGCGCTCCCTGTTCCCAGACTTCTATCTCTTCTCCGTCATTCGCCCACCCCCCTTTCGAGCGTTTCAATCAATGGTTGCCTTCAATTTCCGCCGAGTAAGTTTCAGTTTATGTCATTGTTGTGCAACTTTTGTTCTTTTTTATGTTCTCTGCATTATGTCAAGAATCATTTCTTTTACAAATTATTGTTATCAAGACATGTTTTAGATCACTGTTTTATAAAGATACATCTCATGTTTTAGATCAATTATGTGTACCTTATTTCGCCATATGATAAAGTTGATTTATTTCTTTTGAATTTGTACATAAATAGTATCAATTTCATGACTCGTGAATGGTATACCCCTGTATCGAAATCATTGATCAAGACTTATTTTATTGAAACTTATGGTTAAATTTAATTTTTGATAATTCATGTGTTATATAATTAAGATTATATGATCTACTTCTCTGTCGACATTATTTTGAATTCTACCATAATTTTCATGATCAATGCACCCGTGCAATCCAACAGTGACATTCC
Source organism: Trifolium dubium (assembly GCA_951804385.1). NCBI lineage: Eukaryota > Viridiplantae > Streptophyta > Magnoliopsida > Fabales > Fabaceae > Trifolium > Trifolium dubium. The sequence continues at coordinate 15,149,974 of OX638063.1, forward strand.
AAAAACCACAATGAAATCCATCCATATAATGAGAAATTATGACTAGCATTTCAATAAAATGTTACTATTACCCTCAAAATTACATTTGAATTTGCGATTTTGTTACTATTAGCCTCAGAATTACACATTTGAATTTGCGATTTTGTTACTATTAGCCTCAGAATTACACAATTTGAATTTGCTATTTTGTTTTGTCGTGCTGCCTTGACAAACACCATAAATTCTGTTTTTGCTTCATGTTTCCATCGTTCCATTTTGACAAAAATATCTCGCTATAAAAAGGCGCATGAAACTGAATGTCAAAAGAGGTCGTATCCAAATGGATAATCTTACTTCCATGCTTTGTGACCTCGGTATGTTTTTTGCTTACGCCCTTAACAACATTTTTAACCGTCCATTTTTTAACATTTTATTCGTTCATTTGCGCACATGTCTTGCTTTTGTCAATTCTAGAGGCTCAAGAACAACGGGTGCGTGCACTATCTAAATACCGGGATGCTCGGTTTTGTAGAAAACAATTGATTATTTTTCATAGCATTTATTTATGACTTTAAACAATGTCATATAAAACTAACTCACAACCGTGCAACGCGCGGGCCTCATGCTAGTTCTTTTAAATTTAGAGCAAAAGGTGGGTTACCTTGCATGCTAATGTGATAGCAGCTCCTATAGCCAAGAAAGGAAGGATCAATAGAGTTTGAGAAGTGCATACACTACTAATGGAACCTATACCTTCAAAACATATACCACAACAAAAAATTATTATTTTCATTTTCATATAATATAGAAACTATTACTTAAGGGTAACTAACTATTACTTATTTTATTTTCACAATTGGAACATGTTTATAATATTTAAAGTGCTCCAATCAAGCATGCTCTCAATCTCATTCCAAATTTATTCTTCATATGCAGAAGAACATCAAATTGTTTTACACAAAATTCACTCTTCTTCAAACTCCATGAATCAAACACAAATTGTACTTAATGATTTGAATCCATTTTCATTTTTGAACAACTCTAAATTATCCTATTTTATTTTGAAATTGAAGATATTCAAAACAAAGAGAATACTAACCACTGCTATTTTTTCTCCTTTAACCCCTATGTCAAGTTCTACACAACTTGGTTCTTCACATCTGCAAAACTTAACCCCTATGTCAAGTTCTACACAACTTGGTTCTTCACATCTGCAAAACTATCAGTAGACACCAACAACAATGAAAACCAAAAAAAAAAGTCATTAGAACATAGAACAAATGTGTTTAAACTGAATAAACATTACTTTAAATTTTAATTAATGACTCGAGTTGATTAACGACTCAAGTTGATATAATTAAATTGAGTTTAATCATGAAAATAGAGTTTTCTACATCAAAGTTTTAAACATTCATAACTTTATTTTTGTAGATTCTCATGAATAATCCCATGTTTCATTTTTTCAGGTGAAGAGGAATGCAAAGGAAAAAACTCAAGAAAGAAAGTTGTAAAATCATAAAGTATCAATGAAAAATATACAGCATCATGACTTAATTCAGTATATTGTTAATGTGTTTTATACAAAGTACTCACAGAGGACTGTGGACATATTGTTCAATTGTTTGTCACTTTTTACTTTCCTATTCTATCTTTTCATCTTTCAATTCAACAAATATGTATATACCTAAAACCAAATTGGGTTTTTGAATGATTTGTTGTGAAAGTGAACAAAACATGTTTAGAAATTAATTAATACCTTCTTCAGAATATAGCTATCTAAGTTAGAAATTCAAGACTCTGCAAAATCTCCCTGTCTATAAATCTTTTCACTAGCATCAGCTGAAGCATTAAAAAGTTCTTCATTTCTCTCTTGACTGTCCTTCGCATGTTCTTCAACTCAACTAATATCCTGTGAATATATTAAAAAAAAAGTAAATTTGTAAAAAAACTCTAAAAAAATTCTATAACACTATCAAAAAAAGTAAATTTCGTTTCAGATCTACAGATTAAGAAATTATTTTTAAACAAAAATTGAAGAAAAAAATCAACTGCTCCAAAATAAATTTATAAAAAAAAATACTGTTTTAGAAACATAAAAGGTTGAGATCCAAATTCTTATTTGTTGTTGCATGCATGAGAGAAGATGTTGAAAATTTTGAAGTGTATATCGTGAAAAAAAAATAGGTCCAACAGAGAGCTTACCTGATAAAAGTTATAAATCCGGTGCTAAATTTCATGGAGGAGGTAGAAGATTACCGAAAATGGTCCGAGGAAAGCATCGTGATTTTAAAAATATTAAAAACATAAAAAGAAAGTAAATAGGAACAGATCGGTAGGCTAGAGCTTACGTGAGGGAAAGAGGAAGACAATCCGATGGGGGGGAGAGAGAGAGAGGGGGATTTATTTCATGAAGAAGAACGGCAGCGGTGCTGCATTGTGAGAGACTGAGAGTGGACTTGTGGTTCTTGAGTAAATGAAATTAGGGTTAGTATTGGGCCAAACATCTAACTGAATATTGGGCCTAAGGTTCATCATGTCTTCATTTTTTTTTTTGATAAGCCATCATGTCTTCATTTGATTTTGTTTAGTTAATAATGATTTTTTTATTATTCAAAAATAATTAGGAATATCAAAAATAATGATTTAGTTTTTTTTCACATAGATGAGATAGATGAGAGTCACCGTAAACTCGCACATATAAAATGAAGTGACTAAAAATTGAACTCCGGTCACGAATGACTGAATTAACAATTTCGGCATTTTTTTTTCAGTTGAGTTAGAATTTCTAGATATGATTTTATTTATTTATTTATTTATTACATATCCGGTTTAATAACAGTTTAACCGATTGAACCATGCATCGAAGCTCTCACTGGTTCGATCTTCAAATGTCACAGTTGACCAAATCACACACTTTAAGAAAAGTGTGTAAATGAAAGAGAGAGAATATGACTTTTACTAAAATATCCTCTATTTTTATTGGTAGAAGATATTGGAATACTAAAACGTAGATGTTTGAGTGTACTTTTTCTCTCACTTAATAATTGCTTAAGGGATAAAATAAGAAAAGCTAATGTTATAAATAGTATGTGACACTTAATTTGGGACAAATAATTTTGACAAGTAGAACACTTATTTTGGGACAAAGGGAGTAATTGATTTAAATTTAATTGTGTATACATGCTATAATTGTGATGTCAAAACAATTTTTTTTTGACATCACAATTATAGTTTCCATATGATAGTTCAAGCGGTATAAGCAGGAGGACATATGAGTTGGGTAGGGAGAAGTTCAGGGATCAATTTTTGGCTAGAACAATATATTTCCGATATATAAAAAAATAACGGTTGAACCACGAATTGAATGTCTTATCGGTTTGATCTTCTGTCCAATTTTTAAATATCGAGTGAGACTTAGAGGATATTCCAAAAAATTGAAGTTTTATTTTAACGGGTTGTATAATTTTACGCATACAATGATTCGAAGACTTTTTAGAATTTCAAAGACTTTGATGAGATACTATATTTCTTGCTTGGATGGAAGAAACATAGTATATAGTAAGTTACCCCAAATCAAACGGTTAAATATCGTTGACATATAACAAAACGAGTTTGATAACCAAAAATTTGTTTAACATATCCGTGCAGACGCACGGGCCGCACACTAGTTCTAATACAAATAAATGGATCATCCCTCCACTAGTGCACTTCCTCCACTATATCATTGTGAATTTGCACCTTTTGATCTGGTGCTGACACTGCCTCCACTACTGACGCTGGTGCTAGTGTTGCTTCCACCAATGGTGTTGGTGCTGGTGCTGCCACCTTCTCTGGATCTAGTGGTCGAGATGGAAGCATCCTTGGGGGAGCTATTTTACAAAAATAATCTTGGGTTGGACCATGATGACCAATATGGCCGTGATGGTGATCAAGATGAAGGGTGTGTATACTAACCATATCCAATGGCCAAGACGTTGAACTTTAGAATTTTCATTATTAACGTTGTAATTTAAACTGTTGTTTGGAGATATTTCTACATAAGGAATTGTTTTGGCGGCCTGAGAAAATTAGTTTTTGAAATTGCCATTCTGCATAAAAAATTACATATGAAAAATTAGTTCCATTAACCATTGAAAATAAAAATAATGTAATGTGGTGGAATTATTTTTTTAAATAAGGTAATACTATATTTATGTCATCTTAGGTGAGAAACGCGTGTAAATTAAAAGAATGAGAATGAATGAACGATAGTAGCAGATGATTAATTTAGTTGATTATAGAAATATTATATATATAATTTAGTTGATTAAATGGTCAATTCAATTCAGCATTACAATATGGAAGAGAAAATAACACAAGAGAATAATTAACAAGTCAACACAACAAGTGTTGATAAGAAAAAAGAAAAAGCAAGTGTTGATATTGATGCATCATTCTAATTTGAGTATAATGTTGTTCAACTAATGAAAGTATGGGTGCTTTGCAAGGTCATGGTCATTTACTTATTTATTAAATTCTTTTTAATCATCGCTCGAATAAAAATATATTTTTGAAACATGAACAGAGAGAGAGGGAGGGAGTGAGTGAGCGTGCGGCGGTGGACGGAGGGAGAAGGAGATGCGACCGAGAGAGAGAGAGAGGTTGTTCAGTGGTGGTTGTGGTTTAATTTATTTTTATTTTTTCCTATAAAATTAAATGTCAATTGTATTTAAATTTACCTCTCTTATTTTCTCAATAAACAACGACCAATAAAAATTATTTTTACATCTTTTCATACAACTTATTTTAAAAAAACCTCACAAAAATATAGTACTTCATATTATTTTTCTTAATATATGTGATTCTTTTCTTAATAAATGTGTTAGTAATAGAATCACTTTTCTTAATACTAGTCTGCACACAAGCACGCACACACGCACGCAAGCGCGCCCGTACACACGTGTGTATTTTATACTACAAAATATTTTTAATAATTATTTTTCAAAAGGCATAGATAATTTGTCAAAAAATTTATTTTCATATACCATTAAATTCAACAAAAAGATAATTTTACAAATTTATTAAAAATGTATATTTTTCTTTGAAAAAATGTCCTAAATAATAATAGTATTGATATATTTTTTAACAAAACAGCATAGATAGATATCTAATGGCAATTGCAAAATAAAATTTAAAATTCAAACAATTTATTTTATTCAATTTCTAAAAGACATACTACTATTACAATGGATATTTAAGATTACCTCTTAATCATTGTCTCTAATAAAACTATAAATAATAATAATAATAATAATAATAATACCAAAATAAACTATTCATGGAAGAACAATTAAAATCGGAATAATGGTATATATGACATTGTTTCTAGTTTGATTTTTAGCATGTCACTTAAGCATATAATATATTGGTGAAGCCTAATATAGTAGATATGCAAGCGACAAAGATGGATACATGAAGGTGATGACTGCGAAAAATAACAGTCGTACAATATCCCAAAATAATCCATTAATATGTCGTGCTATGTAGCACTACTGATTAATTAATCCATTAAAATGAAACCATAAAATAAATTAAACGTTTCAGTGTATCTCATAAAAATAAGTTCAAAAATATATAATTATTGATTAATTAATTTATTACAAAAAAAGCACTTTTTCTAATGATTTTTTTTTCAGGAAAATCCAAAATATCATATTTTATTTGTTAAAAAAATTATGTACGCCATCGATTCATGTATAATTGTTTTTTACAAAAGTAATATATACAAATTAATTATATAAAATAAATACATGCATGATTCAAATAACATTAATACCACGCATGACATGAGAATCATACTAGTACTAAAATAATGTGTTCTTGCATCATTTCTATTAACAAACTTTAATTGGAGTAAATACTACATAATTAATTTTGAGGAACACATTTTTCTGCGTGGTATGCTTAATAGGTTGGGTTTTTCCGAAAAGTGGATTCATTGGATGATGCTATGTGTTAGTTCTGTTAACTATTCAGTCTTGGTGAACTTTGAAAAAGTGGGCCCTATTTGTCCAGGACGCGGTTTGAGGCAGGGAGATCCTCTATCTCCTTACCTTTTCATATTGGTCACAGAAGGATTGTCAGCACTAATTAAAAAATCTTTGGCTAGAGGCGATATACATGGTGTTCAGATTTGCAGAGGGGCACCGGTGGTGTCCCACCTCCTTTTTGCTGACGATTGTTTCCTCTTTTGCTTGGCTACAGTGGCAGAAACAAATCAACTAATGCAAATTCTTAAGACTTATGAAGAGGCGACGGGGCAGGAAGTCAATTTTACAAAATCTGAGGTGTTCTTTAGTCGCAATTTGAGTATAGCGGGACATGAGGATATTTCCAAAATCATGGGAGTTAGTCATGTCCTTGGCACGAGTACATATCTTGGATTACCTTCGATGATTGGGAGGAAGAAGAAGAGTGTGTTCGCATACATCAAAGATAGGATATGGAAACAAATTAATTTGTGGCGAGGAAGATCTTTATCTAGAGCTGGCAAGGAAGTCATGATCAAATCTGTACTGCAGGCTATCCCGTCGTATATTATGAGTGTGTATTTGCTTCCTGATTCCACTATCAAAGATATTGAGAGAATGTTGAATTCCTTTTGGTGGGGTGGCGGTAACAACAATAAGGGTATACGCTGGATGGCATGGGACCGTATGACTTTACCAAAAGATCAAGGAGGAATGGGATTTCGCGATCTACATGCCTTCAACTTGGCCATGATTGCCAAACAAGGGTGGAACATATTGACAAAACCACACACCCTAGTGGCAAAACTCTACAAAGCAAGGTATTTTCCAAATTCCTCTCTTTTTGAATCAAAAATTGGATATAATCTTAGTTATGCTTGGAGAGGTATTTGGAAAGCGAGACATATTCTTATGAATGGTTGTAGGTGGCGGATATGTAATGGCAAAAGCATCAAAATTATGAATGAACCATGGTTGAGAGACGGTGACGGTGCTTGGATACCATCACCACAAAACCAAGGTGTCCATACTTTATTTGTCAATGATCTTATGTTGCCTAATATGAATATGTGGGATAGGGAGAAGATTGATTCTCTTTTTCCTCTTGATATTGCTAAGTGCATTCTTGATATACCTTTATTTGATGCTTCGAGTGAGGACGAAATTATTTGGAGGGATAGCACATATGGTCAATATAGTGTGAAAAGTGGATATAAGGTTCTACTTAATATTACAAGAAATGGAAACAATAGTGCTACACAAACAGGTTGGCGTCATCTCTGGAAAATCAAAGCTCCACCGAAAGCAAAACAGATTATATGGAGAGCTAGCAAGGAGTGCCTTCCTACATGTGAACGACTCCAACAGCGGCATGTGCACTGCTCAGTTTTATGTCCGGTATGTAATCAGGTAGCAGAAGACGACTGGCATGCTGCATTCGGATGTGATACAGCTAAACAAGCATGTGAATCAACAGGGCTAGCATCGATGATTATGAACCGGACACAACAAGCAACTAGTACTAAGGAAGTTGTTCTTGCGGTCTGTTCTGGCGAGAGCGAAGAGGTAGCAGGTTTGTTTGCTACAGTGGTATGGGCTATATGGAATAATAGGAATAATGCAGTGTGGAATGGTGTAGCAGAGACAGGGTGTAATCTAGGACATAAGGCAAAACAAATGAAGAGCAATGGTTATCGGTACAAAGAATGCAGAATCATCCCCGGCAAGCGAACTGGCAGCAACATCAGTTGACATGGCAAGCTCCACATTTCGGATGGCTAAAGTGTAACTTTGATGCATGTTTCCACAAGGAATTGCACAGAAACATTTCTTTTGGTTTATTTTATCTTTTGATTTATTTTGCTTATGTATTTTTGCCTATTTCACGTTTCTTTTAATCTAGTTTTTTTTTTAATAATTGTTTGGTGTTGATGTTACATCCATATCCCATAAGTAAATTGTCACATCAGCGCTGATTTGGTCAAAATTGAGTTTTGCAAAAGGGGCTAAACATAAGGGGCTAAAAGATTTTGAAATATAAGGGGCCAAAATTACAAGTTTTTGAAACATAGGTGGTCAAAAATGCAATTTAGCCAAATAATAATTACTGGCGGCTTAAGCCGCCATTACATGATATCGGCGACCTAACTTAACAGATTTTGAATTTTTTAACGGTTAAGACTAACTTAATTAACGAAAGGAAAATTAAAGGACCTAATTTAGAACAAAAAATAAACTTTAAAAATAGTTAGAAGATAAGAAATGTATTTAAAAAGAAAAAAAATAGCTTGTGAATATTCTTGAGGCATTGGGGAGGACTGCAAATTGTCAAATGGTGGTTTCCTAAATTTAAAATAAATAAATAAATAAGTGTCAAAATAAAAAATAAAATAAAAAAATCTTGTAAAAATATATGTCATTTTAACTATACTACCTCCGTACTAAAATATATGTCGTTTTGACCATATCATATAAATTAAGAAATGTAATCACTGTTGTATGAAAAAGAGAAATTATGAGCTAGTTTATAAAATTATCCTTCATTAATGGTATGTGAAAGATAAATTATAGAATTAAAAGAAGAAAGAGAAATAATTAGTTAAAGGTATAAGAGGAAAAATAACATTAAATACTTCATTGGTAATGCAAAGTGTATTGTGATACAATTTTTTTTCTTCAAAACAACATATATTTTGATACGGAGGGAGTATCACACCGATGAAAAAATTGAATCATTGTTGTATAGAAAAAACAAATTATAAGTTAATTTATAAAATTATCTTTCATTAATGGTATGTAAAAGATAAATTATAGAATTGTAAGAAAAAAGAAAAATAATTAATTAAGAATATAAAAGAAAAATATGATTATTAAATGCTTTATTGATAATGTAAAATGAGATATATTATAGTACATTTTTTTTTTCTTCTCAAAAGGATATATATTTTGATACGGAGAGAGGAGTAGTAAACAAAAAAATCTTGGATAAACTGTTTTTTTCTTGTAAGATCTAGTTTAGCCGTAAAATGAAGAAATTATTGTCTCTCTGATTGAGAGAGACCGAAACCAACAAAACCACCTCCAAAACGGTGCGTTTTACTCTCCGCCTTCGGATTCATAACCTAACCCTAACCTCATCGACGACGCTCCGGTCAATTCCATCGATTCAACCGTTCCACTCTGTTCTCTCCGCAAAACCAGATCCATCTTCAACAACAACAACAACAAGAAAACGCGAAGATCTTCTTGAAAGCGTTTTGGATCGAATCGGAGTGAGAAACGATGCCGTCTCAAGCGGATCTAGACCGTCAAATCGAGCACCTGATGGAGTGCAAGCCTCTGACGGAATCGGAGGTGAAAGCGCTTTGCGATCAAGCGAGGGCGATTCTGGTGGAAGAGTGGAATGTTCAGCCGGTGAAGTGTCCTGTTACCGTTTGCGGCGATATTCACGGACAGTTTTATGATCTGATTGAGTTGTTTCGGATAGGAGGGAATGCTCCTCATACTAATTACCTTTTTATGGGTGATTATGTTGGTGAGTTTTATCAATTTTCTGTGATTATTAGATATTATCAATTGAATATTTGAAGCTGGAATATTAGGTATTGAAATTGAATTTGAAGAAATTTTGGTTATTATTACTTATTAGATCTTGTTGTATGAGTGTTAGTTATACCAAGAAATGAAGAAATGATGTGATATAAATGTTGGTTGTGTTTTTATTGTTGATTGATGAATGAATATGAAAAGTTACGCGATAATGTTTCTAGAACATATTAATCGGTAGGACTTTAGGAGTGAAGCTAGGTGATGTCAAGAATTAGTTCTTTGACATTTTTCCCAAATTTGTGATAGTATATATTGTTTTTGAGGTTTGAAGTTGAAATGAGGTATAGTGGGATTGGAATCCAAATTTTATGGTGCTTAAAAGATGTAATTCTTTGGCGTTCGGTTTTTTATTTAAAACAATACTATGTTTTTAAGAAAAAGTTATTAAGCTTGATTGTGTTTTTCTTTAAAATCTGTGGGAAAGATCAGCTTAACAACTTTGTGTTGTGAAGTGAAAAGTTCAGCTTTAGTAAGTGTTACCCTTTTGAAGCAACAAAGCATGAAGTTTGTTGGCGTATTAGTATTGGACACGTATCTGATACCAATGTGCTTAGAATTAGATACTTGATCAATATAAATCTGTGGAGTATTGTAGCTTTTTTTTTTAATTTTAATTGTCTGTTTCCATTATCGTTTGAATTTTTCACTGGTGTTTATCTTTACCTCGTGAATTTTTTTATCTTGTGTTCTCTGCCAATGTCGCTGCTAAAATATGTGAGTGAAATCTAATCTTCATTCACATCTTTGGGAACACTATCGTTTTTTAAGAAGAAAGAAAGGGTTGTCAGATCTACATTTTCTGGCCACAAATATCTTGTTTTCTGTCCAGATCTACATTTCTGGTAGCTGGTTAGTGTGTTCTATGTTTATGGAGATGAACACTGAGTCAAATTAGGTTAAAAGAGAAGATTTACTTCTGTGGGCCCTTAAGGTCTAATATAGAAAAATATAAATACACTAATAACATGCCTTTTATAATGTACCAGGTTAAATAAATTAAAAGACATACTGAATTATACTACTAATAATGTTTCTCTCATTTAGTCAAAAAAAATCTTTTATCTGAAAAATAACATGCCTTTTATCTGATACTACTGTTCGGAAACAAATAACGCTATCTCGGTTGACTACCTAGATCTGATACCAGTATCATATTTGTGCATCATATTTCCTTTGCAATTTCATCTTTTCTATTATCTTATTGCTTTAAATGGTTTTCAAGTTATAATATACTGTTCTGCTGATAGCTGTTGGCATTTCCTCACGTTAATGATTCATTCATGCAGATCGTGGATACTATTCCGTGGAGACTGTTACACTTCTCGTGGCCTTGAAAGTTCGTTACAGAGATAGAATTACAATTCTCAGGGGAAACCATGAAAGCCGTCAAATTACTCAAGTGTATGCACTACTTCTTCTCATTATTTGTTTGGCACTCAACACAATTTGCTGGCATTTTTGTTGTTAAGCCCCAATGATTTTGCATACCCTAATGCCTCATTGGCTTTTCCTGACCCAATAGAGCTCAATTTAGTTTTGTGGGGCTATAATTCTTCTATTATTTTGTCTCATCATTACTTTGATGTAATATTTGTTTTAGTTCAATAAATTAGTTAATTAGATTTAGAATAATAAGATAATATATGTTCCCTGTTGTTTTGAGCTGTCAATGATATCCTAAGGGCTGAGGACGCCTGATAAAATTATTGTAGAGTTTATGGAATGAGTAGTAAGATTCCTTTGTCGATATAAACATGAAACATGGATTACTTTTAAAGTCAAAGCACACTTTAGAATGGCTCAATTAACTGTTAAGACACTATATAGCAAGCATTTAAGTGATTTGCAATGACCTGTTATTAACCAGGTTTTTTGTTAGGAAAAATAAGAGACACAAAGGACCACAGCTTCTAAGTGACCGAGTGATAATGACCGATAACTAACAGCTATTAGTTTGTTAGTTAGTTAGTTAGTTAGTGACTAGTGAGCAGATGCGGAGGTATATTTTGAAGGCTTTTCTAACATGCACAACACAAGCAAGTTGAGTCTTGCACTATGCACTTCTATTTTATACCATTAGATCAATTAGACATACTAGATCTAATGCTATTCCACTTACGCCGAATATATGCACTCAACACCACAATTATAAACGTACATTGTTTTGTTTGCCACCACCATTGTATACTCAATCTCATGAAAGGACGGGCATTATTCTCGGTTGGGCCTTTAGTTTTCTGAACACCCTGTTGTTATCATTGAATCTATTAATTTAAAGCTGATAATGAATAGCAAAAAGAAAAAAAATGAATAATGGAAATAGCAATTGAAGTAGAATTGGAATTGAATCCCTTCGTTTTTTGAGAGTGAATATTACTAAGTGCTTGCTTTGTGGAAGTAAAAAGAAAATTAAGATGCAGAAGGAAAAGATAAAGGACTGCTGCTACTGTAACAATTGTAATTCGTGGTAAAAGGAAAAATAGGTTTTGTGAGTTGGTCTTGGTTTTGCCTTCATTAATTTTTCTTCTTCTTGATGGCTAACAATAATTTTTATTCCTTGCACAGTTTTGCAAGTTAACATGTCTTTTAAATCATCAAAAAAAGAGAGTTTCCATTGCATATGAAAGAAAAGGGTGTGAAAGTAGAAGAAGAGGGAAACCATTTAATATGAAGAGAGTATTGTTAGCTTTAGTGGATTTTTTTATCTAATGGTGAAAAATGGTCTTGTCTAGTGCAAGACCCTATACAACTTGTGCACCATAGACATACATGACCTATTTTGGAGTGTATCATTTTTTATTGAATGATGAATAGTATGATTGTTGGTGTGGGAAAGTTAGGTCCTCTGTGCATAACAACAGCAGTCTCTGTTTTTAATTCTTTTTCTTTCTTGTGAAATAGATTTTATCGATGCATCTTAGTTACACTTGTTAATGTCAACACCAATTAATCAAAGATTTGAAATTGTAATAAAAAAATGGGAAACAACATAAAATCTCTAGAAACAAAAGGTTTTTTAATATTAAAAAAAGTTTGTATTTGTTGCTTTTCCATTTTATCTATATCCTTCTTCGTCTTCGGATTTCAGGTATGGCTTCTATGATGAATGCTTAAGAAAATACGGAAATGCCAATGTCTGGAAATTCTTCACCGACCTGTTTGATTATTTACCTCTGACCGCCCTCATTGAGAGTCAGGTCTGAGTTAAACATGTCACAGAACATTTATCTGACTAATTTTATGCCAGTCTCTAACTTCATTTATATTTCAGGTTTTCTGCTTGCATGGAGGTCTCTCACCTTCTTTGGATACCCTGGATAATATCAGAGCATTGGATCGTATACAAGAGGTTTGTGTGTAACTGCTAGCATTAATGCTCTGCATTGTCTTATGATCCATTTGATAGTAATAAAACTATTGATGAGATTAATCGGATTGCTTGGTGATTGCAACACCTAGGTATCCTAACAACTGTAATTGTGCATTACAGGTTCCGCATGAGGGACCAATGTGTGATCTCTTGTGGTCTGATCCCGATGATCGCTGTGGGTGGGGAATATCTCCACGTGGTGCTGGATACACATTTGGGCAGGATATAGCTGCTCAGTTCAATCATACCAATGGTCTCTCTCTGATATCTAGAGCTCACCAGCTTGTTATGGAAGGATACAATTGGGCCCAGGTGACCCACAAATATTCTAAATCAGTAATTATATTTTCCCTCGCCGGGAATACTTTTCTGTGGGTATCTGACTAATGACTTTATGTTGATCACCATTTTAGGAAAAGAATGTGGTCACTGTATTTAGTGCTCCGAATTACTGTTACCGGTGTGGGAATATGGCTGCCATACTGGAAATTGGAGAGAATATGGATCAGAATTTTCTTCAATTTGATCCAGCCCCCAGGCAAATTGAGCCTGATACTACACGCAAGACTCCAGATTATTTTTTGTAATGGCTTCATTTATCTGCCCGTTTGTAGTTACTGCTTTCTGCAATTACTGTAGATGTGTTTTTAAGGAAAGAAGAATTTAACTTTTTAAGTGGAGGGTGCTTATCAACATAATTCTTTCTTTTGGAGTTGTTCTCCTGCCGCTGCTCATGCCTTATCTGCTGGAAACCAATAGAACTGATCCAAGCCACCAATTGGCGTTGTATATTTTTTAGATAGAGGGTGAAGCGGCAATAACATGGTTGGTATATTTTGTTTTGTATTTGTTTTTAAATTAAACCTCAAGTTAGAGAGCAGATTTTTGATTCGCGACAATGAATATGTTCTTTTGAGACTTTTGATGGTGCCAAATGAAAGTGCATGTCTTCATTTTAATCATGGTAGATTGTTGAGTAGCTATATGGTGTATTGAGACTTGGGAGCCCAAAATGTTTTAGAATTGAGTCAGTGCTCTTAGGTTTAGCTTGGTGCCCACTATGTTCTGTGCTAATTCGTTTGTTAATGTGCTAAATTGTTGATTGTTGATCCGTGTTAATAAAAGAAATAGTTGATTTGTGCTACTAAACATTGGAGTAAAGCACCGACTTTCACGTCATATGAATGCTGCAATCCTGTTGAGAGGTGTATGAAATTCTGGTGCGCATAAATGTATGAAAGGATGGGTAGAGAAAAATGAATGGATACTGTATTAACAGAAAACCAACTCTAGTAAGAAAATGAATGGTCACTGTGTTAACCGAACACCAACTCTGTTAAGCTGCAAGGGATGTGTGTGTCGCATAGTAAAATAAGAAGGGGAGGTTAGTGCTCGTTAAATAGCTAGAGGTGGTGTGTATGTTACTTAATGAGACATCAGGGGAGAGGTAAATATAATTTTCACCTGGGTATTCAAGGGTATTCAAATTTTTTACTGGATTACATCTAGCAGCCATCTTGCTCGCCAAATTTAAGGCTCGTGATACCAATTGATAACTCGCAAGTCGCAATGACCCAAGCATAAAAAGAATTTAAAAGACAATTCATATAAACTTCTGCATACCAAGGGTCTTGAAGGAGAAAGATTTGAGCAGCAAGATAATCTTCTCTAGCATGACCATCAATAGGAATAATATTTCTGTCAATAACATTAGCGCTGGCATCCTCTAAAACCTTATTATTTTCTTGGCACCTCACTTTAGGTTGATAGTTTCTATCAATGAGTGTGCAGGCAACATGGAGTATATCATCACTGATGCTTACATATGTGGTTCCATCAATATTCAAATTTCAATTGTTTGTTCAATGTATAACTTCCCTTGTTCTCATCCCGTGACATATTGAGCCATGTTCTTTTTTGGTTCGTATGTACACGGTTTTGAATTTGGTCTGATTGTCTGAGTCGAGACACCAATAGGAGAAATTCGAGATCATAAGGGAGAAAACGGTCGCATAGTTGATGGCAAAGCTCTTGATATAAACATACTTGACATCAACGAGATCGATACAAGCCTATTGGGATCAAAACATTTGAGAGATGCGAAGCTTAGGTATATTTTCTCCAATGTAAGCATGGACTTTTCAGTGATACTAATGGATGTTGCCTATAACTATATATCATAGATCAGATAAGATTTAAAATTGCAAAACACCGATCTATGAGATATAGTTATAAACAACAGTTATTGGTATCATTGAAGAGTCTACTTCACATGCTTACATTAGAGAAGGATATAATTTTTTATAGAAGTTATAATATTTTTTTTGGTGCAATTTGAAGTTATAATATTGATGAGTTTTTCTTTATTAGTTGAAAATAAAGAAAGAAAACTAAAATGATACTAAGCTTTTATGATTGCGCTAGCCTATCAAGAGTATTGTACTATCTCCATTTTCATCTATAAGACATTTTATAAAAAAAATTATTGTCCTGTTTTATAAGATTCTTTTCAAAATATAAGGTGCATGAATTAAATTTTTACAAAAATATCCTTAATTAAATGGAGAAAAAAAATAAAAAATTAATATTTCTCTAACATAATAATTCAAAGGTAACTTTAAAAAGAGAATGTACATTATTAACAAATTAAATGTAAAAATCACTTTTTTTTAATTCTTATACTTTAGTAAAAGAGGTTTTATAGTTTAAGATGGATGTAGTATTGGATAAGAGAGCAATGCTTAAGGCAACTACTTTATTTCTGCCATAGTACTATAGTTTATATATATGCCTGATTCCAATTCAAGTAGTTGAAGAAGCTTCAAGGAAATGAAAAACAGACAATCATAGTATTGTTTAATTTCTTAACATATGTTATTTAATATGTAAATGTAAAGCATAGTATAAGTATTAGTTAATTTCTTAATATAAGAGTGAAGGGAAGTCCAAATATTTTGAAGAAAAATGACAATGATTGGGGAAGGAAAAGTGGTGTGTGTGACAGGTGCTTCTGGTTTTATAGCTTCATGGATTGTTAAGTTTCTTCTCCAACGTGGTTACACTGTTAGAGGCACTGTTCGTGACCCTAGTTAGTGTTTTTTTTCTCTTCTTTCAGCTTCTTTCTCCTTATCTTCTTATCCTTTCTTCTTAATTATGTTGTGAATGTGTGGTTTTAAGTTTTAACTGTGCAAGCAGGTAATCCCAAAAAGGTTGACCATTTGCTTAACCTTGATGGTGCAAAGGAGAGGTTTCAGCTCTTTAAGGCAAATCACTTGGAAGAAGGCTCATTTGACTCTGCTGTTGAGGGTTGTGATGGTGTTTTTCATACTGCATCACCGGTTCGTTTTGTTGTAAAAGACCCAAAGGTTCATTCCATTCTGTGTTTATATAGAGTTTGACTCGTCATTAGACTCTGATACCGTATTAAATTTCAAATTGGACTTAAAGTCATTCTTACATTAGAGCATACAAATTGGTGGTTTTTAACTGTGTATACACATGGTTCAATAACGCCTTGTTAGAGTATACTATAACAATCATTTAATGAATCTAAAAAGTAAATTTTCACTTATATTAAGGATGGGAGAGAATAATAAAATAGGACAATGGTGATGCAGGGCTTTTCAGTTTGTGTATATGTATAACTAGTTAGAGTACCCGTGCAATGCACGGGGAAGAGAACATTTTTAAAAATATTTTGTTTTATATTAATTAATATAATTAACACTTTTTTTTTTTGACGGAAATATAATTAACACTTTTGTGAATACGAATATTAATTATTAATGTGATAAAATAAATTAGTTATCGGCAATGTGTTGATGTAAATAAAAATGTGAATAGAACGTTGTTATAGGATTTGCTATTTAAATAATCAAAGTACTCCAAGCTGGTTTTGTAAGCTGCCCGTGTTTTTCGCGGTGGATCGAAAAGTTATCTTAAAAAGTTTGTGTAAACAAAATAAAACTACAATGCAATGTAGAAAATACAATGAACCTATCAAAAAATAGGCAAAGTAGAAAATTAAAAACTAAAATAAATTTCATTGAAGACTAATTCACCGCATCGGTAAAAAGCAAAATTATAGAACAATGCTTTGAAGCTGTTGAATAAGTATAATTATATTGGAAAAATATGTTACCATGTCATTCAATTCATTATCTAGGGTACAATATTCAAGGCTATATAAGGTCAACCCCTCAATATAAAACTTTTAACTTGATGATATCAAAGTTATATAACACCAACCCCTCAACGATATTGTCAAAATTGATAGCCCCCCATGTTATAATGTTCAAAATTGTTCTCTATGTTAACAAAATTAAACAAAATCCTAATATAGCTCCATGTAAATTAGCAATTGAATTAAAATGTGTTTGACAGTACCAAAAATCTCTAAGAATCGTATATCACAATCTAATTATTCTAGCTTAAGAGGATTTCCTGAGGTTATTTTTCTCAAGAACAAAGGATCAAAAGGGAGTAGATCAATCACAATTACATTTACTTCATTCAAAGCTTCATGTTTGATTCTTTTGAAGTTGCAAAAAGAAACATTAAGGTTTTGCAACTCTGAAGTACCAAATGAGATGCATTCATAGCATTTTATCACCTTCCTTTTGATTTGGTACTCATGTTTGTTTCTCTATTTTTTCATTTGCTACACCTATGCATGCCATGAGGAGTCTGCCAAAAAAAGAAAGCATTACAATTTTTAAATTGAGAGGAACTTGGTGAGGGAGGGAAGCTAGACATATAAAATTTGAATTACAATTTTGAAAAAGAGAAATTTCTCAACAAATGTGTCTCTAATTATAGCAACATGGTCAAGACAAATTTAGCTAACAATTGAGTAATAAATCAATGCATTAAAAGTGAGCGGGCATATAATTAAGTTAACATGGACTAAGAATTAAGGCAGTACATCTTTAAACATTTCATTTATAACAAATTTAAACATTCATTGGTGTGAAAATTTATGGAGAAAATATCATAAGTTAAGTTGCAGACCTCTTTTTTGGTGGTGTAAGTTGCAGACCTCTGAAAGAGCTTTTGATGAACTTTCATGCTAAATGTAGTTCACTGCATCACAGCAATATGAACCTGTAATGATTTCAAAATCTCTTTAGTATTATCAACAATATTAATTTAGCACTATGATGGCTTTAAAGCACTCTCAAGATAGATAATCATGAGCTCAATCAACAACATATTCTATTTGAGCATAAACAAACCCATTTAGCAGCCTATTTCTAGCCTTCATTCACATGATTTCATAAATATCAAATATAAGATAAAATCACCAAAAAAAAAACATAAAGCCATCAAACTTTCATATTGAGACATTTCCTCAAACACTTTGTGAGTGCTCACTTTTACAATAAAAAAATTAAATCTAAAACATAAAGTCATAATTCATAAAAAATTAAGGTTGAATACTTACTCGTGATGGTGGGGAGGAACTGAGGAAGTGTCGCATAAATGGTTCCTATTGCTTGGACAGGGTGGACCTGTTCATGTAATCAGTGAAACAAATGAAAAACAATCAAGGAAAAAAAATTAAAGAGGTGTCAAATACATAAATCTTCAATCCATTTACCTTGAAACTTGAAATCCATCCCTATTTCAAGTTTTGATTGTTATATTTCCAGAAACCCATGAACTCTAATTGCATAGAATAGAACTGATTCTACAATTAGTCAACAAAACAAACACAGGTCAAATTGCAAAAAAAAAAACAAAAAAAACTAAACCTAATATTTTTCTCAAATAATTTTTTCCTGAGAAGAGAAACATGATGTAAACATAGAGAAAGGGATTGAAGATTACCATATAGAGGATGTGATGTATTGCTCCAACTTGGTTTTGAGGGAGAGAAGAAAACGTAGAAAGAGAGAGAGAGAGAGAGAGACAAATTTTTGAAATTAGATTTAGAAAATTTGAAATTTGAAATATGAGAGCTTGGTTGTGAGTATAGAGAAAGGCATATGTAATGCTGCACTTTGTTTGTCTTCTACCATCTGCCAGAATAAAGAAAGCGATGTTACATAGAATGAAGGCTGGTTTACATTTTCTATTTTTTTTTTCTTCCTGAATAATAGGTTTTAGGTTATTGGAGAACATGGGCTCAATTTATTGGGCCTGAACTAAGCAAGTATTTTGTCATTTTGCTATTCTTACCCTATTTTGAACAAAAAAAGAGGGAAAATTCAAAAATTTGAATAAACTTCATTGTCAAGCAATTTTTTAAATTGGATAATGATGACATGTTCTTGTTTGTTAGTGAAGTTAAGCTAAATGTGGCTAAAGAATTTGAATTTTGTTTGATGATTTGGCATGGATGTGGTTAGAGCTTGACATGTAAGAAAAATTGCCTTAAGCTTGGTTTGCATTTGTATATTATTAAGATTAAGATTAAGATTAAGATTAAGATTAAGATAAGATTAAGATTAAGATTAAGATTAAGATAAGATTAAGATTAAGATAAGATTAAGATTAAGATAAGATGTAACATGATATTGATGGATATATTTTAAAATTGCAACTTCCTTGTGAGAGTTTGTCTTTTACTCTCTTAATATTCTTAAATCATGTGCGAAATCACTATCAGTTAAACGAGTTGTCTTAACTTCTTCTATTTCTGCGGTTACATTTAATACAAGGCCAAAAAATCCCGAAGTCGTTGTTGACGAGACATGGTTTTCAGATCTCGATTTGTGTAGGGAATCAAAGGTTAATACTGTTTTTTGTAAAAGAACTTCATACTTAACTTGGACCTCGTGAAGCCGGCACATGCAATATTGATGTGTTTCTTGTTGATATAAGATAAATGTTTAAATATGCAAAATGTTTATGTTTTTTATGGTCACTTGAGTTTGATCGCTGCACTTTAAAAAAAATTTAAATTGACCTTATACTCTCATTTTATTTTTAAAAAGGTCTTTGGGTCTATTTTTTTTATGATGTGTCACGTTTTCGCACATGTGACACAGATGACCCACTACTATAATAAGATACTTTTTTATAATTAGATACGTTTTCGCACTCTTTTTTTTGGTCACTGAAAAAAAGAGTTAATACTATAATAAGATACTTTTTTATAAATTACCACTAACTTTCTTACCAACTGATATTTGTGTTTTCAGTTTTGTGGGTACATACTTTCAAAGACTTTGGCTGAGACTGCTGCCTGGAAATTTGTTAATGCAAACAACATTGACATGGTAGGACCTCTCTTGCAATCGGAGGTTAATCAAAGTGTTGAACCAATTTTAAAGCTAATAAACGGTAATTCTTTGAAATACTTACTAACATTTTTAGTTAAAGCTTAAGGTATGTGCATCTTTATAATAATTACATTTCTTGTCATGCCTCACTGAGTATGAGTTCTGTTTATATTCTTGATTGATTAGTGTTTTGTTGTTATTGACTTGATGTGTGCAAGATAATATATATTATATATATTACCAAATATGTTTTATTAGTTTTTATTATAACTATTAGATAAGATTAAGGTAGTTAATGACTAATGAATCTTCTGATGCATTGTTTTTGCTATTGTTCATATATAGTTAATGACTAATTGTATATAACAGAGCCGAAATATGAACAGATCCTTTTCAAAGTGGTTTGAAGCAGTGGCGGAGCCAGCAAAAAAAAATCGGGTGGGCGACTAGAGTATAATATTTAAGTTAAATATAAAAAAAATATATTAGCATACAAAAATTGATTATAAGAAAATTAAACTATATATTTTAAAATAATAACATGTATTGAATTTCTTAAAATCATCCACAATAAGTTATGAACTGATACTTGTACTAATTTTTCTTTTAATGTAAACACTCATGTTATCGGTTAGAAAATTTTCATATAATTATATCTGAGATGAATTTTTCAAGAATCTCATCTTCAATATGAACAATCATGGAGTTTTGAAAAAATTATTTTCTATTTTGTTACGTAACCTTGTTTTATAATTTCCGTAGCTGAAAAGACACTTTCAGTGATTATTGTTGACACAAAAAGAGTCAAAATTACAAGTTCTAACGATCGATCAATCACTAGATACAAATTTGATTTACTTGTCTCTACTAATTTTTTACATAATTCATCAATAGTGGACAAATTCCGAGAGATTTTTTATTTGTTATTATTATTATTTTGACAATATTATTATTATTATTATTAATGACATAATTAAAAGATTATTTTTAACAAAAGCCGCAATATATATAATATAATATGTATAGTCTCTATAAAAAAAATAATACTAACACATATATAGTACAAATATACTATTACTAGTATAATAAAAATTGAAAAAGTGAGAGGGGTTGCAGCCCACTCTAGTCTTAACTATGTTCCGCCACTGGTTTGAATAAATTCTTTTAATACTAAAATTTAGGGATATCTTAATAATAGTGATTTTTTGCAATGTGTGACATACTAAGTAATGTCACATGTAACCGAACGTTAGTTGATCTAGTGACGAATTGTCTGTTGCATAATAGAAGAGCTCTTTGAATTTTTGAATGCAGGTATACCTTTTCCAAATGATGCTTTTGGATGGGTCGATGTGAAAGATGTTGCTCACGCCCATATTCGCGCATATGAGATTGCTTATGCTAGTGGAAGATATTGTTTGACAGAGAGAGTGGCGCACTATTCAGAAATTGCTAGGATTTTACATGATTCGTACCCAACATTACATATTTCAGACAAGTAAGGTCATTACTAAATGTAATGGTTATTTTTTATTTTGTTTATTAACATATGTACTCTCTACAATTTTATAAGGTGCGAGGATGATGGATCGTATATCCCGACGTATCAGATTTCTAAGGAAAAGGCTAAGAGTTTGGGAATTGAGTTTACTCCTTTGGAAGTCAGCCTCAAGGAGACTGTGGAAAGTTTAAAAAAAAAAAATATTCTAAATGAAGTGAAAATAAATCCCTCTTGGTTAAAGAACATTTCTAATTGTTCTTGAAAATATAAGGGTTAATTAAGTTGTAGTCCTTATAAATATTAGTAGAAATCAACTATTTTGACACTTTTTTGTCCCATAGAAATTTTCTGCCACACGACATTTAGTCCTTGCTTTATATCAACTCATGTGTATTCTTTGAAATTTTTAATCATTTCTTACATTGTTCTTAAAAAAATAAAGGTTAAATAAGTTTTAGTCCTTATAAATATTGCTTTTATATCAACTCATGTGTATCCCTCAAAAATTTTAATTAATTTTAATAGTTATGTTTAACACATTATAAAATTTCTCTTGCAAAAATTTATTTTTAACAAGGGATGAGTTAAATATGAATTTTTAAAGTTTCTATGTTTAAAAATTCA
This sequence comes from Trifolium dubium, assembly GCA_951804385.1. Taxonomy (NCBI): domain Eukaryota; kingdom Viridiplantae; phylum Streptophyta; class Magnoliopsida; order Fabales; family Fabaceae; genus Trifolium; species Trifolium dubium. The sequence goes on from OX638063.1 coordinate 15,172,291, forward strand.
TATTCTATTCATCTTTTATTAAAAAAATATGAATTTTTATTTGAAATATTCTTATAATAATATAAACATGATGGGCAAATTTTTTTTTAATTAAAAACGATACACAATCGATGATGACTAGAAAATCTCATAGTAGCACCGGGATTTTCGTAAAATGCAATTTCAATACCAGTTAAACCTAATTTTTGGAGACTACTGATAATAACAGTCTAAAATGGCGAATAATTGTTTGCGAGAAATGACTGTGATACTAATATTATATTGATTCCGTCAAAAAATAATCCATTGATAATAATACGTGAAAAATAGAGAAGAATTGCTTGTGAGAAATTACTCTCGATCTTTTTAAAACAAAACTCAAAGTATGGTTAGACTTAGTTTGTGTTTGGTATCACGCTGAAGGTACCAGAATCACGATGATCCACCGTGATTTTGTAGAAGTTACAAGTTGTAGCTTATGCAAAATTATGGTGAGTCACCGTGATTTTGACACTCCCACTGTGATACCAAATATAGGCTTACAATGAGATTGGATTAGTGGGAGGATGGTCTTAGTTGGAGGTCAGAATCCAGACATTGATATATAAGCATGAATTGAAAAAATAAACTGTAAATGGAAACAATAACGGGAAACAATAAAATGTAAATGAAAACAATAACTGGAAAATTTGAAGGAATATCTGCAGGAAACTTGCGAATTTTCCTGCAAATTTTAGTTTTAAAATTAAAACCAAAATTATTTTAACATTAAGGGATTAATTTCAAAAATATAAACATACACGGACTAAAACAAAAAACATGCAAACTTACAGGGACCAATTGATCATTTAAACCTTTGTTTTATAAGATTATTGGTTATTAGTTTACTAGTATAACTAACCTGTGTACAAGGTTAAAATTCAAAATTATATTAGCATTGTTATTGAAGTTATATTAGATTAATTGAAATATTAATTTTGTTTAATTTAATTTTAAGTTTTTGAATGTAATTTTTAATTAATGAATTTTTTTTGACATTTAATTTATATTTTTTCAATTACTTGTGAAATTGTTTTTATATTTATACTATTTAAATATTAAATATAATTATATATTTAGGGATTTTAACGGGATATAGAACATGGGGAGAGTGATATCCCACTTGCCGTTCTCAATAGTATGGTATTTTCTATCCCGTCCCTATAAAAATTACAACAAAATAGGGTCCTGTTTTAATATATGAGTAGAAATATTTGTTAGGAAATAACAACACTAATGAAGAAAAATAAATACAATCACAACATAAAAATATAATGTGGAAACTCCAAAACCGAAGAAAAAATCACAACCGTTGTCTAAACCGACAACAAGAGAATTATCACTATGTGAAAATTGTTACAACACATAGACTTCTCTCACTCTAACCTCCAATGCCCCAATAATACAACCGCACTGTCACAAAGCAAATATTTAAACTAAGTCAGATATAAGCTTAAAGTGCTACTGCCTGGTGCAATAAAAAACAAAGAACATATGTCTCAATATATAGCCTTGGTTTCCCCTTTATTTCACCACACTAAGCGATGTGAGACTTCTCCAATAGCTAATTTTTTAACCTCCTTTGTTTTTAAGAAACTGGACAATCAACTCCAACAATCTCCACCTTGATTGCAAGAGTTCAATTTCCCGCTTCCATTGTCAATACCGACAATCATACTCCACCATATAGAGTATACTTCACTTGAAACTAAACCATCACAAGAATTTTCTTCACTTGGAACTAAACCATCCCAAAAAATTTATGTCGAACCCTGTTGAAAGATTATGGAGCAACTCCCATGTTGGATTTCAAAAAGTTCTTCAGTCATCGACACATCTCACCACACACCTTGCATCAATGTCAACCAATGCCCGTGTGTTGTTCTGAATTCGCTAGAAATAACTTGTCCTTTCCCATGGTATAGCAGAAATATTATAAGGACACGCTTTATCTTCTAAATAAAATCACCATCATCTCACATAACAAGGGAGACACTGCTAGCATTTGTCTCATAGCCTTTTTCAAATACTGCTCCACTTGGACAATTTCTCCTTAAATGCTCAGACCTTCTACACTTCCAACACGACATATTCTTTGCATGGATCTTCTTCTAATCAGCCCCACTTCTAGTTAGCAACATTGAACTTGATGAAGTGCTTTCATCACTTTTCATCCTTCTTTCTTCAAAAATAATTTTATTTGCAACTTCTTCAAAATTTAATTTTTCCTTCCTATACATCAAAACATGTTTAAGATGAACATAAGAAGGTGGAAGGGACAAAATGAGCCTTAACGCCTTATCCTCATCATCAATCTTAACTTTAATAGATTCTAACTTAGAAACAATATTATTCAAAGTACTAAGATGATTAGAGATTTTCGTACCTTCATCCATGCGCAGATTGTGGAATTGCTCCTTCAGCAGCAACCAATTTGAGATGTCTTTTGTCTGATACAACCCTTCGAGCCTCTCCTAGAGTTCCTTGGCTGATGATAGATTCTGCACATTCGCAAGAACATTCTTTGCCAAACACAATTGAATTGCACTTGCAGCTCTCAAATCTAGTTCCTCCCACTTATCGGCCTCCATCTTGGAAGTGTTTCCTTTCAGCGCCTTGTGTAATCCTGATTGCATAAGCACATCATTAACTTGCACTTTCCACAAGTCAAAATTGATTCTTCCATCAAACTTCTCTATGTCAAACTTCATAGCACTTGAATAAGACATAGCAAAGCCCCTTCTTTAGCACCTTTAGACAATCACAACATAAGAATATAATGTGAAAACTTCAAAACCGGAGAAAAGTACAAGACAAGTATCGCAGAAGTGTCGGAATTGTTTTATTAAAAATAAAATTTAAATATTGAATATTTTTCGAATACGTATCGGAAAGTATCTGACGTGTATCGATATCAGATACTGTATCTGACACATTACTTATTGCAACATAAATTTTATATGATTTTCTTTGTCAACAAAAAATCTTGTAATATGCTATAAGAAAAAAATTATTGCAATATTTTGATTTGGGATTACTTTTTCGTATTTATATTTTAGGTATTTTTTCACCTAAAACAATAAAATGGTTAATTTTAAAGTCTACACATTTTTATTCAAAAGAAAAAATATCATATATATGCGGATTATATATGAGGATTGAGGACCAGACACAGGTTGTATATATGAGGTTCAGAGTTCAGACATGGTTTCTCTATTTTTATGTGTTTAAATTTTCAATGGTTATTTTTATTTTGTCTATCAACCCAAAAAATGGTTTAGTGAAGAAAATTTGACGAGTTTTATTTTTTTTTGTTTATTTATCAAAAGGGTAAAAATTCAATTTATTAATATAATACTATTATTGTGTCAAAAAAATATAATATTAATATAATATTATAACTATTTATTCTTTTTTTCCTTTTATTAATTTCTATACCAAAAAAAAAATATTATAACTATTTATATAGTAAATATAATTCCAAAATAGAAAAATCAAATCAATCATTGTTACATGCACAAAGTAGTCAAACATTTGATGATGATCACAATTGGAATTTTTTACGTAGACGAAATATGCATGTCTGATAATTTTAGACCGTATAATAAATGCTTCTTTGACCAAAAATAATTTTTTTAAATACTTCAGTTATTTAGAAATTAATATTAATTATTTGAATAAGAGAAAATAATTATTTTTTTTGGGTACATAATATGTATTTATTACCAAAGACAAATTTATTGTAAATTTAAAGCACTAGTATTAAGAGTGAAAGGAAGTCCAAAATTTTGAAGGTAAAGGAAAAAAAGGAAGATGAATGGTGAAGGAAAGGTGGTGTGTGTGACAGGTGCTTCTGGTTTTATAGCTTCATGGATTGTTAAGTTTCTTCTCCAACGTGGTTACACCGTTAGAGCCACTGTTCGTGATCCAAGTTAGTGCTTCTTTCTTCTTTCAACTTCTTTCTCTCTTTATCTTCTCCTTTCTCCTTATATTATATATGAATATGTGGTTTTAACTGTGCAAGTAGGTAATCCCAAAAAGGTTGACCACTTGCTTAATCTTGATGGTGCAAAGGAGAGGTTGCAACTCTTTAAGGCAGATCTTTTGGAGGAAGGTTCATTTGATTATGTTATTGAGGGCTGTCATGGTGTCTTTCACACTGCTTCACCATGTCGTTTTGTCGTAAATGATCCACAGGTTCATTTTTATATTGAGTTTGGCTCGTCATCAGACTCTGATATTATATTAAATTTTGTATTGAACTTAAGTCATTATGTATATCCTTTCTTGTATGCGTTCGGTCGGTTGTTGGTGTATGCACTGTTAACTTTTGATTTCTTTTTTTTTTCAGGCTGAGTTGATTGATCCGGCACTTAAGGGAACTCTTAATGTTCTTAAATCGTGTGCAAAATCACCATCAGTGAAACGAGTTGTCTTAACTTCTTCTATTTCTGCAGTTACATTTAATTCAAGGCCAAAAACTCCCGAAGTCATCGTTGACGAGACATGGTTTTCAGATCCTGATTTATGCAGAGAATCAAAGGTTAATATTATTTTAATTTTTATAAAAGTTATCCATACTTAAACTTGAAACTTGTGAAGTTGGGACATGCAATTATTGATGTGGTTCTTGTTGATATAAGAATATAAGATAGAGCCTTTTGGATTATATTGCAAAACATAATATACCAAACCTTTATTTATTCTAAATTACTCTAAGATACAATTAGCAAGTTAATATCTACTATTAACATAATAAATAATTAGAAGAGTTAATTCTCTTTTTGTCCCTGATTTTCTAAAAAATGTTTTCTGAATAAACTAAGTTTTGAGGGCAAATATGGAAGAATTTTGAGACTTCACCACATTCATTCTCATTTGCAATAATAAGGGACACGTAGCGGGAAATGGTTGGACCAATTCCCGCGCATGCAAAACACGCGCTACAGGAGCGCTTGGTGAAGAAAAGGGAGCGGAGAGAGAAGATGGTGATAAGGGCTGGACAAGTGGCACGCGCTGATTGGTTAGCTAGATTTTTACTACATCCTTCTTTTTAACTCAATTATTTCAGTGCAAATTAATTTTTTATTTTTTTATTTTTTCACCAAAATTCGTAACTTTTTTTTCTCTATAAATAGAGACTTGGTTCATTTGATTTGGACACAGAAAAAAATCCGAATTTTTCACTACCTTAATCATATTATTAGTATTAATTTTGAAGTTTAAGCTTTTTTTTAGTGAAATAGATCACAATAATCAGGTCAACCCCCATAAAAATTATAAAATAATTTATTAAGTGTTAATTATTTTAATTTAATTTTAATCGATAATTAAAATTTTATATAATCATGAAAAAAAATAAAAATTTAAATAAGATTATGAAATACAAAGTGTTGATGATAACAAGTTGTTCTTTATGAAAAAAAAAAGTAAATAATTATTATTCACAGAAAACAAGTTATTATTTGCGAAAAATTTAAATAAACTATTATACACGGGAAACAAATTATTGTTTATGAAAATTTTAACTAATTATCCTACACGATCGTGAATTATTGTTCGCTAACACTTTTGATTAAAAAAATAAATGCATCAAATTAAAAAAATTTGTGCATAAAAAATTAAATAACTTTAACGTTCATTTGTTAAACAATTTCTATCGACACATTTCAAAATACTTTTTTGAATTATTATTTTGATTATATCAAATATAATTCATGATTCTTTTATTAAAAACAAATCATAATTAGGAAAAAAATAGATACACGGGAAATAAGTTTTTGCGATAAAAAATTTAACTAATAATTGTTCACGATAATTATTGTAAATCTAAATGTATTTATTGAAAAATCACGGGAAATAAATATTCATTTTTGTTCAAAACAAATATTTCTTCCAATTCATTAGTTAAAAAATCGCCATATAGGTGTAAATTAGTTTTTTTTTTGAACCAACAAGGAACAAATTCAATCACGGATTAAACTAACCACAAGTTATATTTGAAAAATTTAAATAAACTATTATACACGGGGAATAAGTTCTTGGTTGTGAACAATTTAACTAATTACCGTACTCAAGACCTTAATTTTAGCTTACATGAAGATGATCGAATTTAACTTAATCATTTGTTTATTTTAATATATTTTTTTTATTTTTCAATTTCATCAAAAAATAATTGACATCTTAAAAAATATTTTGTTTTTGAAAACAAACTATAACTATTGAACAAATGGTTTTAATTTACACAGTGTTGCCGGATAAAATTATATTTTTTTTAATCAACTATTGTATACACTTTAACACGGGAAATAAATTGTTGTTTGTAAAAAAAAATTAAATAAATATTATTATATACGAAAATAAAGTATCAAATATGATTGATAATTCTGTTTTTGAAAACAAACTATAATTATTGAACAAACTATCATAATGTACCAATACAACCTACCCTCGACGTGCTTACGCCTCTACGACTCAACTATCGACACACTCGCGTCCCCTACAACCCCACTCTCGACACAGAACCCGTGCGATAGCACGGATATCTCGCTAGTTTTTTATAAATTAACACTAACTTTCTTGCCAACTGATATTTGTGTTTTCAGTTTTGTGGGTATCCACTTTCAAAGACTTTGGCTGAGGCTGCTGCCTGGAAATTTGTTAATGAAAATAACATTGATGTGGTTGTTATTAACCCAGCTTTGGTGGTAGGATCTCTCTTGCATTCGGAGGTTAATCAAAGTGTTGAACCAATTTTAAAGCTAATAAATGGTAATTCTTTCAAAGACTTTTCACTAACATTTTTATAATAATAATTAGTTTTTTGTGGTTATTGACTTGATGTGTGCAAGATACAAAGTAGTAACTGAAATATTTAAACAAAGGCAAAATATGGAATTAGCATGGGAAAAGATTCCGGGGCTAAAAGCATAGATACAATGTTGGAATGTGCTTCTCCGTGGGTATCTCGTAACCATGTATGTAAGATTATAGTTGACAATTTGATAGCAAAAACAATAAAAAATACCGTATAAAATATTATTTTAGCACAACAGGATACAATTGATTAGTTAATGCGTTTCAAACTTTAATGTTGGTTCATTATTAGAATAATATAAACCAATACCCATAATTTCCATTACTAAAAAATATAAGCTTCTGCAATGTACAAAATAAACTTTGAAGAGGAATAATACAATGATTGAAATAACCAATGAAATTAAGATGTGATGATTTTTTGTTTTTTGACGCAAGATGTGATGGGGTTGACACATCTTTGGGGTGGTATTTATATATTGAAGCTAATATAATTTCCGGTTATTGTTTCCATTTCCCTCTTTGTGTCTTAATCTGCCATTTTTTATGTTTTTAATGTTATTGAATGGTTAATGTATTTGATTTGATTATTTAATATCACCTATGTATTTTATTATAAGAGATAAGTGTATTTTTTAGAATCATTAGAAAAATGATGTATCTGATCTATTAATGAATTCAGATATATCTATTTTTTAATGAACCCAAAAAGTGTATTTGTCTCTTATAATTAGGAACATAGGTAATAATAGTGAACTTTTGCAACGTGTAAGAAACGAATTGTCTGTTGCATAATAGAAGAGTTTTTTGAATTTTTGAATACAGGTGTACCTTTTCCAAATGACGCTTTCGGATGGGTTGACGTTAAAGATGTTGCTCACGCCCATATTTACGCATATGAGATTGCTTCTGCTAGTGGAAGATATTGTTTGGCAGAGAGAGTAGCGCACTATTCAGAAATTGCTAGGATTTTACGCGATTTATACCCAACATTACATATTTCAGACAAGTAAGTTCATTGCTATACCTCCAAAAATGCATATAAAGTATATATTAGTGAAATGTTTTTAATGGCTTGACGATCATGACTAATTGCAAAGTATAAAGATCTTTAAATATAATGGTTATTTTCTATTTTGTTTATTAATATATGTACTCTCTACGATTTTATAAGGTGTGATGATGATGGATTGTATATCCCAACATATCAGATTGCAAAGGAAAAGACGAAGAGCTTGGGAATTGAGTTTACTCCTTTGGAAGTCAGCCTCAAAGAGACTGTGGAAAGTTTCAGAGAAAAAAATATTTTTGATTGAGCGAAAAAACCCCCACTTTTTAGATCATTTCCGATGGTTGTTGAAAAAATAAACGTTAAATATGTTTTTAATACTTATAAATATTTATAAATATTTGAAGATTTGAGTTTTAATCCCTCAAAATTGTTTTGATATTATTTGGCCCCTCAAAAAATTTCCGCCACCACTTTTGGTCCTTGATTTTATATAAATTCATGGAGAAACTCTTTTTTGAGCACAAACCCAACACTTGACATTTTAGCACATCCAATAAGAATTTAACATCATATATATATATATATATATATATATATATATATATAAAAGAAACTTTGTAGTAAGGATGAAGAGCCATAAATGATCATGATCAATTATAATTTACAACTCGAAAGTAGTTTGGATGAATTTTGGAGGTCCAATCAAATTCCATGTGATTGATTTGAAGTGCAAGGGGACGGAGTCACGGAGAAGAATATTGAAAAGGATATAATATAATGTGACTAGTGATGAATATATGATTCTATATTGACTAATTTAATATCAACTGTAGATAGATGTGAATCCAATAACTATTAATAATTCCTCTCATCTCACACAATAAGCACTCCTCATATTTGATGTCATATATATATATATATATATACACACACATTTTCTTCACCAACTAACACCATAGTGCAAAGCCTTAACCTAAGCAACTTAATAATTACAGCAGTGCTATATACCACGACAGCACGACATCATCACCATATTTTGCAAAGCAAAATAATTTTTTTTGTCAATGAGTTGAGATGGAATTGTTTCTCGCCACATGATGTCGTCCCATTTGCACGACCAATTCAATCGTGTATACAAGCATTTTCCTAATAATTATCAAACATTGAAGAAGTAATTAGTTTTATTTTATATGTTAACCCATCGGTTTTAATAGAAGAACCTTTATAATTCCGAGTTCCATTACAAATTAAGTAAAGTCTCACTTTTTCCGGAATGACTCGTTCTAGAGTAGCTTAATTTCCATTTGATGCGGTTCGGTTTGATTAAATTGGTCTTTAAAAAGTCACTCAAACCTAAACAAATCAATGCAATATTGGTTGGTTTGTGCAGTCTACTGTGATATAAAAAATATGACAATATTTATTCTAATATTACCAACTTGTTACAATATAACTTCCCAAAAAAAAAAAAACTTGTTACAATATAAACATAGCAAAATTTATTTTATTATGACATAATATGCATATACAAGAAATGCATAGATCCTAAACCTTCTTTTTATCTTATAAAAAAGTTATTTAATACAAAAAATAATACTACTTCCGTTCTTTATTATAAGAGACAAATGTACTTTTTAGATTTATGAAAAAATAGATGAATCTAAATTCATTAATATACCAAATACATCAATTTTTAATGAAACTAGAAAGTGCATTTGTCTATTATAACAAGGAACAAAAGTAGTAGTTCTCAATCGCGTGAATAAATATATTTTGATAGCATACTATCACTACTAGAAAAATCTTAAATACCGACGGCTAAAATTTGTCTCTAAAAGGCAAATATTCCGTCACTAACCACGTTAGAGACAGAATTAGAGACGGATTTGATTTGGTCGTTAATTTTCTCGTCTCTAAGCCATTAGAGACGGATTTTATGTTATGTCTCTGATTAGAGACAAAATTTATCCGTCTCTGATTCAGAGACGGATTTATATATCTGTCTCTAAATGTTGAATTCAAAACACAACAAATCCGTCTCTATTGGAGACAAAATTATCCGTCTCTGAATTCAAATAATTATGTCTCTAAAATTTCGTCTCTAAGCAAAAAAATTCGTCTCTATTGAAGACAGAATTATCCGTCTCTGAATTCAAATAATTCGGTCTCTAAAATTCCGTCTCTAAGCAAAAAAATTCGTCTCTGTCGGAGACAAAATTATCCGTCTCTTAATTCAAATAATTCTGTCTCTAAAATTCCGTCTCTAAGCATAAAAGTTTGTCTCAATCGGAGACAGAATTATCCATCTTTAAAATTCAAATAATTTTGTCTATAATCATAAAATTTTGTCTCACAAAAAACAATTAAATGCTTATATATTTTTTTCAAATATTAGTTTTTATTTATAAAATTTTATAAAACGAACTCAATTACAAGATATACAAGACACAAAGGCCAAAGAAAAACTAAAAGCCACTAACATCAAAAACAACACCACAACAGCTACTGTAACCCACTCAAAACATAGCCCATGGTACATAAGTCATAACTCCAGCGCACAAAAAATAAACCTGCTCCAAGATCGAAAAAAAACAAAAAAAAAAGCAGCACCATCACCTAAACTACAACACACAGGGATCAAATAAAAAACTATCTAACTAAGCAATCTCTAGGATTTCAACACCACTCGTAAAACAAATACGGCAGCAACTTTAATCTAGCAAGGCTCCACTTCTAACTAAGTACTTTAATATCATCTACCAAAGCACCGGCGTTCATTACTTCATTCACAAAAATCTTACCATTACGCGTCTTCTAAATCGACCAAATTGTAGTATGCCAAATCAACAAAAAGTTCTTGCCTCACTTTGTTATTCTTCGCCGCTACCCGCACCATGTAATTAATATAATTCTACAATGTGATAAAATCAAGTTTCAATAAACACTAAATTTGAAACATTAACATAAAATGTATGTCATATTTACAAAGTATCAATATCAAACTTAAAGGTGTCCAACACAAATAAATTTAAATAATTTAACAAAAATACATAAAAGAAAGTAACTAAAGCTAAACTTCATCACCCCTTCTCATCATTTTCATTGTCACCTTCTCTTTCAAGTTGAATCGGAGAGTTTTGATTAATATTAGACACAAACCTTCCAAAAAACATACAATTGAAGTTATATCAAAATTACACACCAGAAAAAACATGCAATGAACAATGAACAAAAACAAACAAAACTCATAAAAACTCTTATACTTTCACAATATTTTTGGGTGAGTATTGTTGTTGGACTTGAGTCTATATTTATTGTAAAATAGACTATAAGATAATATTCAAGTCTTCCATAAAGAATTAGCTTCAATTTGATAAAGTTTGTTAGCACCATTTGTCAAAAAAAAAAAAGTTTGTTAGCACCAAATTTTTCATTAGATCTTTTCCAAAGATATATTTTTCAAACAAGACAAAGCTTTTCCAAAAACAATTTCTGCTTCCAAAAAAAAGCTGATAAACGAAAAATAAAATAAAAATCAATCTTCAAAAAATTACTTCTTTGAAATATTTAATTTTAAACATATATCTTCAAATAAAAATTTTCAACAAAAATATATTTGTTCACTTCCAAACGAATAAAAATAATCTTCTCCAAAGATATGAACAAATATTTATTTCCAATAAATCTTATTCAAACAAAACTATATTTGTTCTCTTCCAATTATTAACACTTCATAGAAACTTCTTTTTTTTTTTTACTAAAGAACCATTATTTTATTTTTTTGATAAAGACTAAAGAATCAATTTATGTATAACCATATATTATTTAAATTTGAATATAAATATACGTTGTTTTTATAAACAAACTTTAGTTTTGTCAACAAAAAAAAGAAACTTTTAGTTTTTCAAATATTATATTACTTTCACGTATTTTTTTATTTATATTTAAGTTTTTTTTGACACATATTTATATTTATGTTTTTTTTGTTAAAGTATATTTAAGTTTTTTTTTTACAGAAATTATATTTAAGTTATAATTAAATTAAAGGTTAAAAATGTTTTTAATATAAATATTTAAGCTATTCAAGTAAAATTACATTTAAGAATATAAAATTTTAAATATTATTCAAATTATATATGTATATATATATGGCGTATGGAGTGGGAGGAGTATTTATGATAAGAGATTAGAGGGGGAAATAATAACCCTCTGATCTAAATTAGTGGTTGTGATTAAACCCCATTTTAAAAAAACAACAATGTTTGTCTTTGATCATGTCCGGCTTCCTATATGATTTATACTTGACTCTCTTTTTCTGCACATACTCCCATTGCTTCTTCTTTTTTCTCTCAGTTCTCTGATTCCATCTGTATATTCTTTTTTCATTGATGCGGGTTGTGAATTGTCATACAAATTAAATGGGTGCATAATTAATTTGTTATAGTTTTTTAAGTAAACTTTTATTTAATCCTAAACTTATATAAATCTTTTTAGGAAAAATAACTTTTATTTGTTTTTTAGAAAAGAAAAAACATATTTCTACCAAAAAAAACATAACACAAGTTTAAATGCTAAAATGCTATATTCTAACATCACTATTCCATGAAATTGCAATGCTAGTAGTAGGTATTTCAACTGTTTCCTAGAACCGCTACTAAATGAGCGATGCCTCTTTCTGGATCGATTGACATTTAGCGGCAATTTGTTTGGCCAAAAAAACCGCCGTTGGTTTCCTGATTGTTTATAGTGATCGTCCTAGTTTTGACTCAAGGAAAATGTGTTTTGTAACATTAAAAAATTAATATAAAAAATAAAATATATCGTTTTGTTTAAAATTTTGAACGGACAATAAAAAATTTAGCAGGAAATTTTTTGGGGGACAATAAAAAAATTTGACAAGAAATTTGTTGGTGAACATTAAGTAATTTGGCGGCAAAGTTTTTTGGCAGACAATAAAAAATTTGGCGGGAATTGTTTTGGCGGGAAATTTGTTGGTGAGATGAATCTTCAATGTTATTTCATTTAGAGATGGATTTTAGAGACAAATTAATTCAGAGACGAAAATCTGGTAGATGATTAACTACTTTAATAACAAATTGACTTTTCAGAGACGAATACAGAGACGAAAACTATTAGATACGATAAAATTCCGTCTCTAACATCTGTCTCCAATTACTTTTTTATTTATAAATTAAAAATCTAAATAACTAGAGACAGATTTAGAGACGGAATATTTTTGAGACAAATTTTTCTGTCTCTAAAATCCGTCACTGGAACATATATTTTAATTTTTGTCTCTAAACACTTTTTTCTGTCTCTAATTCCGTCTCTAATAGAGATGAAATAAATTTCGTCTCTAAATTCCGTCGGAATTTAGACTTTTTCTAGTAGTGTATTTTATGTACTCAATTTGGGTTGAGCTTACTAAGTTGGGTTGGGTAATGGTTGATTGATACTCCCTCCGTCCGATATTATAAGAGAAAAAAGCCCAATACTTTTGTCCCAAAATATAAGAAAAAAAAACACAAACCATAATATAACCGCCTGAACTTAGTCAATCATAATATAACCGCCGCAAAACCCCCGCTAAAATTATATTTTGCGGCGGTATATTATGGTTGACTGAGTCCAGAGGTATTGACACAAGGAGGATTTTCAATGTTTTTTACCGCATATTTCACAAGGAGTATTAACACATTTACCCAAATTGCAAACCGAACCAAACCACGTGATTTAAAAAAAAATATGAACGGCGCAACTCAAACCAAATGAAGTTTTTTGAGGTTTCATATTCTATTAGTTTGGTTTGCAATTTTATTTTTGGATTGATTTGAACATGCATAGCAACATTGTTTTTTCTAAGTCTATGGATGTAGTTGTTAAAAGAATAAGCTTTGCAATTCAAAAAGAATAGCGGCGCAGCTTATTGCTCGTTTACCTGCTATTCATGTGTAATTAAATTATATAAATTTGAATATCCCTAATTTAAAATGTGTTTTTTTTTCTTCTATAATAATGAATATAATACGACAAAATGTTTGATTTTTAATCAAAAAGATTTTTTTTTATTGATATAGTCCAATTTTTTTTTTTGTAGGAAAACGATAATAAGGAAGATGAGTGGGGAAGGGAAAGTGGTGTGTGTGACAGGTGCTGCTGGTTTTATTGCTTCATGGATTGTTAAGTTCCTTCTTCAACGTGGTTACACTGTTAGAGGCACTGTCCGTGACCCAAGTAAGTTCTTTCATGGATTCATAAACAATCTTATCCTTAATTTCTCCTTATATTATCATTATGAATATATTGTGTGGTTTTGACTGTGCAAGTAGGTAACCCCAAAAAGGTTGAGCACTTGCTTAATCTTGATGGTGCAAAGGAAAGGTTGCAACTCTTTAAGGCAGATCTTTTGGAAGAAGGTTCATTTGATTCTGTTGTTGAGGGCTGTGATGGTGTTTTTCACACTGCTTCACCTATTCGTTTTGTAGTAAATGACCCACGGTTGTTTATATTCAGTTTGACTCGTCATTAGGCTCTGATACCGTATTAGATTTTATGTTGAGTCTAATTCATTCTTACAAAATGTGTGACTTCGATTTTTTCGGATACATGTTTCAAAAAGTATTCTATTTCTTAATTCTATTTGGCACTTTCCAATTATATCTGTTTATTAGCTTTTATGAAATTTAGATGAATTTCTGATTAAGTGATTTTCACCGGTTACCAAATTTAGTCAAGAATAAGAGATCCTTTTATGCACAAAATTAAAAAGGACATTGGTGATGTAACTTGTAAGACTTTCCAATTCATGTGTCTGCATAATGTAACATGATGAATATATCGTTAAAATTGCAATTTCGCTATTTCCTCGTTACAGTTCGTCTTTTACTGTTGAGAAGGATTAATGGGCTTAGTGATGACAACTACACTTTCTAATTGAAGTTAAAATCCTTGGGTGTCTGTTATTGATGATTATATATAGTTGACAAATCATTTGATTAAAAGATAAGCATAACAGGCTAGTGTGTGTATACACCATTAAATTTTGATTTCTTTATTTCAGGCTGAGTTGATTGATCCGGCACTGAAGGGAACTCTTAATGTTCTTAAATCATGTGCAAAATCACCATCTGTGAAACGAGTTATCTTAACTTCTTCTGTTGCTGCTATTGCATTTAATAAAAGGCCGAAAAATCCTGAAGTCGTTGTTGACGAAACATGGTTTTCAGATCCAGATTTCTTAAGGGAATTAGAGGTTAGTGCTGTTTTTCCTAAAAGTTATTAAGACTTAAACTTGAAACTCGTGAAGCTGGAACATGCAATACCGGACTCTTGATCCTAACTAAATAAGGAAATATGGAAGTTAATCCAAAGGAACAACCTACAAAGCAACAACCTATGTTACCCTAAATTACTCTAAGATACAATTAATTAATACCATATGATACTTTTTTATAAATCAACACACACTTTCTTGCTAACTGCTACGCTATTTGTGTTTTCAGTTATGGTATACACTTTCGAAGACATTAGCTGAGGCTGCTGCCTGGAAATTTGCAAATGAAAACAACATTGACATGGTTGTTATCAATCCAACAATGGTATTAGGACCTTTGTTGCAACCGGAGATTAATGAAAGTGTGGAACCAATTTTAAAACTGTTAAATGGTAATTGTTTCAAAGGCTTACTAACATTTTTAGTTAAAGCTTAAGGTATGTGTATTTTTATAATAATTACACTTCTTGTCATGCCTAACTGTGTATAACTTCTGTTCTGTTTATATTCTTTATCGATTAGTACAGTCTTCAACATTAGGCTGAACATTTTACTCTAAGTTATACATCAAACATGCTTTTAGAGTAAAAGTATCTAAACATACATCACTTTGCTTCAAACTCAAGTTAATTCGAAATCACTTCTGTCAAAAAATGGCTGCAACTCTAGAGTGAATTTCATCCTTCAAAAGAAGTGTTTTAACTACCTCAAACTTCATTATTAGAAGAAATTGATTTTTAGTTCTCAAAAGATTGTCTTTATATCAGGCAATTCCTTCAAAATTCAATATGTGAATTTGATTCAGACAAGTTCTTGATGGACTAAATTGGCGTAAACTTCAATATTGGGAAACTTAATTTTCTTCGGACAAATTTGAAGAATGATGAGTAACAATTGATTTAAACAATTTTGCACAAATGATTCCTAAAAATCTCTGGACCAATATAACATTTATTGATCATTCTAGTCTACTTAATTTGGATTGGTTTTTTTGTACATTTAAGGTAAATGCATTTCTAGTGACTTCAAATGATTGGTGGTACTTGGAGGGCCAACATAGTTGGGATGTCAAGTTTCTACAAATGATGCCTTTGCACTGCACTAGCCTTTATCTAAAAAAAAACATTTCTAGTGACTGTTGTAGTACTTTTCCACCCCTTCCGTTCTGTCTTAATCTTCTACTTTTGTCGTTAATTTTATTGAATTCTGAATGTACTTGTTGCTTTGATTATTTATAAACAGTGAACTTTTGCAATGTGTGACATATTAACTTAGTACTGTCACATGTATTCCAGAAAAAGAACTGTGCTGTTGCATAATAGAAGTGTTCTTTGAATTTTTGAATGCAGGTATACCTTTTCCAAATAAAGCTTTTGGATGGGTCGATGTGAAAGATGTTGCTAACGCCCATATTCACGCATATGAGATTCCTTCTGCTAGTGGAAGATATTGTTTGGCAGAGAGAGTGCAACACTATTCAGAAATTGCTAGGATTTTACGTGATATGTACCCAACATTACAAATTTCAGACAAGTAAGTTCATTGCTATATCTTCGAGAATGCATATAAAATGTGAATTATTCAATGTATGCCAGAACTGAAACTAAGATACTGATATTCTGGACACGACGTCTCCATGAATGGATGCAAAAACAATCTTCCATTCTTTTGTTTATTGTAAGCGTTAATAATTATATTAATACTGATAGTTTCCATCGATAAATTGCAAGTTCTAAAATAACTTGGACACTAAGGATTCAGAAATTAACTTCTCTTTCTTTTGTTAAGCCTAGCACCAGTTAGTTTATACTTTATATTATAGAAATTAAGTACTGAATTTTCAGTGTTGAAATTTTCAATTTTCACAAATATGTCTATTCATTAATATTAAGTCTCCTAATGGCTAGAGATATCGCCAAAATAGAGCTTATAAAGCTTAGACAACCCTTTGGTTTTTCGGGATTATAAGCCCAAAGAACAAATAATGAAGACGTGAGTAAAACTTTGTGCAGCCAGAACTGCAATTTAATACACCTCTCAAAAACCTTCAAACATACTTGGAAACCAAGTTTAAACCTTTTACAAAACTTATGAACAAAAAGTATAATTTTGATATAGTCAACAGTAACAATCAATCATATGTTATGATTTAAGTCAAACATTTTTAATGGTTTGACGATAATGACTGATTGAAATTATAAAAGATCTTTACAAAGACTGTATTAAATCCCTAAACTAATTCATCTATTAATTATTCTCCACATATCAAAATTGAGTACCGGAGAGAAAGTATACACATTGATACACAATTTTACAAACAATCTTGTTTCATTTTCACGTGCTCTGGTTTAAAATGGTTATTTTATCTTCTTTATTTTCTATTTTTTTATATTAACATATGTACTCTCTACAATTTTATAAGGTGCGAGGATGATGGACCGAATATGCCAACATATCAGATTTCTAAAGAAAAAGCTAAAAGTTTGGGAATCGAGTTTACTCCTTTCGAAATTAGCCTCAAGGAGACGGTGGAAAGCTTCAGAGAGAAAAAGATTCTTGATGAAGTGAAAGTAAAGTCCACTTGGTAGAATAACATTTCTGATTGCTGTTGAAAAAATAAACGACGACAACATCAATCAGTGTTCACTTTGTGATTATTATAAATTAGTTTTTTAGGATTATAAACTTTGTTGTTGAGAAGGAATTATCATTGTCAAATAAGGTGTGTAAACTTTGTATTTAAGCAAAATGGGTTAATATTGTTTGACAATAGAACAAGTTACTTCAGTTTGTAAGTAGGGGAATGTCTGTAAAACATCGGATCGCCGGCTTTGCTAAGGATCATGCCAAATTCTTTAGAAATTGTTATTGAACTGAATCTACTAAACCCTGCTCTAGGACTCTACTTCAAACTGAATAAGGATTTTTGTAGCCTACAAATAGAGCCGCGAGACTCACCCGGGCAACAAACTCGATTGGTTGCTCCATATAGACTCTCTCTCAGCTAAATCACTATGTAAACATAAATCATCTTTGTAACTAGAGAAAATGTTGGTGATTTTAGTATCAACAATGTATTTTGATATAATGTGATTTACTTTAGGCCAATGCAATTATGTGTTAAGTTTTAAACGAGTCAGGGTAGTGCGGAGTGCACGCTCGTCAAACCAAACGTGTAATTGAATACGAATAATTAAAACGGGCTGCCGGGGTCCAAGGGGCAGCGCCCCGTTCGAAAAATTCGTTTGAATAGTCGTGCCTCTTCCCAACAGACATGACCGTTTTTCCGAAAAGGTGGCATCAGTTCGTTTTCTGTTTTGGTTTCTCTATATAAGGAATCATTTTGGCCTCGGTTTGGATACAACGAAACATACTTCCTCTCTATATTCTGATTTGTTCTCTATTGTCAGAAACAAATTGTTCTTCGAGAATTATCCCCGCAAAGATTTCGTGAACCTAGACAAGAATAGGGTCGAAATACTTTGTTCGGAAAGTGAACATACACGATACTTCGAAGATATCTAGGATTATCATACATATTCTATAACAAACGAACAAAGTATTTTCTGATAATCATGGCTGGAGGAGGAAACACCATCAAGGAGATGACTAAAAGTTTCGGAAAATTGGACAAGTTTATTGGACAAGACTTCAGGCGTTGGCAGAGGAAGATGCACTTCATGTTGACGACATTGAAGGTGGTGTACGTTCTGTCTACACCGATTCCAGAAATTGGGGAGGATGAAACCGTCGAAAATCTGAGACGCCGATCAAAGTGGGAGAACGACGACTATATATGCAGAGGACACATTCTTAACGGTATGTCTGATCCCTTATTTGATATTTACCAAAACGTGGAATCTGCAAAGGAATTGTGGGATTGTCTTGAAGCCAAATACATGACAGAGGACTCATCCAGTAAAAAGTTCTTGGTGACCGATTTCAACAATTACAAAATGGTTGAATCGAGGTCTGTCATGGAACAATACAATGAACTCCTTCGAATCCTTGGACAATTCACACAACATGGATTGAAGATGGATGAAACAATATCTGTCTCAAGTATCATAGATAACTTGCCTCCCTCATGGAAGGATTTCAAACACAATCTGAAACATGGAAAAGACAAACTGTCTTTGATCCAACTTGGAAGTCACTTGCGTATAGAGGAATCTCTACGAGCGCATGAGGATAACAAAGGAAAAGGCAAAGAAATTGCTGGACCCTCGGTTAATATGATCGAAGAGGGTGGTAAAAATGATAACAACAAAAACAAAGGAAAGAAGCGTTTCAATAACAAAAAGGGCAATTTCGGTGTTCATAAGAAACTGAAACTAGAATGCTGGAAGTGTGGCAAAACAGGTCACTTCAAGAAGGATTGTCGCTTCGGCAAAAAGCACGACAACGCGAATGCCAGTGGTTCAGGAAAGGGGTCTAAGGACCAATCCGAAAATAAAGGTCAGAAATCAATTTGTGATTTGAATAGTTTAATTAAACATTCAGTTTCAATAACTTCTGAGGCATATTATGTGCAGGATGATGCTATCGCGTGGTGGATTGATTCTGGCGCTACAACACATGTTTGCAAGGATCGTTTCTGGTTCAAGACTTTCGTTCCAGTGGAAGACGGTTCTGTCCTATACATGGGAGATGATCACTTTGCTCCCGTTGAAGGCAAAGGAAACATGGTGCTAGAATTCAGTTCTGGAAAAACTATTACTTTGTTTAATGTATTGTATGTTCCTAAGTTACGTAAGAATTTAATTTCTGGTCATGTGTTAAATAAGCTTGGATACAAGCAAGTGTGTGAATCTGATAAATATGTATTATCAAAGTCTGGTGTGTTTGTAGGATTTGGATATTATAATAATGGTATGTTTATGATGAATTTGAATGAAGTTCCTAAAGATTCTGGTTCTATATTTATGGCTTCTTCTAATGTTATCAATTTTTCATTATGGCATGCTCGTTTAGGACATGTACATTATAAACGAATATATAAAACTGAAGTTGAATTGCAACAGAATGTGATGATTAAAACATTACGTACGGATAGAGGTGGTGAATATTATGATCCTGTATTTTTCCAATCCGTAGGAATCATTCATGAGACTACGGCACCTTATACACCTCAACAAAATGGTGTGGCTGAAAGGAAAAATAGAGCTCTTAAAGAAACGGTGAATGCCATGCTATATTACTCTGGTTTAAGTGAAGGATTTTGGGGAGAAGCCATGTTAACGGCTTGCTATTTGTTAAATAGGGTTCTAATAAAAGGAATAAGACTACCCCATATGAACTTTGGTATAAGAAACGACCCAACTTACACTTTCTACGTGTTTGGGGTTGTAGGGCCGTGGTTAAACTTCCGGACCCTAAAAGGAAAAGTTTGGGTGAAAAGGGTGTAGGTTGCATCTTTGTTGGATATGCTGAGCATTCCAAGGCTTATAGGTTTTATGTTATAGAACCTAATGACTCGATCTCTATTAACACAATTATAGAATCGAGAGATGCAATATTTGATGAGAATTGTTTCTCTTCTACACCTAGACCAAAGGACCTTATGCCAAAATTGGATGAATCCCTAAAGGATGATCATTCAAATGAAGTAGCAAGTGAGACATTCGAACCTCGTAAAAGCAAGAGAGCTAGAAAAGCTAAATCTTATGGTTCTGATTTTCAACTATATTTAGTTGAGGGATCAAAGGATCAGATTGATACACAATACTATTATTGTTATAGTATAGAAGAGGATCCAAGAACGTATGATGAAGCTGTGAAATCTCGAGACTCTATGTTTTGGAAAGAAGCTATTGATGAAGAGATTGGTTCTATCATGGAAAATAATACTTGGGTATTATCTGATTTACCACCTGGTTGCAAACCATTGGGCTGCAAATGGATCTTCAAAAGGAAGATGAAAGTCGATGGTACAATTGACAAGTTTAAAGCTAGATTGGTTATCCAAGGCTTTAGACAAAAAGAAGGGATTGATTACTTCGATACCTATGCTCTAGTTGCTCGTATCACTACTATTAGATTGTTGATTGCCTTGGCAGCCATTCATAATCTAATAATTCATCAAATGGATGTCAAAACAGCATTTCTGAATGGTGATTTGGAAACCGGAAGGATTTGTGATGCCTGGAAATGAGCATAAAGTGTGTAAGCTAGTTAAGTCGTTGTATGGGCTGAAACAAGCTCCGAAGCAATGGCATCAAAAGTTTGATGAGGTTGTTTTGTCTAATGGTTTCAAAGGAGTTTTCATTTGTCTATATGTTGATGACATGCTGATTTTTGGCACCGACCAAAATCAAGTTGATAAAACAAAGAATTTTTTGTCATCAAAGTTCTCCATGAAAGATATGGGAGAAGCGGACGTTATTCTTGGTATTAAGATTAAACGGGAGAATAAGGGGATTGTAATTACACAATCTCATTACATTGAGAAAATACTCAAGAAGTTCAATTATGAAAATTGTTCTCCGGCAAGTACTCCCATGGATCCGGGAGAAAAGCTTATGCCAAATACAAGTAAACCTGTGGATCAACTCGAATACTCAAGAGCTATTGGCTCCTTGATGTATGCTATGATTAGCACTAGACCAGATATTGCATATGCGGTTGGAAAGTTGAGCAGATATACTAGTAATCCTAGTAGACATCATTGACATGCAATAACTAGGGTATTTAAATACTTGAAGGGTACTATGAATTATGGATTGTCATATATGGGATTTCCTTCGGTGTTAGAGGGTTATTCGGATGCTAGTTGGATAAATAATGTTGAAGATTCATCCTCTACAAGTGGATGGGTGTTCTTGCTTGGGGGAGGCGCCATTTCATGGGCTTCCAAGAAGCAAACTTGTATAACTAGTTCCACAATGGAATATGAGTTTGTAGCATTAGCTGCTGCTGGTAAAGAAGTAGAATGGCTAAGAAATTTGGTATATGAGATTCCTATATGGTCTAAACCGATATCACCAATTTCTATCCGTTGTGATAGTAGTGCCACATTGGCTAAAGCATATAGTCAAATATACAATGGAAAGTCTAGACATTTGGGTATTAGACATAGTATGATTAGGGAATTAATCATGAATGGGGTAATATCTATTGAGTTTGTTTGGTCGCAACAAAACTTAGCTGACCACTTGACGAAGGGGTTAGCTAGAGACTTAGTGCAGAAGTCGGTAATTGGGATGGGATTAAAGTCCATTTAAATCTATTAACTATGGTATACCCAATTCCCTTCTAATACAACGTTAGAAGCAGAATTCAATGTGGAAAGATCGTAATTAAAGATTGGAGCAATTGTGTTTATCTTCCCAAGGTATGTGCTCAGACCTGCAAGAGATGGATAGTTTGAAGTATATCTTCTTAATGGTTCTTTTGAAAAATTACAAATGCAGGTGCAAGATTAAAAGGATCAACTATGTAAGCATGAAGTTTTGCCGCTTCAAGAAGTTTAGACTTGGCTTCCTATATGCTTATTAATGGATAAGGACACATGGCTTGTAAAGTGTCAAGCATGAATAGTAGAGTATTGTAATAAACATATGTGTACTATATCTTCAGATATTCAAATGGATTGACGGGTTCAATCATTGTGACACCCCGATTTTCGAGTATTTGGAACGTGTATTTGTACTAAGATGAAAATTCAATCGCAAGACATTTTCATTTAGGCATTTGTTTGATCGTTACATATTTAAGTAAATCAAGGATTATACTAAAATGGGGGGAGTTTGTTGGTGATTTTAGTATCAACAATGTATTTTGATATAATGTGATTTACTTTAGGCCAATGCAATTATGTGTTAAGTTTGAAACGAGTCAGGGTAGTGCGGAGTGCACGCTCGTCAAACCAAAAGTGTAATTGAATACGAATAATTAAAACGGGCTGCCGGGGTCCAAGGGGCAGCGCCCCGTTCGAAAAATTCGTTTGAAATATTCTTATAATAATATAAACATGATGGGCAAATTTTTTTTTAATTAAAAACGATACACAATCGATGATGACTAGAAAATCTCATAGTAGCACCGGGATTTTCGTAAAATGCAATTTCAATACCAGTTAAACCTAATTTTTGGAGACTACTGATAATAACAGTCTAAAATGGCGAATAATTGTTTGCGAGAAATGACTGTGATACTAATATTATATTGATTCCGTCAAAAAATAATCCATTGATAATAATACGTGAAAAATAGAGAAGAATTGCTTGTGAGAAATTACTCTCGATCTTTTTAAAACAAAACTCAAAGTATGGTTAGACTTAGTTTGTGTTTGGTATCACGCTGAAGGTACCAGAATCACGATGATCCACCGTGATTTTGTAGAAGTTACAAGTTGTAGCTTATGCAAAATTATGGTGAGTCACCGTGATTTTGACACTCCCACTGTGATACCAAATATAGGCTTACAATGAGATTGGATTAGTGGGAGGATGGTCTTAGTTGGAGGTCAGAATCCAGACATTGATATATAAGCATGAATTGAAAAAATAAACTGTAAATGGAAACAATAACGGGAAACAATAAAATGTAAATGAAAACAATAACTGGAAAATTTGAAGGAATATCTGCAGGAAACTTGCGAATTTTCCTGCAAATTTTAGTTTTAAAATTAAAACCAAAATTATTTTAACATTAAGGGATTAATTTCAAAAATATAAACATACACGGACTAAAACAAAAAACATGCAAACTTACAGGGACCAATTGATCATTTAAACCTTTGTTTTATAAGATTATTGGTTATTAGTTTACTAGTATAACTAACCTGTGTACAAGGTTAAAATTCAAAATTATATTAGCATTGTTATTGAAGTTATATTAGATTAATTGAAATATTAATTTTGTTTAATTTAATTTTAAGTTTTTGAATGTAATTTTTAATTAATGAATTTTTTTTGACATTTAATTTATATTTTTTCAATTACTTGTGAAATTGTTTTTATATTTATACTATTTAAATATTAAATATAATTATATATTTAGGGATTTTAACGGGATATAGAACATGGGGAGAGTGATATCCCACTTGCCGTTCTCAATAGTATGGTATTTTCTATCCCGTCCCTATAAAAATTACAACAAAATAGGGTCCTGTTTTAATATATGAGTAGAAATATTTGTTAGGAAATAACAACACTAATGAAGAAAAATAAATACAATCACAACATAAAAATATAATGTGGAAACTCCAAAACCGAAGAAAAAATCACAACCGTTGTCTAAACCGACAACAAGAGAATTATCACTATGTGAAAATTGTTACAACACATAGACTTCTCTCACTCTAACCTCCAATGCCCCAATAATACAACCGCACTGTCACAAAGCAAATATTTAAACTAAGTCAGATATAAGCTTAAAGTGCTACTGCCTGGTGCAATAAAAAACAAAGAACATATGTCTCAATATATAGCCTTGGTTTCCCCTTTATTTCACCACACTAAGCGATGTGAGACTTCTCCAATAGCTAATTTTTTAACCTCCTTTGTTTTTAAGAAACTGGACAATCAACTCCAACAATCTCCACCTTGATTGCAAGAGTTCAATTTCCCGCTTCCATTGTCAATACCGACAATCATACTCCACCATATAGAGTATACTTCACTTGAAACTAAACCATCACAAGAATTTTCTTCACTTGGAACTAAACCATCCCAAAAAATTTATGTCGAACCCTGTTGAAAGATTATGGAGCAACTCCCATGTTGGATTTCAAAAAGTTCTTCAGTCATCGACACATCTCACCACACACCTTGCATCAATGTCAACCAATGCCCGTGTGTTGTTCTGAATTCGCTAGAAATAACTTGTCCTTTCCCATGGTATAGCAGAAATATTATAAGGACACGCTTTATCTTCTAAATAAAATCACCATCATCTCACATAACAAGGGAGACACTGCTAGCATTTGTCTCATAGCCTTTTTCAAATACTGCTCCACTTGGACAATTTCTCCTTAAATGCTCAGACCTTCTACACTTCCAACACGACATATTCTTTGCATGGATCTTCTTCTAATCAGCCCCACTTCTAGTTAGCAACATTGAACTTGATGAAGTGCTTTCAT
Organism: Trifolium dubium; assembly: GCA_951804385.1. Taxonomy (NCBI): domain Eukaryota; kingdom Viridiplantae; phylum Streptophyta; class Magnoliopsida; order Fabales; family Fabaceae; genus Trifolium; species Trifolium dubium. The sequence goes on from OX638063.1 coordinate 15,197,497, forward strand.
CACTTTTCATCCTTCTTTCTTCAAAAATAATTTTATTTGCAACTTCTTCAAAATTTAATTTTTCCTTCCTATACATCAAAACATGTTTAAGATGAACATAAGAAGGTGGAAGGGACAAAATGAGCCTTAACGCCTTATCCTCATCATCAATCTTAACTTTAATAGATTCTAACTTAGAAACAATATTATTCAAAGTACTAAGATGATTAGAGATTTTCGTACCTTCATCCATGCGCAGATTGTGGAATTGCTCCTTCAGCAGCAACCAATTTGAGATGTCTTTTGTCTGATACAACCCTTCGAGCCTCTCCTAGAGTTCCTTGGCTGATGATAGATTCTGCACATTCGCAAGAACATTCTTTGCCAAACACAATTGAATTGCACTTGCAGCTCTCAAATCTAGTTCCTCCCACTTATCGGCCTCCATCTTGGAAGTGTTTCCTTTCAGCGCCTTGTGTAATCCTGATTGCATAAGCACATCATTAACTTGCACTTTCCACAAGTCAAAATTGATTCTTCCATCAAACTTCTCTATGTCAAACTTCATAGCACTTGAATAAGACATAGCAAAGCCCCTTCTTTAGCACCTTTAGACAATCACAACATAAGAATATAATGTGAAAACTTCAAAACCGGAGAAAAGTACAAGACAAGTATCGCAGAAGTGTCGGAATTGTTTTATTAAAAATAAAATTTAAATATTGAATATTTTTCGAATACGTATCGGAAAGTATCTGACGTGTATCGATATCAGATACTGTATCTGACACATTACTTATTGCAACATAAATTTTATATGATTTTCTTTGTCAACAAAAAATCTTGTAATATGCTATAAGAAAAAAATTATTGCAATATTTTGATTTGGGATTACTTTTTCGTATTTATATTTTAGGTATTTTTTCACCTAAAACAATAAAATGGTTAATTTTAAAGTCTACACATTTTTATTCAAAAGAAAAAATATCATATATATGCGGATTATATATGAGGATTGAGGACCAGACACAGGTTGTATATATGAGGTTCAGAGTTCAGACATGGTTTCTCTATTTTTATGTGTTTAAATTTTCAATGGTTATTTTTATTTTGTCTATCAACCCAAAAAATGGTTTAGTGAAGAAAATTTGACGAGTTTTATTTTTTTTTGTTTATTTATCAAAAGGGTAAAAATTCAATTTATTAATATAATACTATTATTGTGTCAAAAAAATATAATATTAATATAATATTATAACTATTTATTCTTTTTTTCCTTTTATTAATTTCTATACCAAAAAAAAAATATTATAACTATTTATATAGTAAATATAATTCCAAAATAGAAAAATCAAATCAATCATTGTTACATGCACAAAGTAGTCAAACATTTGATGATGATCACAATTGGAATTTTTTACGTAGACGAAATATGCATGTCTGATAATTTTAGACCGTATAATAAATGCTTCTTTGACCAAAAATAATTTTTTTAAATACTTCAGTTATTTAGAAATTAATATTAATTATTTGAATAAGAGAAAATAATTATTTTTTTTGGGTACATAATATGTATTTATTACCAAAGACAAATTTATTGTAAATTTAAAGCACTAGTATTAAGAGTGAAAGGAAGTCCAAAATTTTGAAGGTAAAGGAAAAAAAGGAAGATGAATGGTGAAGGAAAGGTGGTGTGTGTGACAGGTGCTTCTGGTTTTATAGCTTCATGGATTGTTAAGTTTCTTCTCCAACGTGGTTACACCGTTAGAGCCACTGTTCGTGATCCAAGTTAGTGCTTCTTTCTTCTTTCAACTTCTTTCTCTCTTTATCTTCTCCTTTCTCCTTATATTATATATGAATATGTGGTTTTAACTGTGCAAGTAGGTAATCCCAAAAAGGTTGACCACTTGCTTAATCTTGATGGTGCAAAGGAGAGGTTGCAACTCTTTAAGGCAGATCTTTTGGAGGAAGGTTCATTTGATTATGTTATTGAGGGCTGTCATGGTGTCTTTCACACTGCTTCACCATGTCGTTTTGTCGTAAATGATCCACAGGTTCATTTTTATATTGAGTTTGGCTCGTCATCAGACTCTGATATTATATTAAATTTTGTATTGAACTTAAGTCATTATGTATATCCTTTCTTGTATGCGTTCGGTCGGTTGTTGGTGTATGCACTGTTAACTTTTGATTTCTTTTTTTTTTCAGGCTGAGTTGATTGATCCGGCACTTAAGGGAACTCTTAATGTTCTTAAATCGTGTGCAAAATCACCATCAGTGAAACGAGTTGTCTTAACTTCTTCTATTTCTGCAGTTACATTTAATTCAAGGCCAAAAACTCCCGAAGTCATCGTTGACGAGACATGGTTTTCAGATCCTGATTTATGCAGAGAATCAAAGGTTAATATTATTTTAATTTTTATAAAAGTTATCCATACTTAAACTTGAAACTTGTGAAGTTGGGACATGCAATTATTGATGTGGTTCTTGTTGATATAAGAATATAAGATAGAGCCTTTTGGATTATATTGCAAAACATAATATACCAAACCTTTATTTATTCTAAATTACTCTAAGATACAATTAGCAAGTTAATATCTACTATTAACATAATAAATAATTAGAAGAGTTAATTCTCTTTTTGTCCCTGATTTTCTAAAAAATGTTTTCTGAATAAACTAAGTTTTGAGGGCAAATATGGAAGAATTTTGAGACTTCACCACATTCATTCTCATTTGCAATAATAAGGGACACGTAGCGGGAAATGGTTGGACCAATTCCCGCGCATGCAAAACACGCGCTACAGGAGCGCTTGGTGAAGAAAAGGGAGCGGAGAGAGAAGATGGTGATAAGGGCTGGACAAGTGGCACGCGCTGATTGGTTAGCTAGATTTTTACTACATCCTTCTTTTTAACTCAATTATTTCAGTGCAAATTAATTTTTTATTTTTTTATTTTTTCACCAAAATTCGTAACTTTTTTTTCTCTATAAATAGAGACTTGGTTCATTTGATTTGGACACAGAAAAAAATCCGAATTTTTCACTACCTTAATCATATTATTAGTATTAATTTTGAAGTTTAAGCTTTTTTTTAGTGAAATAGATCACAATAATCAGGTCAACCCCCATAAAAATTATAAAATAATTTATTAAGTGTTAATTATTTTAATTTAATTTTAATCGATAATTAAAATTTTATATAATCATGAAAAAAAATAAAAATTTAAATAAGATTATGAAATACAAAGTGTTGATGATAACAAGTTGTTCTTTATGAAAAAAAAAAGTAAATAATTATTATTCACAGAAAACAAGTTATTATTTGCGAAAAATTTAAATAAACTATTATACACGGGAAACAAATTATTGTTTATGAAAATTTTAACTAATTATCCTACACGATCGTGAATTATTGTTCGCTAACACTTTTGATTAAAAAAATAAATGCATCAAATTAAAAAAATTTGTGCATAAAAAATTAAATAACTTTAACGTTCATTTGTTAAACAATTTCTATCGACACATTTCAAAATACTTTTTTGAATTATTATTTTGATTATATCAAATATAATTCATGATTCTTTTATTAAAAACAAATCATAATTAGGAAAAAAATAGATACACGGGAAATAAGTTTTTGCGATAAAAAATTTAACTAATAATTGTTCACGATAATTATTGTAAATCTAAATGTATTTATTGAAAAATCACGGGAAATAAATATTCATTTTTGTTCAAAACAAATATTTCTTCCAATTCATTAGTTAAAAAATCGCCATATAGGTGTAAATTAGTTTTTTTTTTGAACCAACAAGGAACAAATTCAATCACGGATTAAACTAACCACAAGTTATATTTGAAAATTTTAAATAAACTATTATACACGGGGAATAAGTTCTTGGTTGTGAACAATTTAACTAATTACCGTACTCAAGACCTTAATTTTAGCTTACATGAAGATGATCGAATTTAACTTAATCATTTGTTTATTTTAATATATTTTTTTTATTTTTCAATTTCATCAAAAAATAATTGACATCTTAAAAAATATTTTGTTTTTGAAAACAAACTATAACTATTGAACAAATGGTTTTAATTTACACAGTGTTGCCGGATAAAATTATATTTTTTTTAATCAACTATTGTATACACTTTAACACGGGAAATAAATTGTTGTTTGTAAAAAAAAATTAAATAAATATTATTATATACGAAAATAAAGTATCAAATATGATTGATAATTCTGTTTTTGAAAACAAACTATAATTATTGAACAAACTATCATAATGTACCAATACAACCTACCCTCGACGTGCTTACGCCTCTACGACTCAACTATCGACACACTCGCGTCCCCTACAACCCCACTCTCGACACAGAACCCGTGCGATAGCACGGATATCTCGCTAGTTTTTTATAAATTAACACTAACTTTCTTGCCAACTGATATTTGTGTTTTCAGTTTTGTGGGTATCCACTTTCAAAGACTTTGGCTGAGGCTGCTGCCTGGAAATTTGTTAATGAAAATAACATTGATGTGGTTGTTATTAACCCAGCTTTGGTGGTAGGATCTCTCTTGCATTCGGAGGTTAATCAAAGTGTTGAACCAATTTTAAAGCTAATAAATGGTAATTCTTTCAAAGACTTTTCACTAACATTTTTATAATAATAATTAGTTTTTTGTGGTTATTGACTTGATGTGTGCAAGATACAAAGTAGTAACTGAAATATTTAAACAAAGGCAAAATATGGAATTAGCATGGGAAAAGATTCCGGGGCTAAAAGCATAGATACAATGTTGGAATGTGCTTCTCCGTGGGTATCTCGTAACCATGTATGTAAGATTATAGTTGACAATTTGATAGCAAAAACAATAAAAAATACCGTATAAAATATTATTTTAGCACAACAGGATACAATTGATTAGTTAATGCGTTTCAAACTTTAATGTTGGTTCATTATTAGAATAATATAAACCAATACCCATAATTTCCATTACTAAAAAATATAAGCTTCTGCAATGTACAAAATAAACTTTGAAGAGGAATAATACAATGATTGAAATAACCAATGAAATTAAGATGTGATGATTTTTTGTTTTTTGACGCAAGATGTGATGGGGTTGACACATCTTTGGGGTGGTATTTATATATTGAAGCTAATATAATTTCCGGTTATTGTTTCCATTTCCCTCTTTGTGTCTTAATCTGCCATTTTTTATGTTTTTAATGTTATTGAATGGTTAATGTATTTGATTTGATTATTTAATATCACCTATGTATTTTATTATAAGAGATAAGTGTATTTTTTAGAATCATTAGAAAAATGATGTATCTGATCTATTAATGAATTCAGATATATCTATTTTTTAATGAACCCAAAAAGTGTATTTGTCTCTTATAATTAGGAACATAGGTAATAATAGTGAACTTTTGCAACGTGTAAGAAACGAATTGTCTGTTGCATAATAGAAGAGTTTTTTGAATTTTTGAATACAGGTGTACCTTTTCCAAATGACGCTTTCGGATGGGTTGACGTTAAAGATGTTGCTCACGCCCATATTTACGCATATGAGATTGCTTCTGCTAGTGGAAGATATTGTTTGGCAGAGAGAGTAGCGCACTATTCAGAAATTGCTAGGATTTTACGCGATTTATACCCAACATTACATATTTCAGACAAGTAAGTTCATTGCTATACCTCCAAAAATGCATATAAAGTATATATTAGTGAAATGTTTTTAATGGCTTGACGATCATGACTAATTGCAAAGTATAAAGATCTTTAAATATAATGGTTATTTTCTATTTTGTTTATTAATATATGTACTCTCTACGATTTTATAAGGTGTGATGATGATGGATTGTATATCCCAACATATCAGATTGCAAAGGAAAAGACGAAGAGCTTGGGAATTGAGTTTACTCCTTTGGAAGTCAGCCTCAAAGAGACTGTGGAAAGTTTCAGAGAAAAAAATATTTTTGATTGAGCGAAAAAACCCCCACTTTTTAGATCATTTCCGATGGTTGTTGAAAAAATAAACGTTAAATATGTTTTTAATACTTATAAATATTTATAAATATTTGAAGATTTGAGTTTTAATCCCTCAAAATTGTTTTGATATTATTTGGCCCCTCAAAAAATTTCCGCCACCACTTTTGGTCCTTGATTTTATATAAATTCATGGAGAAACTCTTTTTTGAGCACAAACCCAACACTTGACATTTTAGCACATCCAATAAGAATTTAACATCATATATATATATATATATATATATATATATATATATAAAAGAAACTTTGTAGTAAGGATGAAGAGCCATAAATGATCATGATCAATTATAATTTACAACTCGAAAGTAGTTTGGATGAATTTTGGAGGTCCAATCAAATTCCATGTGATTGATTTGAAGTGCAAGGGGACGGAGTCACGGAGAAGAATATTGAAAAGGATATAATATAATGTGACTAGTGATGAATATATGATTCTATATTGACTAATTTAATATCAACTGTAGATAGATGTGAATCCAATAACTATTAATAATTCCTCTCATCTCACACAATAAGCACTCCTCATATTTGATGTCATATATATATATATATATATACACACACATTTTCTTCACCAACTAACACCATAGTGCAAAGCCTTAACCTAAGCAACTTAATAATTACAGCAGTGCTATATACCACGACAGCACGACATCATCACCATATTTTGCAAAGCAAAATAATTTTTTTTGTCAATGAGTTGAGATGGAATTGTTTCTCGCCACATGATGTCGTCCCATTTGCACGACCAATTCAATCGTGTATACAAGCATTTTCCTAATAATTATCAAACATTGAAGAAGTAATTAGTTTTATTTTATATGTTAACCCATCGGTTTTAATAGAAGAACCTTTATAATTCCGAGTTCCATTACAAATTAAGTAAAGTCTCACTTTTTCCGGAATGACTCGTTCTAGAGTAGCTTAATTTCCATTTGATGCGGTTCGGTTTGATTAAATTGGTCTTTAAAAAGTCACTCAAACCTAAACAAATCAATGCAATATTGGTTGGTTTGTGCAGTCTACTGTGATATAAAAAATATGACAATATTTATTCTAATATTACCAACTTGTTACAATATAACTTCCCAAAAAAAAAAAAACTTGTTACAATATAAACATAGCAAAATTTATTTTATTATGACATAATATGCATATACAAGAAATGCATAGATCCTAAACCTTCTTTTTATCTTATAAAAAAGTTATTTAATACAAAAAATAATACTACTTCCGTTCTTTATTATAAGAGACAAATGTACTTTTTAGATTTATGAAAAAATAGATGAATCTAAATTCATTAATATACCAAATACATCAATTTTTAATGAAACTAGAAAGTGCATTTGTCTATTATAACAAGGAACAAAAGTAGTAGTTCTCAATCGCGTGAATAAATATATTTTGATAGCATACTATCACTACTAGAAAAATCTTAAATACCGACGGCTAAAATTTGTCTCTAAAAGGCAAATATTCCGTCACTAACCACGTTAGAGACAGAATTAGAGACGGATTTGATTTGGTCGTTAATTTTCTCGTCTCTAAGCCATTAGAGACGGATTTTATGTTATGTCTCTGATTAGAGACAAAATTTATCCGTCTCTGATTCAGAGACGGATTTATATATCTGTCTCTAAATGTTGAATTCAAAACACAACAAATCCGTCTCTATTGGAGACAGAATTATCCGTCTCTGAATTCAAATAATTATGTCTCTAAAATTTCGTCTCTAAGCAAAAAAATTCGTCTCTATTGAAGACAGAATTATCCGTCTCTGAATTCAAATAATTCGGTCTCTAAAATTCCGTCTCTAAGCAAAAAAATTCGTCTCTGTCGGAGACAAAATTATCCGTCTCTTAATTCAAATAATTCTGTCTCTAAAATTCCGTCTCTAAGCATAAAAGTTTGTCTCAATCGGAGACAGAATTATCCATCTTTAAAATTCAAATAATTTTGTCTATAATCATAAAATTTTGTCTCACAAAAAACAATTAAATGCTTATATATTTTTTTCAAATATTAGTTTTTATTTATAAAATTTTATAAAACGAACTCAATTACAAGATATACAAGACACAAAGGCCAAAGAAAAACTAAAAGCCACTAACATCAAAAACAACACCACAACAGCTACTGTAACCCACTCAAAACATAGCCCATGGTACATAAGTCATAACTCCAGCGCACAAAAAATAAACCTGCTCCAAGATCGAAAAAAAACAAAAAAAAAAGCAGCACCATCACCTAAACTACAACACACAGGGATCAAATAAAAAACTATCTAACTAAGCAATCTCTAGGATTTCAACACCACTCGTAAAACAAATACGGCAGCAACTTTAATCTAGCAAGGCTCCGCTTCTAACTAAGTACTTTAATATCATCTACCAAAGCACCGGCGTTCATTACTTCATTCACAAAAATCTTACCATTACGCGTCTTCTAAATCGACCAAATTGTAGTATGCCAAATCAACAAAAAGTTCTTGCCTCACTTTGTTATTCTTCGCCGCTACCCGCACCATGTAATTAATATAATTCTACAATGTGATAAAATCAAGTTTCAATAAACACTAAATTTGAAACATTAACATAAAATGTATGTCATATTTACAAAGTATCAATATCAAACTTAAAGGTGTCCAACACAAATAAATTTAAATAATTTAACAAAAATACATAAAAGAAAGTAACTAAAGCTAAACTTCATCACCCCTTCTCATCATTTTCATTGTCACCTTCTCTTTCAAGTTGAATCGGAGAGTTTTGATTAATATTAGACACAAACCTTCCAAAAAACATACAATTGAAGTTATATCAAAATTACACACCAGAAAAAACATGCAATGAACAATGAACAAAAACAAACAAAACTCATAAAAACTCTTATACTTTCACAATATTTTTGGGTGAGTATTGTTGTTGGACTTGAGTCTATATTTATTGTAAAATAGACTATAAGATAATATTCAAGTCTTCCATAAAGAATTAGCTTCAATTTGATAAAGTTTGTTAGCACCATTTGTCAAAAAAAAAAAAGTTTGTTAGCACCAAATTTTTCATTAGATCTTTTCCAAAGATATATTTTTCAAACAAGACAAAGCTTTTCCAAAAACAATTTCTGCTTCCAAAAAAAAGCTGATAAACGAAAAATAAAATAAAAATCAATCTTCAAAAAATTACTTCTTTGAAATATTTAATTTTAAACATATATCTTCAAATAAAAATTTTCAACAAAAATATATTTGTTCACTTCCAAACGAATAAAAATAATCTTCTCCAAAGATATGAACAAATATTTATTTCCAATAAATCTTATTCAAACAAAACTATATTTGTTCTCTTCCAATTATTAACACTTCATAGAAACTTCTTTTTTTTTTTTACTAAAGAACCATTATTTTATTTTTTTGATAAAGACTAAAGAATCAATTTATGTATAACCATATATTATTTAAATTTGAATATAAATATACGTTGTTTTTATAAACAAACTTTAGTTTTGTCAACAAAAAAAAGAAACTTTTAGTTTTTCAAATATTATATTACTTTCACGTATTTTTTTATTTATATTTAAGTTTTTTTTGACACATATTTATATTTATGTTTTTTTTGTTAAAGTATATTTAAGTTTTTTTTTTACAGAAATTATATTTAAGTTATAATTAAATTAAAGGTTAAAAATGTTTTTAATATAAATATTTAAGCTATTCAAGTAAAATTACATTTAAGAATATAAAATTTTAAATATTATTCAAATTATATATGTATATATATATGGCGTATGGAGTGGGAGGAGTATTTATGATAAGAGATTAGAGGGGGAAATAATAACCCTCTGATCTAAATTAGTGGTTGTGATTAAACCCCATTTTAAAAAAACAACAATGTTTGTCTTTGATCATGTCCGGCTTCCTATATGATTTATACTTGACTCTCTTTTTCTGCACATACTCCCATTGCTTCTTCTTTTTTCTCTCAGTTCTCTGATTCCATCTGTATATTCTTTTTTCATTGATGCGGGTTGTGAATTGTCATACAAATTAAATGGGTGCATAATTAATTTGTTATAGTTTTTTAAGTAAACTTTTATTTAATCCTAAACTTATATAAATCTTTTTAGGAAAAATAACTTTTATTTGTTTTTTAGAAAAGAAAAAACATATTTCTACCAAAAAAAACATAACACAAGTTTAAATGCTAAAATGCTATATTCTAACATCACTATTCCATGAAATTGCAATGCTAGTAGTAGGTATTTCAACTGTTTCCTAGAACCGCTACTAAATGAGCGATGCCTCTTTCTGGATCGATTGACATTTAGCGGCAATTTGTTTGGCCAAAAAAACCGCCGTTGGTTTCCTGATTGTTTATAGTGATCGTCCTAGTTTTGACTCAAGGAAAATGTGTTTTGTAACATTAAAAAATTAATATAAAAAATAAAATATATCGTTTTGTTTAAAATTTTGAACGGACAATAAAAAATTTAGCAGGAAATTTTTTGGGGGACAATAAAAAAATTTGACAAGAAATTTGTTGGTGAACATTAAGTAATTTGGCGGCAAAGTTTTTTGGCAGACAATAAAAAATTTGGCGGGAATTGTTTTGGCGGGAAATTTGTTGGTGAGATGAATCTTCAATGTTATTTCATTTAGAGATGGATTTTAGAGACAAATTAATTCAGAGACGAAAATCTGGTAGATGATTAACTACTTTAATAACAAATTGACTTTTCAGAGACGAATACAGAGACGAAAACTATTAGATACGATAAAATTCCGTCTCTAACATCTGTCTCCAATTACTTTTTTATTTATAAATTAAAAATCTAAATAACTAGAGACAGATTTAGAGACGGAATATTTTTGAGACAAATTTTTCTGTCTCTAAAATCCGTCACTGGAACATATATTTTAATTTTTGTCTCTAAACACTTTTTTCTGTCTCTAATTCCGTCTCTAATAGAGATGAAATAAATTTCGTCTCTAAATTCCGTCGGAATTTAGACTTTTTCTAGTAGTGTATTTTATGTACTCAATTTGGGTTGAGCTTACTAAGTTGGGTTGGGTAATGGTTGATTGATACTCCCTCCGTCCGATATTATAAGAGAAAAAAGCCCAATACTTTTGTCCCAAAATATAAGAAAAAAAAACACAAACCATAATATAACCGCCTGAACTTAGTCAATCATAATATAACCGCCGCAAAACCCCCGCTAAAATTATATTTTGCGGCGGTATATTATGGTTGACTGAGTCCAGAGGTATTGACACAAGGAGGATTTTCAATGTTTTTTACCGCATATTTCACAAGGAGTATTAACACATTTACCCAAATTGCAAACCGAACCAAACCACGTGATTTAAAAAAAAATATGAACGGCGCAACTCAAACCAAATGAAGTTTTTTGAGGTTTCATATTCTATTAGTTTGGTTTGCAATTTTATTTTTGGATTGATTTGAACATGCATAGCAACATTGTTTTTTCTAAGTCTATGGATGTAGTTGTTAAAAGAATAAGCTTTGCAATTCAAAAAGAATAGCGGCGCAGCTTATTGCTCGTTTACCTGCTATTCATGTGTAATTAAATTATATAAATTTGAATATCCCTAATTTAAAATGTGTTTTTTTTTCTTCTATAATAATGAATATAATACGACAAAATGTTTGATTTTTAATCAAAAAGATTTTTTTTTATTGATATAGTCCAATTTTTTTTTTTGTAGGAAAACGATAATAAGGAAGATGAGTGGGGAAGGGAAAGTGGTGTGTGTGACAGGTGCTGCTGGTTTTATTGCTTCATGGATTGTTAAGTTCCTTCTTCAACGTGGTTACACTGTTAGAGGCACTGTCCGTGACCCAAGTAAGTTCTTTCATGGATTCATAAACAATCTTATCCTTAATTTCTCCTTATATTATCATTATGAATATATTGTGTGGTTTTGACTGTGCAAGTAGGTAACCCCAAAAAGGTTGAGCACTTGCTTAATCTTGATGGTGCAAAGGAAAGGTTGCAACTCTTTAAGGCAGATCTTTTGGAAGAAGGTTCATTTGATTCTGTTGTTGAGGGCTGTGATGGTGTTTTTCACACTGCTTCACCTATTCGTTTTGTAGTAAATGACCCACGGTTGTTTATATTCAGTTTGACTCGTCATTAGGCTCTGATACCGTATTAGATTTTATGTTGAGTCTAATTCATTCTTACAAAATGTGTGACTTCGATTTTTTCGGATACATGTTTCAAAAAGTATTCTATTTCTTAATTCTATTTGGCACTTTCCAATTATATCTGTTTATTAGCTTTTATGAAATTTAGATGAATTTCTGATTAAGTGATTTTCACCGGTTACCAAATTTAGTCAAGAATAAGAGATCCTTTTATGCACAAAATTAAAAAGGACATTGGTGATGTAACTTGTAAGACTTTCCAATTCATGTGTCTGCATAATGTAACATGATGAATATATCGTTAAAATTGCAATTTCGCTATTTCCTCGTTACAGTTCGTCTTTTACTGTTGAGAAGGATTAATGGGCTTAGTGATGACAACTACACTTTCTAATTGAAGTTAAAATCCTTGGGTGTCTGTTATTGATGATTATATATAGTTGACAAATCATTTGATTAAAAGATAAGCATAACAGGCTAGTGTGTGTATACACCATTAAATTTTGATTTCTTTATTTCAGGCTGAGTTGATTGATCCGGCACTGAAGGGAACTCTTAATGTTCTTAAATCATGTGCAAAATCACCATCTGTGAAACGAGTTATCTTAACTTCTTCTGTTGCTGCTATTGCATTTAATAAAAGGCCGAAAAATCCTGAAGTCGTTGTTGACGAAACATGGTTTTCAGATCCAGATTTCTTAAGGGAATTAGAGGTTAGTGCTGTTTTTCCTAAAAGTTATTAAGACTTAAACTTGAAACTCGTGAAGCTGGAACATGCAATACCGGACTCTTGATCCTAACTAAATAAGGAAATATGGAAGTTAATCCAAAGGAACAACCTACAAAGCAACAACCTATGTTACCCTAAATTACTCTAAGATACAATTAATTAATACCATATGATACTTTTTTATAAATCAACACACACTTTCTTGCTAACTGCTACGCTATTTGTGTTTTCAGTTATGGTATACACTTTCGAAGACATTAGCTGAGGCTGCTGCCTGGAAATTTGCAAATGAAAACAACATTGACATGGTTGTTATCAATCCAACAATGGTATTAGGACCTTTGTTGCAACCGGAGATTAATGAAAGTGTGGAACCAATTTTAAAACTGTTAAATGGTAATTGTTTCAAAGGCTTACTAACATTTTTAGTTAAAGCTTAAGGTATGTGTATTTTTATAATAATTACACTTCTTGTCATGCCTAACTGTGTATAACTTCTGTTCTGTTTATATTCTTTATCGATTAGTACAGTCTTCAACATTAGGCTGAACATTTTACTCTAAGTTATACATCAAACATGCTTTTAGAGTAAAAGTATCTAAACATACATCACTTTGCTTCAAACTCAAGTTAATTCGAAATCACTTCTGTCAAAAAATGGCTGCAACTCTAGAGTGAATTTCATCCTTCAAAAGAAGTGTTTTAACTACCTCAAACTTCATTATTAGAAGAAATTGATTTTTAGTTCTCAAAAGATTGTCTTTATATCAGGCAATTCCTTCAAAATTCAATATGTGAATTTGATTCAGACAAGTTCTTGATGGACTAAATTGGCGTAAACTTCAATATTGGGAAACTTAATTTTCTTCGGACAAATTTGAAGAATGATGAGTAACAATTGATTTAAACAATTTTGCACAAATGATTCCTAAAAATCTCTGGACCAATATAACATTTATTGATCATTCTAGTCTACTTAATTTGGATTGGTTTTTTTGTACATTTAAGGTAAATGCATTTCTAGTGACTTCAAATGATTGGTGGTACTTGGAGGGCCAACATAGTTGGGATGTCAAGTTTCTACAAATGATGCCTTTGCACTGCACTAGCCTTTATCTAAAAAAAAACATTTCTAGTGACTGTTGTAGTACTTTTCCACCCCTTCCGTTCTGTCTTAATCTTCTACTTTTGTCGTTAATTTTATTGAATTCTGAATGTACTTGTTGCTTTGATTATTTATAAACAGTGAACTTTTGCAATGTGTGACATATTAACTTAGTACTGTCACATGTATTCCAGAAAAAGAACTGTGCTGTTGCATAATAGAAGTGTTCTTTGAATTTTTGAATGCAGGTATACCTTTTCCAAATAAAGCTTTTGGATGGGTCGATGTGAAAGATGTTGCTAACGCCCATATTCACGCATATGAGATTCCTTCTGCTAGTGGAAGATATTGTTTGGCAGAGAGAGTGCAACACTATTCAGAAATTGCTAGGATTTTACGTGATATGTACCCAACATTACAAATTTCAGACAAGTAAGTTCATTGCTATATCTTCGAGAATGCATATAAAATGTGAATTATTCAATGTATGCCAGAACTGAAACTAAGATACTGATATTCTGGACACGACGTCTCCATGAATGGATGCAAAAACAATCTTCCATTCTTTTGTTTATTGTAAGCGTTAATAATTATATTAATACTGATAGTTTCCATCGATAAATTGCAAGTTCTAAAATAACTTGGACACTAAGGATTCAGAAATTAACTTCTCTTTCTTTTGTTAAGCCTAGCACCAGTTAGTTTATACTTTATATTATAGAAATTAAGTACTGAATTTTCAGTGTTGAAATTTTCAATTTTCACAAATATGTCTATTCATTAATATTAAGTCTCCTAATGGCTAGAGATATCGCCAAAATAGAGCTTATAAAGCTTAGACAACCCTTTGGTTTTTCGGGATTATAAGCCCAAAGAACAAATAATGAAGACGTGAGTAAAACTTTGTGCAGCCAGAACTGCAATTTAATACACCTCTCAAAAACCTTCAAACATACTTGGAAACCAAGTTTAAACCTTTTACAAAACTTATGAACAAAAAGTATAATTTTGATATAGTCAACAGTAACAATCAATCATATGTTATGATTTAAGTCAAACATTTTTAATGGTTTGACGATAATGACTGATTGAAATTATAAAAGATCTTTACAAAGACTGTATTAAATCCCTAAACTAATTCATCTATTAATTATTCTCCACATATCAAAATTGAGTACCGGAGAGAAAGTATACACATTGATACACAATTTTACAAACAATCTTGTTTCATTTTCACGTGCTCTGGTTTAAAATGGTTATTTTATCTTCTTTATTTTCTATTTTTTTATATTAACATATGTACTCTCTACAATTTTATAAGGTGCGAGGATGATGGACCGAATATGCCAACATATCAGATTTCTAAAGAAAAAGCTAAAAGTTTGGGAATCGAGTTTACTCCTTTCGAAATTAGCCTCAAGGAGACGGTGGAAAGCTTCAGAGAGAAAAAGATTCTTGATGAAGTGAAAGTAAAGTCCACTTGGTAGAATAACATTTCTGATTGCTGTTGAAAAAATAAACGACGACAACATCAATCAGTGTTCACTTTGTGATTATTATAAATTAGTTTTTTAGGATTATAAACTTTGTTGTTGAGAAGGAATTATCATTGTCAAATAAGGTGTGTAAACTTTGTATTTAAGCAAAATGGGTTAATATTGTTTGACAATAGAACAAGTTACTTCAGTTTGTAAGTAGGGGAATGTCTGTAAAACATCGGATCGCCGGCTTTGCTAAGGATCATGCCAAATTCTTTAGAAATTGTTATTGAACTGAATCTACTAAACCCTGCTCTAGGACTCTACTTCAAACTGAATAAGGATTTTTGTAGCCTACAAATAGAGCCGCGAGACTCACCCGGGCAACAAACTCGATTGGTTGCTCCATATAGACTCTCTCTCAGCTAAATCACTATGTAAACATAAATCATCTTTGTAACTAGAGAAAATGTTGGTGATTTTAGTATCAACAATGTATTTTGATATAATGTGATTTACTTTAGGCCAATGCAATTATGTGTTAAGTTTTAAACGAGTCAGGGTAGTGCGGAGTGCACGCTCGTCAAACCAAACGTGTAATTGAATACGAATAATTAAAACGGGCTGCCGGGGTCCAAGGGGCAGCGCCCCGTTCGAAAAATTCGTTTGAATAGTCGTGCCTCTTCCCAACAGACATGACCGTTTTTCCGAAAAGGTGGCATCAGTTCGTTTTCTGTTTTGGTTTCTCTATATAAGGAATCATTTTGGCCTCGGTTTGGATACAACGAAACATACTTCCTCTCTATATTCTGATTTGTTCTCTATTGTCAGAAACAAATTGTTCTTCGAGAATTATCCCCGCAAAGATTTCGTGAACCTAGACAAGAATAGGGTCGAAATACTTTGTTCGGAAAGTGAACATACACGATACTTCGAAGATATCTAGGATTATCATACATATTCTATAACAAACGAACAAAGTATTTTCTGATAATCATGGCTGGAGGAGGAAACACCATCAAGGAGATGACTAAAAGTTTCGGAAAATTGGACAAGTTTATTGGACAAGACTTCAGGCGTTGGCAGAGGAAGATGCACTTCATGTTGACGACATTGAAGGTGGTGTACGTTCTGTCTACACCGATTCCAGAAATTGGGGAGGATGAAACCGTCGAAAATCTGAGACGCCGATCAAAGTGGGAGAACGACGACTATATATGCAGAGGACACATTCTTAACGGTATGTCTGATCCCTTATTTGATATTTACCAAAACGTGGAATCTGCAAAGGAATTGTGGGATTGTCTTGAAGCCAAATACATGACAGAGGACTCATCCAGTAAAAAGTTCTTGGTGACCGATTTCAACAATTACAAAATGGTTGAATCGAGGTCTGTCATGGAACAATACAATGAACTCCTTCGAATCCTTGGACAATTCACACAACATGGATTGAAGATGGATGAAACAATATCTGTCTCAAGTATCATAGATAACTTGCCTCCCTCATGGAAGGATTTCAAACACAATCTGAAACATGGAAAAGACAAACTGTCTTTGATCCAACTTGGAAGTCACTTGCGTATAGAGGAATCTCTACGAGCGCATGAGGATAACAAAGGAAAAGGCAAAGAAATTGCTGGACCCTCGGTTAATATGATCGAAGAGGGTGGTAAAAATGATAACAACAAAAACAAAGGAAAGAAGCGTTTCAATAACAAAAAGGGCAATTTCGGTGTTCATAAGAAACTGAAACTAGAATGCTGGAAGTGTGGCAAAACAGGTCACTTCAAGAAGGATTGTCGCTTCGGCAAAAAGCACGACAACGCGAATGCCAGTGGTTCAGGAAAGGGGTCTAAGGACCAATCCGAAAATAAAGGTCAGAAATCAATTTGTGATTTGAATAGTTTAATTAAACATTCAGTTTCAATAACTTCTGAGGCATATTATGTGCAGGATGATGCTATCGCGTGGTGGATTGATTCTGGCGCTACAACACATGTTTGCAAGGATCGTTTCTGGTTCAAGACTTTCGTTCCAGTGGAAGACGGTTCTGTCCTATACATGGGAGATGATCACTTTGCTCCCGTTGAAGGCAAAGGAAACATGGTGCTAGAATTCAGTTCTGGAAAAACTATTACTTTGTTTAATGTATTGTATGTTCCTAAGTTACGTAAGAATTTAATTTCTGGTCATGTGTTAAATAAGCTTGGATACAAGCAAGTGTGTGAATCTGATAAATATGTATTATCAAAGTCTGGTGTGTTTGTAGGATTTGGATATTATAATAATGGTATGTTTATGATGAATTTGAATGAAGTTCCTAAAGATTCTGGTTCTATATTTATGGCTTCTTCTAATGTTATCAATTTTTCATTATGGCATGCTCGTTTAGGACATGTACATTATAAACGAATATATAAAACTGAAGTTGAATTGCAACAGAATGTGATGATTAAAACATTACGTACGGATAGAGGTGGTGAATATTATGATCCTGTATTTTTCCAATCCGTAGGAATCATTCATGAGACTACGGCACCTTATACACCTCAACAAAATGGTGTGGCTGAAAGGAAAAATAGAGCTCTTAAAGAAACGGTGAATGCCATGCTATATTACTCTGGTTTAAGTGAAGGATTTTGGGGAGAAGCCATGTTAACGGCTTGCTATTTGTTAAATAGGGTTCTAATAAAAGGAATAAGACTACCCCATATGAACTTTGGTATAAGAAACGACCCAACTTACACTTTCTACGTGTTTGGGGTTGTAGGGCCGTGGTTAAACTTCCGGACCCTAAAAGGAAAAGTTTGGGTGAAAAGGGTGTAGGTTGCATCTTTGTTGGATATGCTGAGCATTCCAAGGCTTATAGGTTTTATGTTATAGAACCTAATGACTCGATCTCTATTAACACAATTATAGAATCGAGAGATGCAATATTTGATGAGAATTGTTTCTCTTCTACACCTAGACCAAAGGACCTTATGCCAAAATTGGATGAATCCCTAAAGGATGATCATTCAAATGAAGTAGCAAGTGAGACATTCGAACCTCGTAAAAGCAAGAGAGCTAGAAAAGCTAAATCTTATGGTTCTGATTTTCAACTATATTTAGTTGAGGGATCAAAGGATCAGATTGATACACAATACTATTATTGTTATAGTATAGAAGAGGATCCAAGAACGTATGATGAAGCTGTGAAATCTCGAGACTCTATGTTTTGGAAAGAAGCTATTGATGAAGAGATTGGTTCTATCATGGAAAATAATACTTGGGTATTATCTGATTTACCACCTGGTTGCAAACCATTGGGCTGCAAATGGATCTTCAAAAGGAAGATGAAAGTCGATGGTACAATTGACAAGTTTAAAGCTAGATTGGTTATCCAAGGCTTTAGACAAAAAGAAGGGATTGATTACTTCGATACCTATGCTCTAGTTGCTCGTATCACTACTATTAGATTGTTGATTGCCTTGGCAGCCATTCATAATCTAATAATTCATCAAATGGATGTCAAAACAGCATTTCTGAATGGTGATTTGGAAACCGGAAGGATTTGTGATGCCTGGAAATGAGCATAAAGTGTGTAAGCTAGTTAAGTCGTTGTATGGGCTGAAACAAGCTCCGAAGCAATGGCATCAAAAGTTTGATGAGGTTGTTTTGTCTAATGGTTTCAAAGGAGTTTTCATTTGTCTATATGTTGATGACATGCTGATTTTTGGCACCGACCAAAATCAAGTTGATAAAACAAAGAATTTTTTGTCATCAAAGTTCTCCATGAAAGATATGGGAGAAGCGGACGTTATTCTTGGTATTAAGATTAAACGGGAGAATAAGGGGATTGTAATTACACAATCTCATTACATTGAGAAAATACTCAAGAAGTTCAATTATGAAAATTGTTCTCCGGCAAGTACTCCCATGGATCCGGGAGAAAAGCTTATGCCAAATACAAGTAAACCTGTGGATCAACTCGAATACTCAAGAGCTATTGGCTCCTTGATGTATGCTATGATTAGCACTAGACCAGATATTGCATATGCGGTTGGAAAGTTGAGCAGATATACTAGTAATCCTAGTAGACATCATTGACATGCAATAACTAGGGTATTTAAATACTTGAAGGGTACTATGAATTATGGATTGTCATATATGGGATTTCCTTCGGTGTTAGAGGGTTATTCGGATGCTAGTTGGATAAATAATGTTGAAGATTCATCCTCTACAAGTGGATGGGTGTTCTTGCTTGGGGGAGGCGCCATTTCATGGGCTTCCAAGAAGCAAACTTGTATAACTAGTTCCACAATGGAATATGAGTTTGTAGCATTAGCTGCTGCTGGTAAAGAAGTAGAATGGCTAAGAAATTTGGTATATGAGATTCCTATATGGTCTAAACCGATATCACCAATTTCTATCCGTTGTGATAGTAGTGCCACATTGGCTAAAGCATATAGTCAAATATACAATGGAAAGTCTAGACATTTGGGTATTAGACATAGTATGATTAGGGAATTAATCATGAATGGGGTAATATCTATTGAGTTTGTTTGGTCGCAACAAAACTTAGCTGACCACTTGACGAAGGGGTTAGCTAGAGACTTAGTGCAGAAGTCGGTAATTGGGATGGGATTAAAGTCCATTTAAATCTATTAACTATGGTATACCCAATTCCCTTCTAATACAACGTTAGAAGCAGAATTCAATGTGGAAAGATCGTAATTAAAGATTGGAGCAATTGTGTTTATCTTCCCAAGGTATGTGCTCAGACCTGCAAGAGATGGATAGTTTGAAGTATATCTTCTTAATGGTTCTTTTGAAAAATTACAAATGCAGGTGCAAGATTAAAAGGATCAACTATGTAAGCATGAAGTTTTGCCGCTTCAAGAAGTTTAGACTTGGCTTCCTATATGCTTATTAATGGATAAGGACACATGGCTTGTAAAGTGTCAAGCATGAATAGTAGAGTATTGTAATAAACATATGTGTACTATATCTTCAGATATTCAAATGGATTGACGGGTTCAATCATTGTGACACCCCGATTTTCGAGTATTTGGAACGTGTATTTGTACTAAGATGAAAATTCAATCGCAAGACATTTTCATTTAGGCATTTGTTTGATCGTTACATATTTAAGTAAATCAAGGATTATACTAAAATGGGGGGAGTTTGTTGGTGATTTTAGTATCAACAATGTATTTTGATATAATGTGATTTACTTTAGGCCAATGCAATTATGTGTTAAGTTTGAAACGAGTCAGGGTAGTGCGGAGTGCACGCTCGTCAAACCAAAAGTGTAATTGAATACGAATAATTAAAACGGGCTGCCGGGGTCCAAGGGGCAGCGCCCCGTTCGAAAAATTCGTTTGAATAGTCGTGCCTCTTCCCAACAGACATGACCGTTTTTCTGAAAAGGTGGCATCAGTTCGTTTTCTGTTTTCATTTTGGCCTCGGTTTGGATACAACGAAACATACTTCCTCTCTATATTCTGATTTGTTCTCTATTGTCAGAAACAAATTGTTCTTCGAGAATTATCCCCGCAAAGATCTCGTGAACCTAGACAAGAATAGGGTCGAAATACTTTGTTCGGAAAGTGAACATACACGATACTTCGAAGATATCCAGGATTATCATACGTATTCTATAACAGAAAAAGTGTCATCATTGTCTAGCTACAAGACGACCCTTGAAGTGATACTACTGTCCATTTGATCTCAATTTCTTAGTGAATAATACCCATCTTTAAATCGATCACTCATAACAACATATCTTATAGTGCTTCCTCCTGAATCATTTATAGACACGGAAATTTTAAAAGTGATTCTGTTGTTGATTTTTCTGCATCATTAATCTTGACCGGTTATCATCCGTTCGGGCTTTAAAACAATGAGTCAACCATCACACATCAACAATATCGTGCTGAGTAATCAAATTTTATCCAAACAACAATTGGTGCAGTGCACTTACATTCAATAAAAATACAAGATACTGCATAAAAAATATTTAATACAATGATGACTTACAATTAATTTGCTAAAATAGAACAAAAAGAAACGACAAGAAAAATTACAAATCCACGATGACTTATTGTTGTTTGTGAGCATGTCTGGCAGCAGTTAGGATTTGAAAATGAGGATCCTAACTCGTCTTGCAGTGATTTAAGTTATAGATATCATTAGCGACCGTGCCATCATTTATGTCGTGACAGTAACCTTGATTTGTTCTATTGCAACAATGCTTAAACTATGACCTATTCAGTTCTTCTTATAATTGCGCAACTGAACTCTAGAATATTCTGAAATAATGAAGTAAATAAACGCGACAGACGCAAATACAAGATAGAAGATTCCAACAGCTATGGAATTGTAATGTGTAGGGGATATTATCCACATAGAATATAGATAACTAACGGCAAAACACATCATTGGACACATAAATGTTGTATAGCCTAAAGCCCCACTCGGGCTCAGAATAAGTATTGACATCATTGATATCCAAAAGGAAAACATATTCAAATATGAAAACCCTAAAAAATAATTTTTAGACATGACTGATTTCCCAGCACTTTCTAGGGTAGAAGTAGAATTTGAGGAAGTGACGTTCGGATTATTGTCACCAGCATTAGCTGGATAAAATCCACCAGGAGGACTCATAACTGATTGATAGGTCGCAGTTATGACAAGAGTCGCAATGATCATCCAAGTGTTACGTTGCTCATCTAATACTAGATTTTTAATGCGATGTATATAAATTAACACTTTATCCTCAATTGTGACAATCAATTTAAGCTTATCTGCAAGTGTTGGAGAATCTGTACTGACTTGTGAGCCAGGTTTTGCTCCAGCACTAGACAATAATTTCTTAATTTCTTCACCGATTGACATGTCTAATGCTGTTTTGCCTTCCAAATTCTTTGCATTCAGATTTATATCGGTCTTGATCAACAACTGAATCATTTCCTGTGTTACCAAGTAATTAAAGAACAAAAGATTTGTTAGTTATCATTCATAATATTAGCAACTAAAATCTTCACAAGTATATAGCTACTTGCTACAAGACATTTTAATTCAGGGTTAATTGGTTTTTACCTTTACAATATTGGCGAGTTTTGGTTTACCCCTGTAATTTTTTATATCTATTCAAAGACAGAGTCCAATAAAACAATTCATGAATCAATATTTATTTACATTTAACCATAATTAATATTATTCGTGTCCTAGACATTGCACGTTATGTGCATGTATCGGGGGTTCGAACTCTGTTACGCTCACTTATTCATCTATAAGGGTAAAATTATAGGCTTATAGCTACTAGGCTATCTGACAAAAAAATAGCTACTAGGAGTATAAATTATTTGTAATTTATGAATAAAAGACTATGTAAATCCATAATTTGATAAATTTTGCAAGTTTATGGAACATTAAATTACCTTTAGATCGTAATTTAGCGCGCAAATGTGCAAAATGGTGTTGTCATCCTCATCCTTCTGATTTAGTGTTCTATATTCTAACCAGGAAGCATCTCTCTTGGTATTTTTCCTAAGAAAGCAAACAAGAAGATAAAGAGCCTCGTAGTTGTTATTTTTCACAGCAATATGCAGTGCAGTCTCACCCCTCACGGTCACATCTTCAATGGAATCCGGACAAGCAGTCAGAAACTTAGCTAAAATGTCGAGATCTCCAATTTGAGTTGCAAAATGAAGAGGAGTCCAACCCTCCCTTCCTTTGACTCTAACAAGGTCATTGTTCATGTCAACAAAAGACAACACCATCCTATTTTTTTGGTTCTGTATAGCAAGGTGGATAGGGCTCCATCCTTGCAAATTTAGCTTGTAAGAAAATGAAGGTTTCAAATTCATAATCTCAACGGCAAAAGGGAGATGTCCCTTATATGCCGCGATATGAAGAGGAGTTTCAACAAATTGATCCGAATCTATATCCGTCAAAATTGATGGTTTATCCTTAATTATAGTATAGAGGTGGTCTATGTTACCCTCTTCAGCTGCATGTTTAAGTTGTTGATCAAAGTTCGACATTGGCTTTCTATTTGAAACTGCAACTCCTCTGTATTAATTATTTCAAACTTCAATCGCTAATGTATATATAACCATATACTATTTATTTATTTTTTGACTAAATATAACCATATACTGTTCTTTCCCACATATTTTCGATATTATATTGTATTCCAACAACTCTGTATTCCAACCATCTCTAGCTTGTTAGAAGGCTCATTGCGCCAAAGATATGATTTAGATAGTTTTTATAATATATTGCAAATTTCAATTTCAATTTTTAAGTTAGCTTTCTTTTTTCTTGTTGAATATAGATTTTTCAAATTCTAATATAGGTTTGCATTTATGGTAATTTTAATAAAATATTTTTTTTGGTTTAATTTATACATTTTTTTAGTACATATACAAAAGTGTAAAGCTATTATAAATTTACATACACAAGTGGAGAATTCGGGTTCGAACCCAATCCCTCCATTTCTTTTTAATTGTCGTTTGAGCTACGTGCGCACTATTCATATAATTTATTTTGACTATGTATTTTTATTATTATATAAAAATATATATTAGCATATAAAATGTTCAATTTATTTCTATGAATATTTTCAAAATTTAAATTTTTTATAATTTTTGATAATACATAATTAAAAATATTAATAGTTTAAGATATGCATTGCCACGGAGAGAGTACTAATTTTTGGAAGATAATAAATGGACACGTTAAATTCATTAACCATTGTTTAAATAGTTATGAAAAAAGTCAGGTGTTGTCAAATGACCAATTATCTCAAAATGTTAAGATGTTAGAAAAGACCACATCAATAATTTTATATTAATTCTAACACGCCCCCTCACGCAAGAGCCCATTGAACTTAAAGTGTGGATAATGCATAAGTTCACCTATCATATGTTATCACTTAGTCATAGAGGCTCTGATACCATGTCAAATGATCAATTATCCCAAAAATTTAAAGTGTTAGGAAAGACCACATCAATAGTTTTATATTAATTCTAACATGTGTATTTATATTTTATACTAATGTTTTATTTACGAGTTGATTTTTAGGGGAAGAGTCGTGGAAAACTTAGTTTGTATGTACTCCAACATTAAACAATGACCGGGTATTTAAAACAAATTTATACTCTCTCTATCCTTTTTTATAAGATTTTGTTTAATCAAATTGTACTATTCATTTATCACATTTTAACTAAATTTTTTTAATAATACATAAATATAAATATTAACATATAAGATCTTGTTTAATTTGTTAATATATTTGCAGTGATCAAACAAAGTTTTATATTTAGGGACCGAGGGAGTATTTGTTTTGTACATATAAAAAGTAAAAAAATTCTCTGTATTTGATTGACTCGGGGTATGTCATGTATTTGACTCCAACAGCTTTTTTGTTTATGGCCAACTTATTTATCATTACTTTTATTTCTGGTCTTATTTTTATGTTTACTTAACACGTCTATAAAACAAAACCCAGCCGGGTATTTAGACTAATATAGTGTATTTTTTGTATTGTAGTATCTAAAACAATTGCTTTAAGAAAAGATGTTGAATGGCACGACTATTGCAAGGCTTTATCAATTTAGGCTCGGCCCTCATATAGAAGCCCTCATATAGAAACGCTGAATTTGTCGTCTAAATATAGAGCTGTTAAATGGCAGGGCTTTATCAATTTGGGTCCGGCCCTCATATAGAAAGGGCCTACATATTCAAGTTAAAATACTCAAATATTCAAGTTAAAATAGACCCTATTTTACCCGGAATTATTTTAAAATTTTGGGAAAATAAATTTCGGCGTTTTTTTCGATTTGGAGAAAAAAAAATTCGGAATTTTTTCGATTTCAGGAAAAAGGTTCACTGCATTTTTTCCGATTTTGAGAAAAAGTGTTTTCGGAGTTTTTTTTCGATTTCAAGAAGAAAAAAAATTCGACATTTTTTTTCCGATTTGTAGAAAAAAGTTTTCGGGAAAAAAATTTCTCTTCATTTTTTTCGATTTCGAGAAAAAAGTCTTCGGAACTTTTTCGATATTGACAAAAAAAGTTATCAGTGTTTTTTCGATATAAAAAAAATAGTTTGCGGAATATTCGTTTATTTGTTTCAGGAATATTTCCATTAATGTAAAATATTTATTTTGTTTGTTTCACACGTTTATTGTTTTAGTTTTTGGATTTGTGTTGGCCCAATTCTAAGCCCGATTGAAGGGCCAAGAATAAAAAATAAAAAAGAGGGTCGGGCCCAACCTAAACTAATTAATGAGAGGCCCAACAATTTTAGGTCCTAATAGTGGGGCTTTATTTGAGAGCCTTTAATTTAAGGCTTTTTTGACGACACCAAATGCACTAGAAGCTTAAATTGCTTCCTTCATATATATATATATATGGGTTTTGCTATAACACACCCATGAAGGTGTGCATTAGCATCATTCACCTTGTTTAATTCTACACTAAAAAAATTTCTCTCTCTTTAATTTGAAATTTTTTATTATTTTTATAAAGTAACAAACTCACCCATGATGTGCATTATCATCATTCACTTTCTTTATAAAATATATATATTTTACACTAAATTACACTTAATTTTTTTTGATCAAGTAGCTTAATTGTTAGGCCAGACATGACCGGGGTTCGATTCTTGATCACTCCACTTTGTGTGTGTGTGATTTACGGTGGCTTTGTCATTTCATCTATGTACAAAAAAAATTCATAGTTCGAACCATAGTCATATAAAAACACATGATGTGTCACATTACACATACATCAAATAATATTGCTTCAAAAAAAAAATTGAACAAACTATATGTATTAAAGAGGTACATAATCAAATAAACGGTGACAAGACCAAGAAACGGCCGCCCGAGCCAATGTATGAGGGATCATATTTGCTTGCCTCTTAACAAACTTAACTTCAAAGTTTGACAAATTAGATAGAGTATCTCTAATTCTAGTACTATTGTTACAAAATGATGTTTATAGAGTGACCAAATCTTAAACTATTTCAACTTTTATTAGCAGAAGTCTCACATGGTTTGCCCCTGACCGATAGAATCTATAGGTAACTTGCCCCTAGTTAGGAGCATCTTGAGTCAGTTTGCCTTTGATCAAAACATCGCTCAAATTTGATTAAGAACAAATTATGAAGATGTGAGTAAAACTTTGTGGAACCATTAGGAGTAATTCATCTATTAATTTGTCCCCATTCATCAAATTGAATAGTGGATCATGCCAAATTCTTGAGGAATTAAAAATCCACAATGACTTATTGTTGTTTGTGAACATGTCGGGCAGGAGTTAGGATTGGAAAATGAAGAGGATCCTAACTCGTCTGACAGCGATTTGAGTTAAGTTGTAGTCGTAGATATAAATAGTGACCGTGCCATCATCATTTATCTCGTGACAATAACCTTGATTTCTGTTTTTTTCCTCCAATTGCAACAATGCTTTACCTATGATGGAGTTTCTTCCTAGCATTGCGCAGCTGTACTCTAGAATATTTTGAAATAATGTAGAAAATAATCGGGACAAACACGTATACAAGATAGAAGATTGCAACAATTCTGGAATTGGAATGTGTAGGGGATATTATCAACATAGAATATAGATAACTAAGGGAAAAATTTACCAACATTGGAGTCATCAACGATACAAATCCTAACCCATCTGGGCTCAGAATAAGTATCGACGTCATTGATATAAAAAAGGAAAAAATATTGAAATATGTAAATACAAAAAAATCTTTTTTGGACAGGACTGATTTCCCTGCACTTCCAAGGGTAGAAGTAGTAGTATTAGAATTTGAGGAAGAATTGTTGTCACTACTGTCACCAGCATTAGCTTGATAAAATCCACCAGGAGGACTCACAACTGATTGATAGGTCGCAGTTATGACAAGAGTCGCAATAATCATCCAAGTGTTACGTTGCTCATCTAATATATTATTTTTAATGCGATGTATAAGAATTAACACTTTATCTTCAAGTGTGACAATCAATTTAAGCTTATCAGCAAGTGTTAGAGAATCAGTAATAACTTCTGAACCAGGTTTTCCTCCAGCACTAGACAATAATTTTTTAATTTCTTCATGGATTGACATGTCTATTGCTGTTTTGCCTTCCAAATTCTTTGCGTTCAGATTTATATCAGTCTTTATCAACAACTCAATCATTTGCTGTGCTACCAAGTAATTAAAGAACAAAAGATTTGTTGGATATCATTCATAATATTAGCCATAATTAATATTATTTGTATTCTGTGCATTGCACGTTATGTGCATGTATCTGGGTTTGAATTCTATTATGCTCAATTATTCATCTATAAGATAAAATTCTAGTAACTAAACTATCTGACAAAAAATAAATAATTATTCGTAATTTATGAATAAATGATTATGTAAATTCATAATTTGATAAATTTTGCAAGTTTAGGGAACATTAAATTACCTTTAGATCATAATTTTGCGCTGAAATGTGCAAAATGGTGTTGTCATCCTCATCCTTCTGATTTAGTAATCTTCGTTGTAACCCGAAAGCACCTCTCTTGGTATTTTTCCTAAGAAAGCAAACAAGGAGATGAAGAGCCTCGTACTTGTCATATTTCACAGCAATATGCAGCGCAGTCTCACCCCTCACAGTCACATCTTCAATGGAATCCGGACACGCATTAAGAAACTCCGCTAAAATGTCAAGATCTCCAATTTGAGTTGCAAAATGAAGAGGAGTCCAGCCTTCCCTCCCTTTGACTCTAACAAGGTCATTGTTCATGTTAACAAAACACAACACCATCCTTATTTTTTGGTTCTTTATAGCAAGGTGGATAGGGCTCCATCCTTGCAAATTTAGCTTGACAGCAAATGAAGGTTTCAAATTCATAATTTCAGTTGCAAAAGGGAGATGCCCCTTAGATGCCGCGATATGCAAAGGAGTTTCAACAAATTGATCCGAATCTATGTCCGTCAAAATTACAGTATAGAGGTGGCCTATATTACCCTCTTCAGCTGCATGTTTAAGTTGTTGATGAAAGTTCGACATTGGCTTTGTGTTTGAAACTGCCTGCAACTTCTATGCTAATATATATAGGGAGAATGTATGACATAGACATTCTGCAACTTCTATGCAGAATGCTAATCGCCCACTAATATATGTGAAGGTGTTTTTTAGCAACATGTACGAAGGTCGGATGCGGAATGTTAATTTATGGTAAAACTGATATTTTAATGTTAGTTTGGAGCAAAATTTAGATTTTTTAATCAAAACTAAAAATTTTATAAGTTAATTTAAGGTAAAATTGAAATTTTATTTTTAAAACTGAAATTTTGCCGAGATATATAAATTTTCTGGTTACGCCATTGGATGGACCATCACTTGTATAAATGTATTGTTATAAATTTTTTATTAATTGATCCCAAAATTTTAATATTACACCCCATGTATGTGTCATGATATTTCTCTCTCGATTGAATACTTGAACCTATGTCTTTTAATAAGAATAATAATTTTGCACAACTTGATTGGTAGTTTATTGAAATCATTTGATGTTAGAATCCGCCGTTTCATTTAATTTATTTTGGACCATACTTTCCTTGTAAAATACAGAATTTTGTTCAAAAACAATTTAAAATATATTCGAATTTGTTTTTTTGTTAGCAAACTGTTTCGATTCATAAATATAATGTGTGAGGTGTGTTATTATGACCTTCGAACTCAGGTTTTCTCTAACATGAAAAAGTAGTTTAAGTCTTTCTTGTGGTATCATTCCTCCGGATGCTCACTTTTGTGTGACTAGATACGGGATGTCGAGTCAGCTCAACATTTGTTCCTCTCATGCAGCATGTTTGGACTACATGGTCGTCACAGACACCTCCGAAATTAGTCAACCGATATTCCAACGGTTTGCTCTTTTTTTCAAGCGGTTTTGTCGGGTTGGGTCGGAGTTCGGTTATTTGTCCACCCCTAGTCATTTCGTGAGTGGATATATTGGCTTTTCATCGGTGTACTCATATAACCTACCTGACCACTTTCTTCAGTTTACTTATTCTTTAGATGGCAGGCGAACACGACACTCTTTCTTGCAACTCGTCTGACTTCATGTGTTTGGGTCGTCTGGAATGAAAGGAATATATCAAAGAGGTTTAAAAAATTCTGCAAAATCTTTACCTCAGCTACTGAACAAGGTTAAAAGGTTACACATATATGTGGTTGATCAAAATGAACATAAATCTAGTCAAAAAAATATTCATTGGTGGTGGCTGAGTCCGCTTACATGCATGTTTGAGCATCGACTAATTTTGTTTTTATTGTGTTTGTCCTGTAACTCTCTTGTAAAAAATTTATGTCTATTTCAGCACACCTTGAGCCGGAGACTCATCTTTGTTGTTTTTAATAATATATCTCATTTTTACTTGTTCAAAGATAAATAGATAATAAGCAATGCTTAATGTGTACCAAGAGATCATCCATCAAAATTAACAGTTTATGAATTTTTATTAAATACCGTAAATTTTAATAGATTGCAATAACATATTAAATACAATTCAATTTCTCTTAATGTTTCAATTGTTGGGTAAATGTTCAATACTCCAATGTACATAGAAAATTCAACAATGACCTGGTGTTTAAAACAGATTTATATTTGTTTTGTACGTAAAAAAAATTCTTCCTATTTGATGGACTTGGTGAAGACTTTTGTTTTTATCTATGATCTTGACAACAAAGTATGAAGAGTTGGCACTGTAGATTACAAAATTAGTGGCCACATCTCCCTTATATTTCATTAATGTTCTTTAATTTAAATTAAATGAATTATTAATATTATTAGCTGTGATCACAGGCTGGCAGCAGCTTGCAATCAATAACAAATGGAGGCAAAATTCCCTCCAAAGAAGATGAAATTTCAAGATTCAAATGCTCAAAGGCCGGGAAACAAACTATAAATAGATACATATAATCATCAAATGAAACACAAGCACCCAAAGACAAATCATCATTTCTCCTTCCTCTTTTCTTCTTCTCCATTCTCATACTTTGCTCTTCTTTCATCTTTTCCCATTCCCTTTTCTTCCTCTTTAGAAGTAGGCAACTATATGCAAAAGAAAAATATCAATATTAAGCATAACAAGCAAACAACTACAACACAATAACTAAAAGCATCAGTCAATGACCATTTATCATGTTACTTTGTTTGAGCTAAATTTTTTTGATTATGTTTATTCTCTGCTTTTATTTATAGGTGTGCCTATCTTCTTTCAAAGATCTTGCTTGTCTCTCAAAGGTAAATAAATGCATTTCTATCAATTTCAGTTTGGTTACAAGAATTTGATATTTATTTTGGATTGTTATTGTTATTTTCTATAAAAGGATAATAAATTGAATATGTCATTAGAAAATAATTTGCAGTCATCTCAATCTCAAATTTTGTGGTGCAATTTACTAACAACTTCTATTATGCAAATAAACAATGAAAACATGGTATCATTAATAACAGTTTGTAATTACATAGAGAACCCAACATAATTTCGTTGATAAACACATAAACATACAAAGTTTATAAAATTCCAAATTAGTTATTAGTAATTCATAATGTATAGTGATTATGTTTGTTCACTTTTTATAGGTGAATCTCACTTCTCTCAAGGATGTTGCTTGTGTTTTTCTACCATAGCATATAATTACATACTACTTTCTGCGGTCATATCAAAACAATTGGGCTTCAATTTACTAACAATTATTCTTTTCAAACAAAGCGTTCAAGTTAAGCCATATGATAAATAGCATTAAACATGTATGCTTGGCCTACCACCATACTTCATTCAGACCAAAATGACACAAAGGACAAACACCAGAAAATAAATATTCACAAACTTCATAAATCAAGCACTAGATAACTCATAGGACATCCATTTTCAGAAACAAATTATCACTACTGAAAATCTCAATTAACAGAATTCCAATGTCTCCTCCTACCTACTTAAATGATTCATAAGGGACTCAATCTTAAACGGCATGTTACATAAAAAGAACATTGAACCCATGTAATGAGAATGGAATGAAATGGCCCTTAGCAGCCAAATTTGGTTGCATTATGAAGTATGACAAAAAACTGAAAAACATACATGCCCATTATGAGAAAACAAAGTTTAACTTCTACATATGTATTGGATGCAAAAGAAAATGAAATTTGGAAAAGAACAAGACATAAGCAATCAAGTTCAGA
Organism: Trifolium dubium; assembly: GCA_951804385.1. Classification (NCBI taxonomy): domain Eukaryota; kingdom Viridiplantae; phylum Streptophyta; class Magnoliopsida; order Fabales; family Fabaceae; genus Trifolium; species Trifolium dubium. The sequence goes on from OX638063.1 coordinate 15,229,245, forward strand.
GACATATGATGCATTGATGCTAAAAGACTCTCCCATTTGAGTGACTTATTAATTTAAATTTAATATATGTTTTATTAATTGGAGACACACAGAACAATTTAAAATGATTGGCTACAACAAAAACGCATTTGGCTAAGTAAGCCTGTTTTTACCTCCATTGGATGGTCCGATTAGACAGTACACTTGATCATCTTGCAAACTCTATTTCTTCTACAAGTTGTGTACTGTGGTTTCTCCAATTTCAGCTCCATTAATTCTTCTTCAATTTTCTTCTGTTAACTCCTGCATATGATATAATTGAATGAGTATGTATTCAGCCAATTAAGAGGGTAAATCATATGAGATAATCATTTTCAAAAGTCAAGCATATCATTAACACCACATCACACTAAATCATTTGCATTTCATAGAATATGATTTTACTTAAACAAAGTAACCATTGCCTAGCTGTAAAGTTCTGATTTAATAAGTTTATCAGATCCAAGAACCAATTTAGAAAATTAAAAGATGATTTAAAAATAAAAAAATCATTTTTTACACGAAAATATAAACTTAATACTTATATATTTGTTTCAATTTGTAATAATCACTTTTTTTTTGACAAAAATTATCTCAACAAGCTGAAACTATGTGTGTGTGTGTCTCCCCCAATATAAGCTCAATTCAAGTCACTATAAGTCTATAAGCAAAAACACAATACTCAAATTACAAAATAAAATTAAGTTATCTTCACAATCTACAATCCATAATCTTAAATGGGAGAGATTCAAATTGAGACAGAATAATACGAAAGAATATCATAAAAAATTAAACCTTGCGGCGTGATGATTCCCAGCATGGTGGTCTCCGATAGCAGTCCAAAGGAGACTACATGTGATGAGGTTTACAGATCATGTATTCAACTCTACGAAATAGTTGATATAACGTCGACATTGGGAGCTTTGGGCGGTGAGGGTTTGGTAACAAATAAAACGAGGGATTTGGTGATTTATTGGAGCTTTGGGCGTTTATGGTGATTTTGTACCGATAGATACATAGTTACAACGGATAAGATTAAGAAAACGAGGGTAGTTTGGTCATGAGACCTAGCTCGCAGTGGGTGTCGGAGGAAGCTGGCGGCGGCGTGTGAGAGGGAGAAGGAAAAGGAAGAGCATAGAATAGAATATGCTTTAGGGTTGAAAATATCAGCTTAAGAATAAGAGCTGAGTGTTGTGGATCATGACAGGTATTGGGCTAAGCCCAATTCTGATTAATAATGGTGTCTAATTAAAATAATGGTGCAAATAGTATTGTTCAAAATTTCATTTTTAAAATTAATAAAAATATTTTATTTTATTTTTGGTGAATAATAAAAAAAATTCAAACCTACAACTTATGTCACTTAATTTTCAAAATACATACATAAAAAATTAATTGGTTTTTTAATCTTAAACTTAAGTATATTTATTCACTTTGATGTCCGATGGGGTTTAAATTATCATGGTCTAGACAATTATTTTTTTGTTTCTTTATCTTTTTCAATCATCACCGTCTCAAACCACATTTGTTTCACTAAGTTATCTCTTTGTTTTCATCTAGCAATATGTTTTAAATCTAACAATATCATTAGTTGCTTACTTTATTCTTTTAAACAATTGAAATAATTTTTTATATTACAAGTACTTATACTGAATCAACTGAACTAGATTAAACCACATAAATTTTGATCGGGTTTTTTTAGTCATCAAAGAGTTAATCAAACCACATGCTCTTTTCTATTTGGATCAATTCACATTGTATCTTATAATCGATCTATGTAAAAACTTCCTCCTATCTAAAAACATGTCAAAGGAAGTTAGCAAATCTACACCCACTATACGTAACAAACGGGCCCTTATATTCCAATGTACCCAAAAAAAAAACTTGATAAAAATTATTCAAGATTGATTTAATTTCATTAACTAATATAAAAAAAAATAAAAAATTGCCGAAGTCGTGCATCGCACGGGCTAACTATACTAGTATATGACCAAACTATTTTAAGTAACTTCACTGTTCTTTTCGGTCTTATTTTTATGTTTACGTACAGTACATGTCTATAAAACAAAACCCGGCCGGGTGTTTAAAATAATACGAGTATTTTTTGTATTGTAGTATCTAAAAAAAATTGTAGGTTCTCGTAGGCCGTAGGATATAGGTCGAGTGGTATGAGTTGAGGGACTTATGAGGGAGATCTTTTTTTTTCGATGTACAAAAAATATTTTAATAAATTGTATTAAATTGATTTAGTGTCGGTCGATTCATATATCGGTAACACCATGAAAATACTATATGCTTAATAATTTTTTTTTGACTCATATGCTTAATGATTTTTATCTATTTCCTTTTTTTTTTGGTTGGCTTTTTATCTATTTCTATGATAGGCTATAAGTGCACTATAATAAAAAAAAATATGTCAAATGCATCTTATGATTTTTTAAATTAAACGTTTTAATAAGTTAATCCTTTTAAGTTTTTTCTTTTCAATAAATTAGTCTTTTAAGTTATAAATTAGGCTTCTGTCAAAAAAAAAAGTTATAAATTAGGCTACACGCAATGCTCTTAGGTTTAGATGGTGCCCATTATGTTCTGTGCTAATTTGTTTGTTAATGTTCTAATTAAATTGTTGATCTGTGTTAATAAGAAAAATAGTTGATTTGTGCTACTAAACATTGGAGTAAAGCATAGCATCGACTTTCATGTCATATGAATGTTGCAATCCCGTTGAGAGGTGTATGTACTGTAACAGAACGCCAACTATATATGTTAAGCTGCAAGGGATGTGTGTGGCATATAGTAAAATAAGAAGGGGGGGTAAATATAATTTTCACTTGGGTACTCCAAGGGTATTCAAAAAAATTACGGGTCGCTTGGCCCGGCTTATTTTTTATTTTTCTATTTTTTTAAAATGAAATATAGAATTATAAAATTGAATTTAACCATATTTCTCCTTAAAAGTATTAGAGAAATAAAGTAAAGAAGTAAAAAATAAAGAGAAGTACACAATTTTTTCCTTCTTTCTTATTTTTAAGGAGAAGAAAAAAAATAGGAAATAAACGGGACTAAACAAATATTAGTATACATGATGTGTGCCAAATGAAAAGTTCGTGATACCAATTGATATAAACTTTTGCATACCATCTCCTCTAGCATGGGGAGTGTCAATGATTAATAAAAAAAAATTCTTTTTTTAATTTTTAATTTTATGATTGATTGATAGTATAAAAGATCTTTACACGTGTATTAAACCCGTAAACTATTTAAGAGTAATTCATTTCATTTTCATGTGCTCTGACTTTAAATAAAAGTTATTTTTCATTTTTGTTATTAACATATGTACTTTTTACAATTTTATAAGATGCCAGGATGATGAACCGTATATCTCAACATATCAGATTTTCAAAGAAAAGACTAAAATTTGTTAAAAACAAAAGACTAAAAGTTTGGGAACCAAGTTTACTCTTTTAGAAGTCGGCCTCAAAGAGACTATGGAAAATTTCATAAAGAAAATGATTATCGACTTTTAATCCGTCGTGACATCCCGTTTAATCAAGAGGAAATTACTTCAGTTTGTAATTAGTTGGAAAATGTCTATAAAACATTGTTAATATTGTTTTACAATGGAACTAGTTACTTCAGTTTTTTTTTTTTTTGAGAATAGTTACTTCAGTTTGTAAGTTGGAAAATGTCTATAAAACATTGGATGGTTGACTTCATTAATTTAGACGCTATAGATCATGCTAAATTCTTGAGGAACTGAATCCAATCTACCAAACCATATGCATGCTCTAGGACTCTACTTCAAGCCATATAAGAATTTTCGCAGCCTACAAATAGAGCCACAAGACTCACCCTAAGCAACAAGTCCAGTTGGTTGCTCCATAAATCACCGTAAAATATATATCATCGATGTAGGACAAAAACAACACTGAAAAGTAAAGAAGGTCATAGAGTTTTAGAGTTAAGTACGAAACGGAAGCTTTTTAAAAACTTTTAAGTGTGTTCGAATGAGAATATTTTGAGGAAAATTAATTTTTTGAGGGAATTCAAATAACTTGCATTTAATTATACTATTTGGATAAAAATATTTGAAGCATGTTCAAACCAAATGATTTTTTTTGCAGTTTCAATTTTTATTAGTTCGGTTGCGATTTTATTTTTGGATTGGTTTGAACATCCTTAATTTTAAATGTGTTTTTTTTCTATATTAATGTATAGGCAAATGCTAAAAAGTGCACCTGGTGCACTCTTTAAGCCATTTAAATAGAAAGTTTTTATAGAATTTTAAAAAAAAATGTATAAAATTAATGCATTGGAAATTGTACTGTTTAACTTTTTGAATAAATAATTTCTTTAAATAGTATACTTAAAGAGTACACCTGGTGCACTCGTTAACAAGACCCGTATATAATATGACAAAAATGTTTGTTTTTCTTTTCCTTTTTTTTTTCTTTTCTCTCTTGTAACCAAAAAAAATAAAAAGATTGATAATAAATAATAATAGATTTTATTTATTCATATAAGAGCCCGTTTGTTATAGGTTTTTATTATTATAAAAAATATTTATTTTTAAAAAATAATTAATTTTAAAAAAAATTATATTTGTTTGTTATATCTTTTAAAAATAATCAGAATTTGAAAATAATTTAAAAACGGCTAAAATTCAGGGGGAGTGCTACGATACTTTTGCCAAAATACATTGTATTGGTACTATAGAAATTTTAACCAATCAAAATGTAAACTTTCTCCAAGTCAGCCTTTATATTTTATATATTAAAATATAGGCTTAATTACAGTTTTGGTCCACCTATTTTGAGTCATTTCACAGTTTTTGTCCCCTTATTTTCAAATCATACAGTTTTGGTCCCCTTATCATATTTTTATACTTAAAAAAATGATGATTTAACATATTTTAAATGTTGTGACATACAATATGATGATGTAGATTTATCAAAGTGGATTAATTGTTTATTTTTTTATTAAAAACTATGACACATGTCAATTAATTATTCTAATATGCCAATAATTTCAAATATAATTAAGCTTAAAATATAATTATTTCAACCTGACAAATGCTATGACACGTGTCAATTAATTATTGGTTAACATATCTAGTGTACCGGTACATGATCATTTCACCATTGTACCATAAAATTCCCCAAAATTCAGAAGTTGTTATTAGTAATTTATTTTTTTATAGATTTTTTTAGAGAAAAGAGAAAATAAGTGTCAACAAATTTCAAATTTAATATCCTTGTGATGAATATATGGGTGAATGCCCATTAATGTGTATGTTTTCTTGTCCCCTATTTGTGTCATATAAATAGGACTCTCTTTTCATTGTAATACACACATCTAGAAAGCATAATACAATATACTTTCTTCCTCTCTTTATCTACTCTCTTGTTCTTCTTAGCTTATTTCATAACACGTTATCAGCACGCTCTAATCAATTGAGGTACAAATTTTTCTTTAATTTCGTTTCCTTTTAACCTTGGTTGTTTATTTACAATAAAATTCATGATATAGTTCCTGAAGAACTAACAAATAATAATCTTATTCTCTACGAATTCCTGAAGAATTCATTATAGTTCATGAAGAACTTAAAATTTTTTTAACTTTGCTTATTGCATCCCTGAAGGATTGCACTAAATAATCATATTTACATTATAACAATATAATGTCATATAAGTTGTTCTTGAAGAACTCTAAAATTCAATATATTTCTTATGAATTCCCGAAGAATTCAACATACATATATATCCCTGAAGGATAATATATTTGTTTTGATGATTTATAATATTTATTGAATTTATTTTATCTAAATCTTTATTTACTGTTATATTATAAAAGGAATAAGAAATAAATAAATATATAAATGAATAAACAAACCATGCACGATATTTTTTTTCATCTGTATTAATATTTTGAATTTGGTATAATATGGTCATACTTATACACCAATTAATATCTTAGCATTACGTTTATCAAAAAAAAAAAAATCTTTGCATTACATTACTGTTTTATAGTTATATCTTATAATGATTGATTTTTACACCAATTTATTTGTATACGTTGCTTTTTAATATAATCTATATCTATATAATATACTTCATCTGTCTCAAAATAATTGTCTTTTAAGATTTTTACACACAAATTAAGACAATCATTAAAAAAGTCAACAAACATGATAATTTTATTAAACTATCCTTACATTTATTTCTTTTTAAAAAATTCACACATGTGAAGCCTAAGAAGGAAATGAAAATGATTGGCATGCGTGACTGTAGCACCGTAAGTGTAGCATCTTGCCGTTTCATTTTCCAATAAAAACAAGCAGCTAGTATTGTAAAAGCATGAGGGTAGAATGGGAAATCCAAAATGACTGATCTATTGAAAAGAGCAAACGACTCTGATTTTGGAAAAAAAATTTCCACCTAAAACGTCTATCAATATGGGACAGAGGGAGTACTATTTACGAATCCACTCTATGAGAAAACTATTTAAGGAAACTATTAAATGCTCTTTTCACATTCATCCAACATTTATTACGCCAATGATGACTACTTAATGTGATTTTTATTGAATTGACCAAATGATTTATTTAAATTAATTTACGTGACAAATGTAGAAATTCAAGGTATAGAGTAATTTTGTAGAAAAATTTATTGAATTAGATACATATAAAAAGAATTTAATAATAAAAAATAAAAAAATCCGTGCATTGGAGGCATAGAAAGTATACAATTAGTGTTTATAACCAAATAACCTAATTCAAATTGGAAGCCGCCAACACATTCAACCCTAAACCAACCAGGCAGTAAATAATTCAGAAATTATTTAATTTGGGATACAAATAAATTCAAGATACCATTCAATATAATTATTATTTTTAAAATTTTTTTATAGGAAAACACACTTGATACACACTCATTCAAGATATCATTTAGAAACACACAAGATACACACACATTCAAAAAATTATAAGAAAACACACGGGATACAAACACACTTAAAAACATATTTTATTTAAAATACCACATTAGTAAATTTTATTTAAAAAAAGACAACAGGACTAGGAAATACAAAACGTGGTAAACTTGAGGGCCAAAATTGAATAATAGAAATTTAGGTTATTAAAATTGAACAATTGTGAAATTTAAGGAGTTAAAATCAAATAATTTAATTATCAATACAAAACCTCTGTGGAAAATCACACGGGATAGACACACAGCGACACAGTCAATATACCATTCAATATAATTATTTTTTCTTTATAAAATTTATAAGAAAACACACAGGATACACACACATTCAAGATACCATTTAGAAACACACGGGGCACACACATTAAAAAAATTATAAGAAAACACACAGGGTACAAACAAATTTTTTAAGAAACTTGTGAAACTTGAGAAATTGTGAAACTTGAGGAGTTAAAATCAAGTAATTGAATTATCAATGTAAAATTTATATGGAAAATCACACGGGATACACACACATTCATGATAACATTTAGAAACACACATGTTACACACGCACATTCAAAAAATCATAAGAAAACATACAAGATAGAAACACATTTAAAAGCATATTTGATTTGAAATACCACATAAGTAATTTTTATTTAAAAAAAGTCAACGGCTAGAAAATGCAAAACGATATGTAAAATCGATGGCCAAAATCGAACAATTGAAATTTAAGTGACTAAAATCGAGCAGTTGTGAAATTTAGGGAGTTAAAATTAAGTGAATGAATTATCGATGTAAAATCTCTGTGGGAAATCACACGAGATACACACACATTCAAGATAACATTTAGAAACACGAGGGGTACATACATATTCAAAAAAATTATAAGATTGAAAATACACGGGGTACAAACACATTTAAAAGCACATTTTAATTAAAATACAACATAAGTAAATTTTATTTAAAAAAGAGTCAACAGGGCTAGGAAATGCAAAACGGGATCAACTTGATGGTCAAAATCGAACAATTGAAATTTAGGTGACTTAAATCGAACAATTTTGAAACTTAGTGAGTTAAAATCAAATAATTGAATTATCGACCGATGCAAAATCTTTGTGGAAAATCACACCGGTTACACACACATATTCAAGATACCGTTCAATATAATTATTTTTTTCTTAAATTTTTTAAAAAACACACGGGATAAATTATAAGAAAACACACAAGATACAAGTAATATATATATATATATATATATATATATTTCAGTTGACATAATATTCATTTTATATGGTTAAAATATTAAAATAAATGGATAGGGTAAAATAATTTAAGTCTAGAAATTAAATATTGTGCAAGAAAATTTTTCCTTTCCTGCCAAGTAGTTTAGTGGTAAAAAATTCACATTTTATAATAAACTAGTGTGAGAGCCCGTGCGATGCACGGGAAAAAATGCAATTGTATAAATAAAAAATAAAATATGTTATCTTAACATGTATTCTAAATTTCTAATAACTTTTCGTCCAAAAAAATATTCTAATAACATATGTTAAAATGAACTCTCTAACACATCATCTATATCTTTTCTAATTAAATTTACCAATGATCATTAAAAAAAAATTATGTAGGTGTCAATTATTATAAGTATAGACTTTAAGTGTCACTTATTATAATCATATTTAAAATATATGAAATATTAAATATGATTATCTATAATAATATATTTATGTAGGATTATCCACCAAAAATAAAATTAGGTAGGAGCCCAAGTCTAAATTCAATATAAAAACTATATAAATAATAGTATAATATAATTTAAAACATACTCTTGTAGGAGCCCGTGCAATGCACATTTTAAATTATATTATATAAATCATTTGTGTTAATATAATATTTTATAAAAAATCACATCAAAAACTTATAGTGTCGTATATGTTTTTTTATAATAAACTTATAGTATTGTATAAACTTCAAAAACTCTTACAATGTGAGAATTATCATATCCATGACGCAATTGAGAAGATTCATTAGATTATTAATCTTCAATTTTTCTGAACTTTAATTTTATATAAGCTAAAATTTTATTTAAAAAGAAAAGATAACAGGAGAAATAGGTTTACTACCATTTAAGCGGGTATTATGTAAAATAAAAATAAAAGAAAATTTAAAAAGTTCCTCATATTAAATAAGTTTTCTACAACTTAAACGGGTATTATGTAATGAGTAATGCTACTTACAGCAAAAACATTATAGCGAAACTGTCCCAAATGTGCTATTAGTGGTCCCCACTTGCAGTATATAATTTAATTAACTTAATTTCACTTTAGAAAGAAAAAAAAATCACCGTCTCTCTTCTCTCATATCTTCTTCTTCATCTTCAATCTTCAATCCCAAAACAACAAACCCTTTCTTCTCTGTTCAATTTCAAAATATTCTTCTTTTAAGCTTCTCTCAAATTCTTGATTGGTTCTGTCCTCTCTCTTCTAATTATTTGTCTCTCAAAATGATCTATGGACACTCTCAAATTATTTGACTCTCAAAGTTTTGGGTGTTAGGACATTAAATCGGCAAGACATAATTTTTTATTTAAAAAATTAAAATGGGTAGGTCCATTCCACTTCGTGAATTTTTCGGGAAGCATTTTTCGGTACATATAGCACTACTCTTATGTAATTGAATTTTTTTTAATATATTTGTTTCAACTTTCTTCTTTATCTTAGAAATTATTTTTAAGGTGCGTTTGATCTGCTAAAAAACAGGGGACTGGACATGACAACTTCTGCTGTACTGTGTTTGATTTGAAAACTGTCACTGAGACTGGACAAACTGGGGGTCAAGGGACTGGACAAAATCAGATATTCTTGTACCCCAGTGAACCATGGGACAACTTTTTGTCCTCAGCACAACTTTTCTAAATCACCAAAATAACATTTTCTCCATCAAACATCATACAATACAAAATTTGTTTAATATCGTAAATGTTTGTCCTGTGCTGTTCTGCCTTGTACTGTCCTGTACTGTTCTGTCCAGTACTTTCATTTTACAGATCAAACGCACCCTTATAAAAGGTTCATCACCTGTAGTAAAAAAAAACTCTAACAAACCACCTATAAAATATCTCATTTGTTTTCCTATTTTATGGGCAATTAATTGGTAGCTAATAAATTACTAATCATACTACTATTTTTTTATCACTGTAAATATTACAAATTTCAAGTCTAAAATTGGGACTTTTTAGTCCTAAATTTTTTTCCTCTACTACTTTTGCTCCTTATTTTTAAGAGGACTCTTGTGTATATTATTCAAAAAATTATATAGTGTATATTACATCAATCTCGTGTATTATTGAAAAACATTTACGTTTTTTTAGTCAATTAAATCTTTAGATATGATTTTGAAATTTGTAATTAATTACCAAATCAATAATCATCAATTAATATATATTATCATTAAATTGGTATAATTGTAATTAATTTATGAATAATTATAGATTCAATGTATAAGATTGTCACAGAGATGATTTTCACTATAAAACCATCCACATAGTATAAATTTTTATTTTTTAAAAGTAACTACCAATAATGGTAGTTTACGATACAACATTTTTAAATATGATTATCATTGGTTGATTCGACATTGAGTTTTGTTCTTCCGTGATTTAATAAAAAAAATTCCTTGATATAAATAGTGTATTATTTTATTTCTATTTTTCATGTCAATAAAAATGTGTTAAATTTTTAGTCAAAAAATGTGTTAAATTTAAGATTCAATTTTTTTTTAGAATATTATACATGATGTGTGAAACATATACAATTCACATGTCATTTTATTTACACACTCATTACTCTATAATATTTAAATTATTAAAACTTATAAAATAGTATGTACATATAATGAAGCTAAAATATATCTACATATATTGTTTAGTTAGAGTGGCTTGACCGTTCATCTTTTCATAACCACTTTTCCGACTAACATTTACATAAAAAAATATTTCTCTAAAAAAAGATCTACATAAAAAGTATGTTATTTTGAAACAATTCATCAATAGTTCTTGTTTTTAAGTCTTTGTCGCATCTTGAAGGGTTGAAGGGTTTCTGAGACAGAAAAGACACCTTTAAATATCTACTTTGCTCTCTGTATGATCGTATTTCTGAAAGAAGAAAAGAAAATCATCAAAGATAAAAAAGAAGAATTAATAGAAAAAATAGAAATACTTAAAAAAAAAAGAAGGAATAAATCGAAATAAATTTTTGAAGAGAAGATGAAAACAAATATTAGCAACAAATTAAAAGAGTGATATGAATGAATGAATCAAATTAAAATAACAAAAAGAATTCTTTAACAAATAAATTTTTTGGATGAATTTCATATTGCATATTTTATGAATGATCATAAAAATAGTGTGAAGAATGAAAATGCGAAAGCAATATTTATAGGAAAAAATACTCATTCAAATTCATAATGAAAAAATATTTGCAATAAATTGCATTTATATGACATGATTTTATTGACATTTTTATTCTTAATAATAAAAGAATAAAAAATTATGCTTTTAAATAGTACAATATTATTTCCTTTTATTATAATTATTATTATTTATTATATTTATAATATATAATTTAAATAAAAATTTGGAAATTTTTTAGTAAAAATTCGTTTTTTAATAATAAAAAAATCATAATAAATACATACAGATGTGAATTGCTTTATTTTTTATATGAATTTTTTTTATTATATGTACAATTTTTTTATGATTCTGATGTGAATTAAATTAAATTATAATACTTAATTTAAATTATTAGTATTACTTAATTAAATTATAATACTTATTAGTATTAAATCATTTTAATAATTATTATGTTTGCCTTTTATAGAATTGCCATCATTTTTAAGATATCAAGATACAATGAAAATATTGATTCTATAATCATTTTTTAAGAGATCTACTTTTTTTTATATCACAAAGCATACTTTTTTGTGATAACATATATAACAAATAGAAAAAAACACGTGTGAGAAAATATTTGATAATTAATAATGATTATTGATTTGCTATCCTTCTAATTATGATTATGATTATGTAATAAAAATTAAAATAAAAAATGCCAAAAAAATTGAGGTGTTAGAATGCCACATGTATATTTATTAGGTTAATGTAATAAATGTTAAATTATTGTGAGAAGATTAAGCTTATAAGAATGACATGTGTACAAATTGCTTTAGAAAATCGATGCCAATTATATATAGTATAGATAGGCAGGATATCCTCATTTTAAACTGTGAATCCTTCAAATTGTGACGTCTCTTAACAACTAAATTAATATTCATGGGGATTATCGCACAAAAAATTCTAACTATTCAAAATATCATGATTTTTATAATATTATTAAAATCAATAAAAATAAATAAAACATCAATTATATGTGAGACAAGTAATAGATACTCAGGTCTTTGAATTTTTTCTACGGGGTACGATATCCAACAAATGTATGTAGGGCACCAAATATTTTTTCAAAATATTATATACATCTTCAAAAATAAATTAACAAATATACCTTAAAATTTTATTATAAAAACATGTATATTTAAATTTAATTATTGTTAAAATAATTTAAAAAATAACTTATATTATACTAAAAAACAAATTATAATTTTATAATTAAAATTTAACCCGTGCTTTGCACGGGTAATTTATACTAGTAGCAATAATAATAATTTGAATTGTATCACCGCCTAATATAAATCAGTATATTTTTTTGGGTTACTTTACTCAATAATTTTGCTTATTTGTTTAATTTTATTTGAAGATAGTATTAAAATGGCAAATATTTCAAAACTTGAGTTTGAGGCCCTTGACATTTCTAGAAACAACTATTTACCTTGGGTTTTGGATGCTGAAATTTATTTAGATGCGGAAGGTAATGATGACACAATCAAAGAAGGAAATGAAACAACTGATCAACAAAAGGCGAAAGCCATGATATTCCTTCGTCACCACCTCCATGGGGATCTTAAAAATGAATACCTTACGGGAAAAGATCCACTTGTTTTATGGAATTGTTTAAAGGAGAGATATGATCATCAAAAGACTATCATTCTCCCAAAAGCTCGATATGAATGGATGCATTTACGTTTGCAAGACTTTAAAACGGTTACTGCATATAATTCTGCGGTATTCCGTATCACTTCTCAATTAAAGTTATGTGGAGAAAAAATAAGTGATGAAGACATGTTAGAAAAAACATTCTCCACTTTTCAGGCATCCAATGTGCTATTACAGCAACAATATCGTGAAAAGGGCTTTAAAAAATATTCTGAGTTGATCTCTTGCCTTCTAGTGGCCGAACAAAATAACGAACTGTTAATGAAAAATCATGAGGTTCGACCCACTGGCGCTGCTCCATTCCCAGAAGTGAATGTAGCAACCCGCGATTACTATGGACAAACTCGTGGTCGCGGTCGTAATAGTGGTCGTGGTCGTGGACAAGGTCGAGGTAGAGGTCGAGGCAATAATCATGGTCATACTAATTTCAAAAATTCGGCAAACCACCAGAAGTGGAAAAATGAAAAAGGAAAAGGTGGGCAAAGTAGCAAAGCTACTAAAAATATATGTCATCGATGTGGAGTCAAAGGTCATTGGTCTCGTACCTGTCGTACGCCAAATCACCTTGCTGATATTTATCAACAATCTCTCAAAAACAAAGAGAAAAATGTTGAGACTCACTTTGCTTATGAAGATGGTGACTTTGATTATAATATGGATCCTACTCATTTTGACCTTGCTGATTTCTTTCCGGATCCAGAAGAAAATATTGATCACCTTAATGAGGAAGGAAGCATCAAGAAATAGATTTCTTTTACTTTCATAAAAAAAAATTGTTAAAGTTTCTTTTGCAAGTTTTTTTTTTTTCAGTGTGTTTCCCTTTGTTATCAGTGTGTTTCCCTTTTGTTCTTATCAATGAAGTTTATCTTTCTAATAATACAATTTATCATGATTTTAGTTACTCTTTTAGTTCTAATTACTTTTCAACTAGATTTTTTTTTGCAAATGTCTAAATACAATATATATAATTTGTCTTTCTCTTCACAAGTTACAATTTTTTTTTCCGACGGATACATTTTGTATCATAAGTTACATATATACATTTATATCGTTTTAAAAACCTTTGAATTGATATACGTTTTTTTTATTTACAAGCTACATGTATATTTTAATTGATACGTAATCATTAAATTGTGATCATTCTTTACAAATGGTCATTATCTCTTGTGAATTGGGATAATTCTTTTAATTATAATCAATTGTGATATCTATTATTCTCTGGTTCATAATAACCTTATTTTTTATTTTTTCTAGAATGAGCATCATAACTAGCACCAATTGAGATATGTGTCTCGCTGACAGTGCAACTACTCACACAATTCTCAAAGATAAGAAATATTTTTCTTATTTAGTGAAGCGAGAAATTAATGTTAATACAATATCTGGAACTACAAAGATAATTGAAGGCTCCGGAAGAGCTAATGTATTATTATATGGAGGAACAAATTTACACATTAAAAATGCATTATATTCCTCAAAGTCTCAAAGAAATTTATTGAGTTTCAAGGATATACGTCTAAATGGGTATCATCTTGAAACTAGAAATGAAGGAGGCATTGAATATCTTTGTATCACTAAACATGATTTGAATAAAACATTTGTATTGAAAAAGTTACCCACTTTTTCCTCTGGTTTGTACTATACTTATATTAGTACAATCGAAACACATGTAGCTGTAAACCAGAAGTTTACAAATCATAATAAATTTGTTGTTTGGCACGACGGGTTGGGTCATCCCGGATCGATAATGATGCGAAAAATAGTTGAAATTCATGTGGTCATCAATTGAAGAACCAGGAGATTCTTCAATCTAACAAGTATCCATGTGCTTCTTGTTCACAAGGGAAGTTGATAATTCGACCATCACCAGTAAAAATTATAAGTGAACCTCTAAATTTTTTAGAGCGTATACATGGTGATATTTGTGGGCCAATACACCCACAATGTGGACCATTTAGATATTTTATGGTTTTAATTGACGCGTCAACTAGATGGTCACATGTTTGTTTATTATCAACTCGCAACCAGGCGTTTGCGAGATTGTTAGCTCAACTAATTCGAATAAGAGCTCATTTCCCTGATTATCCCATCAAGAAAATACGTCTTGATAATGCTGCTGAGTTTTCATCCCAAGCATTTAATGAATATTGTATGTCCATTGGAATTGATATTGGACATCCTGTAGCACATGTTCATACACAAAATGGACTTGCAGAATCACTTATCAAGCGTATACAATTAATTGCAAGACCACTTCTCATGAGATGCAAACTTCCAATTTCTGCTTGGGGACATGCAATTTTGCATGCTGCATCATTAATTCGCATCAGGCCAACAAGTTACAATAACTCTTCTCCCTTAAAATTGGTCTTTGGTCAAGAACCAAATATTTCCCATATCAAATTTTTTGGATGTGCGGTATATGTACCGATTTACCCACCTCAACGCACTAAGATGGGTCTGCAAAGAAGATTGGGAATATATGTTGGATATGAATCTCCATCTATTATTAAATATCTTGAGCCAACAACAGGAGATTTATTTACAGCAAGATTTGCTGATTGTCATTTTGATGAATACAATTTTCCAACATTAGGGGGAGAGAATAATAAACAGTTGGGAAAAGAGATCAGTTGGAATGAATTATCATTGTCTCATCTCTATCCTCGAACAAAACAGTGTGAATTAGAAGTTCAAAAGATAATTCATTTGCAAAGTTTGGCAAATCAATTACTAAATGCATTTACTGATCCAAAAGGTGTGACCAAATCTTATATACCAGTTGTTAATGCTCCGATAAAAACAGATATCCCTGTTGGAAAATCTATTACTTCAAATGAATCTCAACCGCACTTGAAGCGTGGTAGGCCAGTCAGTTCGATCCAAAGATAAAGATCTTCGAATGAAAAAAGGAGCTAAAAATAAAGATGACCCAAGTGAAGATATAAAAACTCCAAAGGAGTCTTTAGGCATAATTAACATTTCAGTCCCAGAAGAGATTGATCAGGTACCTGAAAACATGAAAATAAAGAGATCTCAATAAATTATGTCACTAATGGAATACAATGGAACCGATGTGAAATCAACGTTGATGATGTTTTTGCATATAACATAGCGCTAAATGTGATAAATGATAATGAGGATCATGAACCAAAGTCTATTAAAGACTGTAGACAAAGTGAGAATTGGCCAAAATGGAAAGATGCAATTGAAGCAGAATTAAACTCATTTTCTAAGAGAAATGTATTTGGACCAGTAGTCCGAACACCTGAAGGTGTTAAACCAGTTGGATATAGATGGGTTTTGTGCGGAAGCGAAACGAGAATGGTGAAATTGTTAGATACAAAGCAAGACTCGTCGCTCAAGGTTTTTCACAAAGACCTGAGATTGATTTTAATGAGACATATTCATCTGTAGTTGATGCAACTACTTTTCGATACCTAATTAGCCTTATAACACACGAAGGGCTAAACATGCACATGATAGATGTTGTTACAACTTATTTGTATGGCTCACTTGATAGTGATATTTACATGAAGCTCCCCGAAGGATTTAATTTGCCTGATGTTAATAGTTCGGGATCTAGAGAAAATTACTCCATCAAATTGAACAAGTCCCTCTATGGACTAAAACAATCAGGACGTATGTGGTACAATTGCCTCAGTGAATATTTGCTAAAGGAGGGATATAAAAATGACTCCATTTGTCCATGTATTTTTATGAAAAGATCAGGAAATGATTTTGCTATCATTGCAGTATATGTTGATGACATAAATATTATCGGAACTCCTGAAGAGCTTTCGAAAGCCATAGATTGCTTAAAGAAAGAATTCGAGATGAAAGATTTGGGAAAGACAAAATTTTGTCTTGGATTACAAATTGAGCATTTGAAAAATGGAATTTTTGTACACCAAGAAACTTACATTTTAAAAATGCTAAAGCGATTTTATATGGATAAATCTCATCCGTTGACTACTCCAATGGTAGTTAGATCGCTAGATGTGGAAAAAGATCCGTTCAGACCTCGAGAAGAGGATGAAGAACTACTTGGTCCTGAAGTACCATATCTTAGTGCAATTGGAGCATTGATGTATCTTGCTAATTATACACGTCCTGATATATCATTCTCTGTCAATTTGTTATCAAGATATAGTTCTTCTCCGACACGAAGACATTGGAACGAAGTCAAACATATACTTCGTTATCTTAAACGGACAATGGATATGGGTTTATTTTACCCTAAAATACAAAAATTAGAATTAATTGGTTATGCAGATGCAGGTTATTTGTCAGATCCCCATAATGGCAAATCACAAACAGGTTACTTGTTCACAAGTGGAGATACCGCCATTTCATGGAGATCTGTGAAATAAACCATATCAGCAACATCATCAAATCATGCAGAACTTTTAGCACTACATGAGGCAAGTAGAGAATGTGTTTGGTTAAGATCCTTGATTCAACATATAAAAGGAAATTGTGGTTTATCTTCGGAAGGAATGGATGCAACTGTCATTTATGAAGATAATATTGCATGTATCGCTCAATTAAAGGAAGGGTATATCAAAGGAGATAGAACGAACTAAACATATTTCTCCAAAATTCTTTTTCACGCATGATCTTCAGAAGAGTGGTGATATAACCATTCAACAAATCAGTTCATGTGACAATCTTGCAGACCTTTTTACCAAGTCACTTCCAAGTAAAGTTTTTGAGAAATTAGTTAAAGGGATTGGTCTTCGACGTCTCAGAGATATTTGTTTAGTTGAGGGGGAGAAATAATTATATCATAATAAGGATATTGTACTATTTTTTCTTCACTAGAATTTTTTCCCATTGGGTTTTTTTCTAGTAAAGTTTTAACGAGGCATATCTTTAATGGACATTCAAGGGGAGTGTTATATGGGTGAATGCCCATTAATGTGTATGTTTTTTTGTCTCCTATTTGTGTCCTATAAATAATACTCTCTTTTCATTGTAATACACACATCTAGAAAGCATAACACAATATACTTTCTTCCTCTCTTTATCTACTCTCTTGTTCTTCTTAACTTATTTCATAACAACCCTTAGGGCTTGTTTGGTTGGAGGGAAAGAGGGAGGAAAGAAAGTGTAACACGAAAACCAATGCATGTATTTGGATTACTTTATAAGTTAAATACATTCCTCGAATTCCGTATTTTTCTTCCTTCCTACTTTATTTCCTTCTAACCAAACGGACCCTAAATTTATTCTAATATTCCAGTAATTTCCTTATTACCCTATCTTTAATTAATTTTGATAAAAATAAACAAACATAAAATAACTCCTATTTTCTTACAAAATCTCTAAAAATTAATCTTTTAATCTGTAATAACAAACATGGTCATAACTTGTAGTGTCCCTGTCCCTATATAACGAAAAAAGGAAAAGTCCAAATTTTTTGCAGGAAAACGAGAGTAAGAAAGATGAGTGGGGAAGGGAAAGTGGTGTGTGTAACAGGTGCTGCTGGTTTTATTGCTTCATGGATTGTTAAGTTCCTTCTTCAACGTGGTTACACTGTCAGAGGCACTGTCCGTGACCCAAGTAAGTTCTTCCATGGATTCATCAACAATCTTATCCTTAATTTCTCCTTATATTATCATTATGAATATATTGTGTGCAAGTAGGTAACCCCAAAAAGGTTGAGCACTTGCTTAATCTTGATGGTGCAAAGGAAAGGTTGCAACTCTTTAAGGCAGATCTTTTGGAAGAAGGTTCATTTGAATCTGTTGTTGAGGGCTGTGATGGTGTCTTTCACACTGCTTCACCTGTTCGTTTTGTAGTAAATGACCCACAGGTTCATATCATTCTGTTGTTTATATTCAGTTTGACTCGCCATTAGGCTCTGATACCGTATTAGATTTTGTGTCGAGTTAATTCATCCTTACAAAATGTGTGACTTAGTTTTTTTCGGATACATGTTTCAAAAAATATTCTATTTTTTCATTTTATATCTGTTTATTAGCTTTTATGAAATGTAGATGAATTTCTGATCAAGTGATTTTCACCGGTTACCAAATTTAATCGAGAATAAGAGATCCATTTATGCACAAAATTAAAAAGGACATTGGTGATGTAAGACTTACCAAGTCCTGTGTTTGTCTGCATAATGTAACATGATGAATATATTGTTAAAATTGCAATTTTTCTATTCCTCGTGACATTTCGTCTTTTACTGTTGAGAAGGATTAATGTGCTTTGTGGTGACAACTACACTTTCTAATTGAAATTCAATTCCTTGGGTGCCTGTTATTGATGGTTATATATAGTTGACAAATTATGTGATTAAAGGATAAGCATGACAGGCTAGTGTATACACTGTTAACTTTTGATTTCTTTATTTCAGGCTGAGTTGATTGATCCGGCACTGAAGGGAACACTTAATGTTCTTAAATCATGTGCAAAATCACCATATGTGAAACGAGTTATCTTAACTTCTTCTATTTCTGCTGTTGCATTTAATAAAAGGCCGAAAAATCCTGAAGTCGTCGTTGACGAAACATGGTTTTCAGATCCAGATTTCTGTAGGGAATTAGAGGTTAGTACTGTTTTTCCTAAAAGTTATTAAGACTTAAACTTGAAACTCGTGAACCTAGGACATGCAATACCACATTCTTGATCCTAACTAAATACGGAAACAAATCATAATATATAAAGAAATATGGAAGTTAATCCAAAGAAACAACCTATGTTACCCTAATGACCATTTTACAATTGTCCCTGTCGGGATTTGAACTCAACACTTTGAGATTACATTGCGAAACTCTTACTAGTACCACTGAGCTAGCACCTCAAGTGTACTATCATAACATACTTTTTTTTTATAAATCAACACTAACTTTGTTGCCAACTTCTATTTGTGTTTTCAGTTATGGTACACCCTTTCAAAGACATTAGCTGAGGCTGCTGCCTGGAAATTTGCAAATGAAAACAACATTGACATGGTTGTTATCAACCCAACAATGGTAATAGGACCTCTGTTGCAACCAGAGATTAATGAAAGTGTGGAACCAATTTTAAAACTGTTAAATGGTAATTGTTTCAAAGGCTTACTAACAATTTTAGTTAAAGCTTAAGGCATTTGTATTTTTATAATAATAATAATTATACTTCTTGTCATGCCTAACTGTGTATAACTTCTGTTCTGTTTATATTCTTGATCGATTAGTGCAGTCTTCAACATTAGGTTGAACATTTTACTTTGAGTTATACATCAAACATGCTTTTAGAGTAAAAGTATCTAAACATATATCACTTTACTTCAAACTCAAGTTCATTCGAAATCACTTCTGTCAAATGCTCGCCCAAACACATACTAAAATCTATTTGAGAATGCGTGTTCATGGGTAGATGCTGAAGCCAAATATGTACTGCAGAAAAATGGCTGCAACTCTAGTGTGAATTTCATCCTTCCAAAGAAGTGTTTTAACTACCTCAAACTTCATTATTAGAAGAAATTGATTATTGGTTCTCAAAAGATTGTCTTTATATCAGTCAATTCCTTCAAAATTCAATATGTGAATTTGATTCAGACAAGTACTTGATAGACTAAATTGTCGTAAACTTCAATATTGGGAAACTCAATTTTCTTCGGACAAATGATTCCTAAAAATCTCTGGACCAATATAAGATTTATTGATCATTCTAGTCTACTGAATTTGGATTGGTTTTTTTGTATATTTAAGGTAAATGCATTTCTAGTGACTGTTGTAGTACTTTTCCACCCCTTCCATTCTGTCTTAATCTTCTATTTTTTGTCGTTAATTTCATTGAATTTTTAATGTATTTGTTGCTTTGATTATTTATTAACTGTGAACTTTTGCAATGTGTGACATATTAAGTACTGTCACATATATTCCAGAAAAAGAACTGTGCTGTTGCATAATAGAAGAGTTCTTTGAATTTTTGAATGCAGGTATACCTTTTCCAAATAAAGCTTTTGGATGGGTCGATGTGAAAGATGTAGCTCACGCCCATATTCACGCATATGAGATTCCTTCTGCTAGTGGAAGATATTGTTTGGCAGAGAGAGTGCAACACTATTCAGAAATTGCTAGGATTTTACGCGATATGTACCCAACATTACAAATTTCAGACAAGTAAGTTCATTGCTTTATATCTTTGAGAATGCATATAAAATGTGAATTATTCAATGTATGCCAGAACTGAAACTAAGATACTGGTATTCTGGACACGAGGTCTCCATAAATTGATGCAAAAACAATCTTTCATTCTTTTGTTTATTGTAAGCGTTAATAATTATATTAATACTCATAGTTTTCATCGATAAATTGCAAGTTCTAAAATAACTTGGACACTAAGGATTCAGAAATTAACTTCTCTTTCTTTTGTTAAGCCTAGCACCAGTTAGTTTATACTTTATATTATAGAAATTAAGTACTGAATTTTCAGTGTTGAAATTTTCAATTTTCACAAATATGTCTATTCATCAATATTAAGTCTCCTAATGGCTAGAGATATCGCCAACATAGAGCTTATAAAGCTTAGACAACCCTTTGGTTTTTCGTGATTAAAACCCCAAAGAACAAATAATGAAGATGTGAGTAAAACTTTGTGCAGCCAGAACTGCAATTTAATACACCTCTCAAAGACCTTCAAACATACTTGGAAACGAAGTTTAAACCTTTTACAAAACTTATGAACAAAAAGTATAATTTTGATATAGTCAACAGTCACAATCAATCATATGTTATGATTTAAGTCAAACATTTTTAATGGTTTGACAATAATGACTGATTGAAATTATAAAAGATCTTTACAAAGACTGTATTAAATCCCTAAACTAATTCATCTATTAATTATTCTCCACATATCAAAATTGAGTAGTGGAGGGAAAGTATACACATTGATACACAATTTTACAAACAATCTTGTTTCATTTTCACGTGCTCTGGTTTTAAATGGTTATTTTTTCTTCTTTATTTTCTATTTTTTTTATATTAACATATGTACTCTCTACAATTTTATAAGGTGCGAGGATGATGGACCGTATATGCCAACATATCAAATTTCCAAAGAAAAAGCTAAAAGTTTGGGAATCGAGTTTACTCCTTTCGAAGTTAGCCTCAAGGAGACGGTGGAAAGCTTAAGAGAGAAAAAGATTCTTGATGAAGTGAAAGTAAAGTCCACTTGGTAGAATAACATTTCTGATTGCTGTTGAAAAAATAAACGTCGACAACATCAATCAGTGTTCACTTTGTGATTATTATAAATTAGTTTTTTATTATTTAAAGGATTATAAACTTTGTTGTTGAGAAGGAATTATCATTGTGAAATAAGGTGTGTAAACTTTGAATTAGCGAAATGAGTTAATATTATTTGACAATATAACAAGTTACTTCAGTTTGTAAGTAGGGGAATGTCTATAAAACATCGGATTGTCGGCTTCGCAGGGGTGATGCCAAATTCTTGAGGAATTGAACTGAATCTACTAAACCCTGCTATAGGACTCTACTTCAAACTGAATAGGGATTTTTGTAACCTACAAATAGAGCCGCAAGACTCACCCGAGCAACAAACTCGATTGGTTGCTCCATATAGACTCTCTCTCAGCTAAATCACCACGTAAACGTGAATCATCTTTGTAACTAGAAAAAAAGTCTTATCATTGTCAAGACAAACCCCTAAAGTGATCCTACTTACCATTTGATTCCATTTTCATTGTAAATAATACCCATCTCTAAATTGGTCACTCATATCGACATTTCTCATAGTACTTCCTTCTGTGTCATTTATAGACACCAAAATTTTAAAAGTGATTGTTCACATTAAGTTTCAATAAAAGCTATAATTAATCTTGCTAAAGAGACAACCATCACACATCAACAACTGAGGGGGGGTGGGGGGATGGGTAGCTCAATTGGTTAAGCTGATCAGTTGAGCTAAGGGTTAAGGAGCTGGTTCGAATCATAGCAAAGGAGAAAATTAACAATTGTACTAATATACTAACAACTAACATTGCCTATAAAAAAAAAACAACATTGTGCTTAGTAATCAATTTTCATTCAAACAACAATTGGTGCACTTACATTCAATAAAAATACAAGATACTCCATAAAAAATATAATACAATGATGACTTACAATTAATTTGCTAAAAAAGAACAAAAAGAAACAACGAGAATAATTACAAATCCACGATGATTTATTGTTGTCTTGAAATGTCTGGCAGGAGTTATGTCTGGGAAGTGAAGAGGATCCTAACTCGTTTGACAGTGATTTGAGTTGTAGATGTAATTAGCGACCATGCCATCATTTATCTCTTGACATTAATCTTGATTTGTCCTGTTGCAACAATGCTTTAACTATGCTGTATAAAGTTTCTTCTTATAATTGCGCAGCTGAACTCTAGAATATACTGAAATAATGATGAAAATAAACCCAACAAACATAATTACACCATAGATGATTCTAATAGATGTATTATTGTAACGTGTAGGGGATATTATCGCCATAGAATATAGAAAAAGAAAGGGAAAAATAAACATTTGAGTCATCAGTCCATAGCCTAAAGCCCCACTTGGGCTCAGAATAAGTATTGACAGCGTTGATACCAAAAAGGAAAAAAAATTCATATATGAAAAGATAGAAAATCTAAATTTGGACATGACTGATGTCCCAGCACTTCCTAGGGTAGAATTTGAGGAAGAATTGTTGTCACTACTGTCACCAGCATTAGCTTGATAAAATCCACCAGGAGGACTCATAACTGATTGATAGGTTGCAGTTATGAGAAGAGTCGCAATGATCATCCAAGCGTTACGCTGTTCATCCGATACTAGATTTTTAATGCGATGTGTATAAATTTTCATTCTATGCTCAATTGTGACAATCAATTTAAGCTTATCTGCAAGTGTTAGAGAATAATATCTGCAAGAGATTTGTGAGCCAGGATATGCTCCTGCACTAGACAATAATTTCTTAATTTCTTCATTGATTGACATGTCTAATGCTGTTTTTCCCTCCAAGTTCTTTGCGTTCAGTTTTATATCAGTCTTTATCAACAACTTAATCATTTCCTGTTCTACCAAGTAATTGAACAACAAAAGATTTGTTAGATATCATTCATAATATTAGCAACTAAAATCTTCACAAGTATATAGCTAGTTGCTACACTACAATATAACTTAGGGTTAATAAGTTTTTTACTTGTGAGCAAGTTTTGGTTTTGCCCTTAGTAATTTTTTTTTGTTACCTTCAAGAATATGAAACTTTCATCATTTACTCCATCAATTGACTTTTTACTTGACACGTCGGCATAAAAAAATACATTGAGGATAAACGATAGAATCTTCACTTTATAGTGTAATAAAAAAACAAATTTTACAACGGTAACTAAAATTCGCCATGGGATTGGATTCTCAACCATTCATCTCTTAAAATGTAAATTATTGTGCTATTAAAATCTGTTTTGCAATCTATTCCTTCATATATTATGAGCACCTACATTCTCCCGGATTCGATTATAAACGATATTGAAAGGTTGATTAATTCTTTTTGGTGGGGTGGCGGTACAAATCATAAAGGGATTCGTTGGCTTGCATGGGATAAATTAGCTCGACCTAAATGTGATGGTGGGTTGGGATTTCGCAACTTTAAGGCCTTCAACATGTCCATGGTGGCCAAACAAGCTTGGAACTTTGTGACAAATCCTCATACTTTGGTGGCGGCTCGGTTATACAAAGCTAGGTACTTTCCTCATTCTTCACTTTTTGATGCAAAAATTGGCAACAATCCTAGCTTTGCGTGGCGGAGTATTTGGAAGTCACGTGATGTTCTTGTGACTGGTTGTAGGTGGAGGATCGGTGATGGTAGAAACATTAATATTATGACTGATTCATGGTTACGTGAAGAGGAATCATTCTGGATGCCAGCACCCCAACATCAAAGTTTGTACAATTTATGTGTTCGTGACTTGTTGATGACTGATGTAAAAGCTTGGGATAGTCATAAAATTCACTCTCTTTTCTCAGATTCGGTGGCAGAATGTATCATCAATACCCCCTTATTTGATGGCCATGAGGTAGACCAATTAGTGTGGCATTTTGAAACTCATGGAAAGTATACCGTCAAGTCTGGTTATAAGCACTTTATGAGGAGGTTTGTTACTACAAGTAACTCCATGGTGGAAGGTGAATGGGAGTACCTTTGGAAATGCAAGTCACCTCCAAAGATGAAACACTTTCTTTGGCGAGTCTGCCGCGAGTGCCTACCAACCAGAGCAAGACTTGAGGATCGCTTTGTGCAGTGTCCGAGGGAGTGCCCGATGTGTTCTAACGATGTGGAAGATGATTGGCATGTGTTCTTTGGATGTAGTGAGAATAAGCAAGTTTGGGTGGAAGCTGGGTTAGATAGGATTATCTCTCCTAGACTGCAAATTTTTAACAGTGTTAATGCCTTATTTTTTGATATTTGTAGAAATGAAACAGCTGAGATTGCAGGGACAGTTGCCACCATTGCTTGGCATATTTGGCAAAATAGAAATAACCATGTATGGAACAACATCAAGGACACGGCAAAGACTGTGGCGATTAGAGCTAATCATGCGTTTGGTGAGTGGAAAGCGGTCGTTGAAGTGCAGCAAACAAGCAGCTCGCAAGCCACTGCTGCCAATCAGGTTCACTCCTCTCTTTCGTCCAATCCGCGCGCGCTAGCAAGTGGTTCAGACCAGTTGCGATGGCAGCGCCCCATTCATGGGTGGAGGAAGTGCAATGTTGATGCTAGCTTCTTCCCTGGCCTTAGGAAAACAAGTTGGGGTTGGTGTTTCCGGGATGCAGCTGGTCACTTTCTTGGTGCAGGGACAAATACAATAAATCAATTACTTACAACGGTGGAAGGAGAAGCCATGGCACTATTGGAAAGTATGCGGCATGCAAAGGTTCAAGGATGGTCCAATATTGTTTTTGAGAGTGACTCCAAGATTGTGGTTGATGCCATTCATTCTATTATGGATGGTATCTCTGAATTTAGTGTGATAGTTTCGTCGATTCGGGCTCTTTTAAATTGTACTCCGAACTTTGAGGTTAAGTTCGTTAGGCGACAAGCGAACCAGGCGGCTCATACACTAGCTAGGGTGGCCGGTTCTTGGTCTAGTCGCATGTGTTTTGATCATATCCCTTCTTGTATTGATTCTATTATTATTAATGAGATGAGTTGATTTTGTTTGCTTCAAAAAAAAAATAAAAAAAAATGTAAGGTTTAGATTGCAGTGGATAAAATAAAGTAAGGGAATAGATCCTTTCCCCTTCTCCATAATTTAATTGATTAATTTTGCAAGTTAAGGGAACATTAAATTACCTTTAGATCGTAATTTAGCGCTGAAATGTGCAAAATGGTGTTGTCATCCTCATCCCCCTGATTTAGTATTTTATCTTCTAACTCAAAAGCACCCCTCTTGGTATTTTTCCTAAGAAAGCAAACAAGAAGATAAAGAGCCTCATAGTTATTATTTTTCACAGCAATATGCAGTGCAGTCTCACCCCTCACAGTCACATCTTCAATGGAATCCGGACAAGCATTAAGAAACTCCGCTAAAATGTCAATCTCTCCAATTTGAGTTGCAAAATGAAGAGGAGTCCAGCCTTCCCTCCCTTTGACTCTAACAAGGTCATTGTTGACGTTAACAAAACACAACACCATCCTCATTTTTTGGTTTTGTATAGCAAGGTGGATAGGGCTCCATCCTTGCAGATTTAGCTTGACAGCAAATGAAGGTTTCAAATTCATGATTTCAGTTGCAAAAGGAAGATGGCCCTTATATGCCGCGATATGAAGAGGAGTTTCAACAAATTGATCCGAATCTATATCCGTCAAAATTGATGGTTTATCGTTAATTACAGCATAGAGGTGGTCTATGTTACCCTCTTCTGCCGCATGTTTAAGTTGTTGATCAAAGTTCGACATTGGCTTTGTTTCAAACTGCAACTCCTTTATTCCTCTGTAAGAGCTATTTCAAACTTCAATCGTTAATGTATATATAACCCTCTACTACTGTTCTTTACCACATATATTATATTCTATTCCAACAACTCTTTGCCATACAAATATTTAATTTTTTTAAAGAATTGTTTTCATTTATCCTTATAAAATACTCCCTCTGTCCCAAAATATAAAAAAAATAAAAAAAAACTCAAATTTTTTGTCCCAAAATATAAGAGAAAAAGTCCAAATATGTATCTTTTCAAGAAAAGTTTACTCTCTCTTCTACTTTTTCTATAATCAATAACTAATAAAAATTATTTTTACATCTTCCCATACAACTTTTTAAAAAAAACATACTCTCAATCATTATATTTTACTTTTTCTTAATAAGTGTGATTTTTGTTTTCTCTCTTACATTTTGGGACGAATGGAGTACTCCCTTTATCCCAAAATATAAAAAAAAAATAATACTTTTTTTTGAAGAACTTAAATTAGAACCGAACATAATTGAACTAGAGCCTCCGAGGAGCACAATCTCAGGTCCTAAACCGATACCACCGGATCAACTCAAGTGGATTAAAAAAAAACATAAATATGAGAATTTGAAGTATGATTTTCTGGTGTTTTTCTTGAAATAAATTGCATGGTAAAGATGTGAAAATAATTTGCATCCAGATCTGTATTGTTGACGAACTTGGTCTTTGTTTGAATATGTCTATCCGAACCAAATAAACGCTGTTACTAACAATACGGGAAAACAAAAATACTGCACAAGACGAAAAATCTAAGCACCACACAAAACAGGAAAATAAAGTGTCATACTGAAACGACGAAATCACAACAAAACTAAAAAAAATTCTAAGTGATATAAAAATCACTTATTTAAATTTAAAGAAGAAAAGTAAAATACACATAAGTAATTTTGGATCAAGAAAATACCAAAATCATCCCTTTTCTAAACCAAGAAGAATGAAAAAAACTTTGAGAGAGAGAAAAGAATATTAGGGGCATTGATTGAAATTCATGTTATTTCCTACTGTTGTCATTATAACATCCTCATCTATTTCCATCACCAGCCTTTTTTTCTTCCTTAAACACACATATGGTCATGACTCGAGTTCATTGATTGGTCTAAGTCTCCTCCTTCTATCAGCAAATAATTGTGGTGTAAAAGAGTTTCTATTAAGATTGGTCTAGATCGAATTATAAGATTGGTATGTCACGATGCAATATTTCACACCATTATTTTGAGAAAAACAATTTCAAAACTCTAAATTTTAGCGTGAAATACTAGCATTTTACACTCATTATTTATATATACAATAAGGTGTAAATTTATTAAAATGAGTCTAAATAACAAACAATTTACACCCAATATAATTAAAAACCGGTGTAAAATAGTTGTAATTCAATGTAAATAATGAAAATTTTACGCCCGATTTAAATAAAAATTTGTGTAATATATATTTTTTAACACCTTTTTACTATCGGTGTAAATTCTTCATACAGATCTCACCGATTGAAAGTACACTGAATCCAAAACGGTATAATATCTAAAAAAAATGGATGTTAAAACTTTTTTTCAAGTGAATACCTACTTTGGCCTTACTCCATCATCGCCATTTGGTCAACTCGGACACCTGCCCTCGCTGCAATACTCATGTGGAAACTATCATCCACTGCCTCTGTGATTGCAGCCATTCTGCACAAATCTGGCACCAAGTTGGGTTTCAAGATCCTGATTTCTTCACCTCCACTTGCGTCAAGGATTGGATCCGCCATGGCACCACCTCCTCCAGGGCTCTAGCATACCTTATTCCTTGCCACTCTTTGGTGGACTTGGAGGAACCGGAATAGAATGTGCATTATCAAGAATTTTGGTCTCTTTATTACATCATCTGCAACATCCACAACACGGCCAACACTATCATCTATGTTGAGACAAAAAAAATTTGGTACATGTTTTAATTACAACAAATTTAATGAAATAAATGTTAAGTTTTATGAATGATAATCAACTGATATTTGCACTTGAGATTTTATGTTGAAAGCTAGATAATGATAAAAGTGGACAAGTTAAAGGTTACTCACATCAACAAGTGCATTTTATATACTTAATGATTAAAGATTTTTTTAAGGGATATTGTTTGAATCATAAGAGGATTCATTGAAAGGTTTGATCGGATGAATTCGTATATAAAATCAATGACTGTAAGTGCACAGTCGTGTCAAATAGTTTTAAAAGATTATCGAACCCAAAGGACCAATGTGTTGGAACAAAGGTGGTTCAGATCTACACCTTTGAGTTTTGATAATGACAAAGTATTAATGAACAATAGGGTATTTTAATATTTATTCTAAGTGTGCAGATAAAATGAAGTTATGAATGATCACACTTATGATAAGAAGCTCTGAAACAAGCTTTATAAAGGATATCAGAAGCAAGGATATCAGAAGCAACGATATCAGAAGCAATGATATCAGAAGCAAGTAGATCAGAAGCAACATGAATAAGAATCTACTACAACTCAGAAGCGAACAACTCAGAAGTATAGTTGATCAGAAGCTAGATAGTTTCAGAAGCTGAAGACTCAGAAGCTATGTTGGGTACATAGGTTCTGAATGACAAGCCAAAATGTCAGTGTTAATTGATAGTGATTCAATGATTGGAAATCATTTGAATTAAAGGTTGTGATTGATTGTGAAATCATAGTACTACATCCTTATCATCAAGGATAATAACGTTAGTACTATTTTACCTCATAAGGGCGAATATTCTCATACAAAAGGAATGAATGGATAAGCGTTACCAAAAATGGTAAATATCCCATGTTACCTTTGTCCTTTCACAGTTGGCTTGACAATGACCTCTGCAACGGTCATTATCTTCAAATAGAGAACTGCAATTTGAAGATTAAGGACATACACACTCACAATCAAAGCTACAACATATACTCTGTTTTTGAGACTGCAACCACTGCTTCTGAAACTTATTCTGTTGTGCTTCTGACACTATGTTTTTCTATTTCATTAGGAATTATGTGTTAGAGTCTTAGAGTCTTGAGTTGTAACTTTAAGTGAACTCTTGATTTTAACATCAAGTGTTCTTCACTTTATTATTATTTAGTTTTGTGTAAGAAGTCTCTTGCTAGTGAGCTTGAGCAAGTAGGAAGTCTCTTACTAGTGTGTTTGAGCATTGTATAATCTAGGTGATTATAGTGAAATCCCTTGGAAGTGCAAGGGGACTGAACTACTCTCGATTTGTGAGAGGAACCAATATAAAATTATTCGTCTCGTCTCTCTCTATCTTTTATCTTTGCGTGTGTGTTAATTGTGTTTATTTATCCGCTGGTGATTCTGACAAGTTCTCAGAACTTGGAAGAAGTTTTTAAAATACCAAAACACAATTCAACCCCCCCTTCTTGTGTTTTTCACACCTTCAATTGGTATCTAGAGCCCCGGTTTGTTGCGAATCACTTAACAGTGAAAAAAAATCCTAAAAAACACTATGTCTGGAGGATAAAGTCCAGAACATAATACAAAGAAGACTGAGATTCACTATGACTACAATAGTGAAAAATCTAAGAAATCTGGTGTAAACTACAGCAAAGCACCAAAGTTCAATGGTGATCAATCAACCTTCGCTTGGTGGAAATACAAAATCTATCCTCATATCATAGCAGAAGATGAAGGTTTGTGGGATATCATTGAAGAAGGTGTTAGTTTTCAAGATAAGTTGGATGAAGATGCTAAGACTACAGCAGCTGTTAAGAAGACCTTCACAGTTGAGCAGAAGAAAGAATGGAAAAGACACAACAGAGCTATATTTATCCTTGCTAGCTGTATCACTCATGATGAGTTTTTGAAACTTGGAAACAGATCTAGTGCTAAGGGTATTTATGATTCTTTGTGTGCTACTTATGAAGGAAACCAACAAGTGAAAGAAGCAAAGGCTAATCTTCTGGTTCATCAGTATGAAATGTTTAAGATGAAAGACAATGAAAACATTGAAGAAATGTATGCAAGGTTTAAAATCTTGGTTTCAGGTCTTGGAGTCTTAAAGAAAAGTTATTGTTGAGGCAAAATCCCAATTTATTGTTTTAAAGATAACAAACCTCTTAATTATATTTTAATGTATAATTTTGGTCATTGTGTTATCTAACAAGTGCTTTTGAGTGATATTAAAAAGATAGGAATTATTATGCAAAGCAAAACATTTGATATCAGCTCTGAGAATGATACAAGAAAGACAGACATCATTCTCTCATCATTCTCTGGACTCCAACGTGTTTGTTCTTCAAAGCCAAAGCACTTATTTATTTTAAGTGATAAATGAACAAGACAAAGGAGGACTTTTCATGAGAATTTAAGCACAAGATCTCTACAGCAACAATTCCTTTATGGCAAGAATCTTGATCAAACATCTTATGGGACTTACTATTCTAAGCCATCACATGGAGCATGTGCCAAGGAATGTTCTTTGACCTCAAGACATAATAAATTATCATTTGAATTTATTATGATGGAAATGAACATAGACCAATGAGGAGAAGACAACAACTCTTTCACTATGAGTTGTTATGTACTTGCAAAGGATTATTTAATGTTCATTCTCCAAGAAGTAGAAGTCAATCACCAACAAAGGCTACACTCCACTATTCATCAAGGTTGTACTTGCAAAAGTACTTTTCTACATAGCCTTGATCAGATTACAGCTGGTTACTTGAAGATAAAGCT
Source organism: Trifolium dubium (assembly GCA_951804385.1). Classification (NCBI taxonomy): domain Eukaryota; kingdom Viridiplantae; phylum Streptophyta; class Magnoliopsida; order Fabales; family Fabaceae; genus Trifolium; species Trifolium dubium. The sequence continues at coordinate 15,261,038 of OX638063.1, forward strand.
GTCCCCACACCATTCTCCCACTATTCTATGAAGACATCACAAGAGAATGTACACAGTTCTGTGAGAATGTTCTTTCATCATTCTCCCTGAAGCATTGTTCTCATATGACAGCAAAATTCAAAGGCAACGGTCACACTTGCTCATCAAGTAATGGAAGTACAATGCCAGCTCATCAAGACGCTCCTCTTGGAGAACATTCTCAGAACATTCTCCAGCTTACTCCCAGTTTGTGAGTAACGGCTAGTTCATTGTTCTCTGATTTTCTAACACATTCTCCAAGATTCCAAAGGCTCTTCAACAAGTATAAATAGCATGGAATACAGCAGGAGCAAAGCAAGAGTTTTGAAGCAACATCAATCATCAATTACTTGTCTTTTACGCACAAGAAACACAAACTCTTCTTTTGATCTCTTTCACTCCAAAGCTTCACAATTGCATACTTGGATCAGCAATTCATTTGAGTGATTTTCAGAGAGATTTTTATAGTTACTAAGAAAGCTTTATAAACCTGGTTTGGTTTGTTGTTAAGCTTTAGATCCAAACAACTCTTTGTAATAAGAAAAGAACTTGCTCATCAATACGTTACTATTGGTTGAGCAACTACCTTAGAAGGAAAGGTAGAGATCACCTTGGGTATAAGGTGGAAGATAAGCTTGTATAGCTTGACAGAAGTTTTTGGTCTTGGGATTAAGATCAAAAGAGAATAGTGGAAACCCTCACTTGGTGTGGGAAACTGGACTAGCCCAATTAAGGGTGAACCAGTATAAACTCTTTGTGTTATACTCTTTCTCTTTATCCTTATTCTCTTGCAAAACAGACACACTTACACACACCATAATATTCTGAAAGAATATTCCAAGAACGTTCTCTGCAATCTAACATAGACTGATCAGAGAACATTCTTTCAACATTCTCTGTTTTCTGTTTTGACTTAATTCTTTCATTTAAGTTTTGATTTATCATATAACTTATACTACTAACAAATTGAGTTTATTTTTAAAGGGTCACAATTCAAACCCCCCTTTCTTGTGAAAAACTTTGCTACTTCAATTGGCATCAGAGCCTGGTTTCTAAGACTGAGCATCTAACAAGTGCTAGAGGAAAAGATTCAGGAAGGAAATAATGACTAAAGGCGCAAAGTTTATAGCTGAAGGAGGATCATCAAATAGACCACCTCTATTTGAAGGAGAAGACTATTACTATTGGAAAGACAAAATGGAGTTATTTCTTAGATCACAAGACAACTACATGTGGTCAGTTATTGAGCATGGAAAATTTGAACCAACTATCACAGACAAAGATGTCACAAAGCCAAAGCCTCAAGATCAATGGACTACTCAAGAATCAGACAGAGTGCTCCTAAATATCAAAGCTAAGTTATTCTTGAAAAGTGCTTTATCTAGAGAAGAGTGTGATAGATTCATGGAATGCAAAACAGCAAAGGAGATGTGGGAAACATTACAAACACATCATGAAGGAACTAGTCATGTCAAAGAAACAAGAATTGACATTGGAACAAACCAATCAAGAAGAAGATGATTGCATTGGATACTCAAGTGACAGAATGTTCTCAGAATGATGAAGATGAAGGTGATTTCCTACAAGAAGATAATGTGGAAGAATTAGCACTTATCACCAGAAGAATCCAAAGGCTGCTGATGAGAAAGAATCAACTCAAAGGAAAATTCCCAGCTAGAAGAAATGGAATCAAACCTGAAACAGACCTAAGCAAAGTAAAATGCTATGGTTGTGAGCAATTTGGACATTACAAAAATGAATGTCCAAAAGCAAAGAAATCATCCTTCAGCAAGAAATCATTGATGTCTACATGGGATGAAACAGATGAAGATGAAGAAGAACAAGAAGCCAACGTATGTCTTATGACAAAATCAAACTCAGAGGTAACTCTTGATCCTTGTGCATCATGTCAAAAAACTGAACATTTATTTGATAACTTATTATATGATTCTCAACTTACTGCTCAAAAAAATGGACAACTCAAAAATGAGATTACTATGATAACTTTAGAAAAAGATAAATATAAAACTGAGGTAGACAAACTAAATAAAATTATCTTTAGCATGCAAGAAAGTCATAGAATAGAAATTGAGAAACTTAGTGGTGAAATAAGGTCTCAAGAATGTTCTAAACTTCAAGAAGAAAATAGTTTTTTGAAACAGACCATTGTTGAATTAGAAAATGATATTACTTGCTTTGTAAACTCCACAAAAACTTTTGAAAATATCATGGGATCACAAGTTGGAGCTATAGACAAAACAGGAGTAGGTTTTAGAAATCATCAAAGTCAAAATCTATATAAAAAGTTTTTTGTTCCTCAAAAGAGTCAAAAAGTGGTAAAATATAAATGTACTTTCTGTAACAAAGAAGGGCATCTTGAAAGATTCTGTTTTAGAAAAAATAGGAAGTTGAAATATGAAAGAAATCTCCAGAGAGAACATTCTCATAACGTTCTCGGAAAGTATCAACAGAACAGGAGAACATTCTCCAGACATTCTCAACGGAATTATTCTCAGAATAATCAGAGAAACTTTTTAGATAATGAAACCTCTGTTAAAGAACTTTCATATCCTAGTAAAAGAAGACCTTTCAAGAGACAAACTAACTCTCAAGGACCCAAAAGATTATGGGTACCTAAGTCACTATTAACATCAAATGCAGGAATGTCATCTAGCAGTCAAGAAAAAGCCATGGTACTTGGACAGTGGTTGCTCAAGACATATGATTGGAGATAAACAAAACTTCTTATCACTTGTTGAAGAGGATGGTGGCACAGTCACTTTTGGAAACAATGAAAAGGCTAGAATAAGAGGTAAAGGCACCATTGGTAAGGTTGATTCTGGCAAGATTGAAAATGTGCAATATGTTGTTGGTCTTAAACATAACTTGTTGAGCATAAGTCAATTATGTGACAATGGTTATGAAGTTGTTTTTCAACCCCTCACTTGTCAAATTAAAAAATCTCTTTCAAATGAAATCTTATTTACTGGTTCAAGAAAAGGAAATATGTATGTCTTCTACTTAGATGAACTTCCTGTTGAATCTTGCTTTGTCTCTCTTGAAAATGACAAATGGATTTGGCACAAAAGGACTGGTCATGTAAGCATGAAAACAATTTCAAAACTTTCCAAACTTGGCCTAGTAAGAGGTTTACCAAAAATTAGTTTTGATGTAGATAAAGTATGTGAATCATGTACAAGAGGAAAACAAGTCAAAAGTAGTTTCAAACCAAAAGATTTTGTATCATCAAAGAAACCTCTTGAACTACTTCACATGGATTTATTTGGACCTATCAAAACTACTAGTCTTGGTGGTAAAAATTATGGTTTTGTCATTGTTGATGATTTTTCAAGATTTACATGGGTTTTGTTTTTAAAACATAAAGATGAATCCTTTGAGGCATTTAAAGCTTTTTGCTTAAGGGTTCAAAATGAAAAAGACTCCAAAATCATTTCAGTAAGAAGTGATCATGGAGGAGATTTTGAAAATTCTTTATTTGAATCATACTTTGATGAAAATGGCATATTTCACAATTTCTCTTGTCCAAGAACTCCTCAACAAAATGGTGTTGTTGAAAGAAAAAATAGAACATTGCAAGAAATGGCTAGGACAATGTTGAATGAATCAAATGTGGAGAAATACTTTTGGGCTGAAGCTGTCAACACTGCCTGCTACATTTTGAATAGAGTAACCATTAGAAAAATTCTCAACAAAACACCCTATGAACTTTGGAAAGAGAGGACACCAAATGTTTCATACTTTCATATCTTTGGATGCTACTGCTACATCTTAAACATCAAAGATAACTTGGGAAAATTTGATTCAAAGTCAGACAAGGGAATATTCTTGGGTTATTCTCTCACATCTAAAGCCTACAGAATCTACAACCTTAGAACCCAAACAGTAGAAGAAAATATGCATGTCAAGTTTGATGAGTTTGAAGAACAAATAAACCCAAATGTCATCACTGAAGAAAAGGAAGAAGAAGAAAGTGAGAAAAATTCCCAACCTCATAACAATGAAGAACCTTCAACAAACAATGATGAAGAACCACCTCTCAATGTTGATCAAGAGTCATTACCTAGTGTTCCTAAAACATGGAGATTAGTGAACAATCATCCTCAAGATCAAATTATTGGAAACACTGAAGATGGTGTAAGAACTAGAAGAGCTCTTCAAAATTTGGAGAATGATCTCGCAATGATCTCTCAAATTGATCCTAGATCTATTGATGATGCTATCTCTGATGAATCATGGGTTGAAGCTATGAAAGAAGAATTGCTACAATTTGAGAAGAATAAAGTATGGGATTTAGTACCACATCCTCAAGATCATTCAATCATTGGAACAAGATGGGTGTTCAGAAACAAGCTTGATGAAGATGGCAAGGTAATCAGAAATAAAGCTAGACTTGTAGCACAAGGTTACAATCAACAAGAAGGTATTGACTATGATGAAACCTTTGCTCCAGTTGCCAGGTTAGAAGCAATAAGAATTTTACTTGCATATGCATCACATAAATGCTTTAAACTTTTTCAAATGGATGTGAAAAGTGCTTTTTTAAATGGCTTTCTGAATGAGGAAGTTTATGTGCATCAACCTCCTGGTTTTATTGATGAACATAAACCTAATCATGTTTATAAACTTACCAAAGCTCTTTATGGACTTAAACAAGCTCCAAGAGCATGGTATGATAGATTGAGCACCTTTTTACTTAAAAATGGTTTTTCTAGAGGAAAAATAGATACTACTCTTTTTATAAAAACTAACAAGGAAGAATTGCTTATTGTTCAAGTATATGTTGATGATATTATTTTTGGAGCTACTAATGAAAAAATGTGTGAAGCTTTTTCTAACCTTATGCAAAGTGAATTCGAAATGAGCATGATGGGAGAACTTAGATTTTTCCTTGGCTTACAAATCAAGCAACAAAGTGATGGCATTTTTATTAGTCAAGAAAAATACATCAAGGATTTACTCAAGAAATACAAGATGAATGAAGCCAAAATCATGTCAACTCCTATGCATCCATCAACAAGTCTAGACAAGGATGAAAATGGTAAAAATGTATCTGAAAAGGAGTATAGAGGAATGATTGGATCTCTTTTATACTTAACTGCAAGCAGGCCTGACATTGTATTCTCAGTGGGCATTTGTGCAAGATTTCAAAGTGCTCCCAAAGAATCTCATTTAACTGCAGTCAAAAGAATCTTCAGATATTTGGTGGGAACACCTGATGTAGGCATATGGTACAAAAAGGGTACTCATTTTGATCTAAAAGCCTATTGTGATGCTGATTATGCTGGTGACAAATTAGAAAGAAAAAGCACAAGTGGTGCTTGTCAACTTCTTGGTGAAGCTCTAGTCAGTTGGTCATGCAGAAAACAGAACACCATAGCACTCTCAACAACTGAAGCAGAATATGTGTCTGCAGCAAATTGTTGTTCTCAAGTGATATGGATCAGAAACCAACTTGAAGACTTCTCATTAAGGTACACAAACATTCAAATTCTTTGTGATAATACTAGTGCTATTAATTTGTCAAAAAATCCCATTCAGCATTCTAGGTCAAAACACATTGAAATCAAGCATCATTTTATACGTGATCATGTTAGTAAAAAGGAAGTTGAATTAGTTTTTGTGGATACTGAAAATCAACTTGCTGATATTTTTACTAAACCATTGGTTGAGGATCGTTTCTTTTTTATCAAAGAAAATTTGAAAATCATCAAAAATCCCAATTCCTTGTGAAACACGTTTTTAGGAGAATGAAATGAGAACATTCTCTAAAAATTTTATGACTTTGGCTTTCAGTCATCCATATGCATTTTATGTGTTTTCATATTATTTTTTGGTAGTACATGTTCTTGGAGAATGAAATCTTTTAAGTCCCCTTGTTGTACTTAGGCTATCTCCCTACAAACCTTTTTAATAGTAAAAAGTACCATCATTACTATCTTAAATAGTGCCCACCATACCTCATCTTTTCACACACCTAAGCCTATCAACTCTCTTTTACCAAAACTTCCCTCTACTTTGTCTCTCTCTCTCTCCAAAACCGTTCCTTCTTCTTCTCTCCACTACCAATCAGTTTTTTTTTCAAAAACTCAAAATCCAACAATGGCTAGAACCAAAGTTCCCGTCATGAGAAGAAACCGAACACCATCTGTTTCACCTTCTCCTCCCCGTTCTCCCTCACCTCCGTCACCACCGTCACCTCCACCATCTGAAAACCACTCTGACTCATCTCACAGTGAAATGGGTCATGAAGATCTATCTAAAGCTCTAATTGTTTTCGTCCCTCCACAAGAAGAAACCTTTTCTGATCTTTCTTTGAACAATCTCTCAACTGAACCCTCTTCACCTAAACCTTTGTCTCCGCTGCAAAACCCCTCTTCTCCAAATGTCACTGTAGCAAGTGAACATAACTTCTCTCCTTCACAAAATCCTTCACCTAAACCTTCTGATGTGGCACAAACTGATGAACACCTTCAATCATCTTCTCCTAAACCTGTTTCTCCTTCACCCAACTCCTCATCTTCCCTAAATTTCTCTGACCCACCTTCTCCTACACGAAACATTGTTGAACAAAATCAACAAACACCCTCTGCTGAGCCTAACACACAATCACCCTCTTATGTGCGAAAAATGAGAAGAACAAAGTCTTTTGATGCATGCACCGTTAGGAGGTCTGCACGCATTCTGTCTGGGTTTGGCACTAAGAGAAATGTGGTTATCGACAACACTGTCCATACCATATCTGATTCGGATGAAGAAGAAGAAAAAGAAGAAACACGTGAGAAATCTCCACCCATCATCACTTTGAAAAAGGCTGCTTCATCTCCCAAAACTAAACCAACCCCTTCTCCTGCCAAAACTGAACCTGTCAAAGAGAGAAAAAGAAAAGAAAAAGTTTCAGTTGCTGAGAAAAAGCCAAGGCAGAGAAATGTACCCTTGATTCACCATGATCAGAAAGAGAAGTTCAATGATTATTGGAAAATCAAACCAATCAGTGCTGGAAAGTACTTTGATTTTGATGAGTTAAAGAAGAATGGCATTGACTTGACCAAGTTCACTGATCCAATGAATTGGACTTCTTTCTTCAAGATTAAAGAATCCATTTTTCCACTGTTGATTCAAGCTTTCTACTTCAATGCCAAGGTCAGTCCTGACAAGGATGTGTTAGTATCCAACCTTAAAGGAGTTGAGATTAAGCTTACTCCTGAGATTATTGGAGATTTGTTGGATATTCCTTGTGATGGAAGCACTCTCTATGGGGGAGATTGGTATGAGGATCTTAAGTTGTACAAGGATGAGCTCATTGTGAAGATGTTCACAAGTGAAGGAGCAATGATGACCAAACCTACTTCATCAAAACTTCAACATGATTACAAATTGCTGCACAGTTTGTGTCTTCACAATATCTTTCCAAAGAGTGGAAGCAAGGACAAGGTCACTGACAATGATATGTTAGTAATGTATCATTTGTACAGAGGTAAGACACTTTCACTTCCTCATATCATTCTACACCATATGATGCATACTGCACTGTCTGGAACTAGGAAAGTTGCCCTGCCATATGGTATGCTGTTGACTAGAATTTTTGAGAAATTTGAGGTTGATTTATCTGGGTACATTAGTGAAAATGCATGCTCAGTTTTTAATGGAAAGAATCTGAGTCATATGAAGAAGGAGTTTGATGAAAAGGCTGAGAGAATCACTGGTTTAAAGAGAAAAAGAGAAGCAACACCTGAGGAGAATGTTGCAGGAGAACATCAAGAGAATGTTCTCCCAGAAGAAAATGTTGCAGGGGAACGTCAGGAGAACGTTCTCCCAGAGACTGAGGTTGCAGGAGAACAACAAGAGAACGTTCTCCCTGCCATGGAAAACACCTCAACTCTTTTTGGAGCCTCTACTGATACCCTTCCATCATATTGGGACACCTCTTTACACTTTGGAACATCTTTTACCAACCATCCACCAAGAACCGGTAAACAACTCCAAGGATTTTTTCCAACTTCTTCAATGAATTCAACCTTGTTCTCTCCAGTTATGAACTCTTCTCAAGGGAGTTTAGAAAACATGTTTCATGCTGAGTTTGTGCAAAACTTGTTGAGTCCTGACAATCACTTTCAAGGAGGTACCAACTCATCTCAATCTTTACCTTCAATCCCTTCCTCTTTTGGAACTCTGAGTACCTTCCTCTCACCTGGAAGTACTGCTTCAGCTGAAGCTTGGGATAGGTTTTTAGGATATTCTCCTAAGTTAGTTGGTGGTCCTTCATACACTAGGCCAACTAAGCAGCAAAAGCTTGAGAAGGAAAATGCTAAGCTGAGAAAAGGCCAGGCCAAGATAATGCTTGCTTTAGAGATTCAGAACAACATGATGCAGCATATGATGAACCAGCAAATGATCATGAAAAAATGGGCTGAAACTGAAGTTTGTCCAAAATTTGGAATCTCACCACCCTTTGCTGATCCAATGCCAGTGTTTGATAATTTCCCATCCCCTAGTACCTCATCTTCATCATCTGCTTCTACTGAGTTCTAATCCTTTTTACCCTAGACCCCCTCTTTTTGATTTCTGACAAAGGGGGAGAATAGTTTGGGAAAACAAGGGGGAGTAGAAAAGAAGTCTTTTTATCAATCATCTTTCAGTTTTTAATCAATCAAGTTTCAAGTTTTCAAGCTTTTCAAGTCTGCAAGAACATTCCCTGATCATTCTCTGGAATTGATCTTTTTGAAATAGATATTATAGGAAGTTCTTTTGAACAATACTTGTTGTGAACTTCTAGTAGTATGTATTCTTGTTTTTATGCCATGAATCCTTTTGTATTAATCCATGTACTCTGATCTGTGTTTATTTCTCACTTGGTGAGCTTTTGGATTAATTAATATGTATGATTCATTTTTATGTCTCAATTTGCATCATATCAAGTTTTTTAAATTTTATTTGATTTATGAATGCTTGAATTGAGGGGGAGCTTGAAAAATTAAGGCACTAATATTTTCATATTACTTGAGATTTGATTAAACCAAAATTAATCATTTAAAACATAATTCAAGAAGTTTGTCATCATCAAAAAGGGGGAGATTGTTGAGGCAAAATCCCAATTTATTGTTTTAAAGATAACAAACCTCTTAATTATATTTTAATGTATAATTTTGGTCATTGTGTTATCTAACAAGTGCTTTTGAGTGATATTAAAAAGATAGGAATTATTATGCAAAGCAAAACATTTGATATCAGCTCTGAGAATGATACAAGAAAGACAGACATCATTCTCTCATCATTCTCTGGACTCCAACGTGTTTGTTCTTCAAAGCCAAAGCACTTATTTATTTTAAGTGATAAATGAACAAGACAAAGGAGGAATTTTCATGAGAATTTAAGCACAAGATCTCTACAGCAACAATTCCTTTATGGCAAGAATCTTGATCAAACATCTTATGGGACTTACTATTCTAAGCCATCACATGGAGCATGTGCCAAGGAATGTTCTTTGACCTCAAGACATAATAAATTATCATTTGAATTTATTATGATGGAAATGAACATAGACCAATGAGGAGAAGACAACAACTCTTTCACTATGAGTTGTTATGTACTTGCAAAGGATTATTTAATGTTCATTCTCCAAGAAGTAGAAGTCAATCACCAACAAAGGCTACACTCCACTATTCATCAAGGTTGTACTTGCAAAAGTACTTTTCTACATAGCCTTGATCAGATTACAGCTGGTTACTTGAAGATAAAGCTGTCCCCACACCATTCTCCCACTATTCTATGAAGACATCACAAGAGAATGTACACAGTTCTGTGAGAATGTTCTTTCATCATTCTCCCTGAAGCATTGTTCTCATATGACAGCAAAATTCAAAGGCAACGGTCACACTTGCTCATCAAGTAATGGAAGTACAATGCCAGCTCATCAAGACGCTCCTCTTGGAGAACATTCTCAGAACATTCTCCAGCTTACTCCCAGTTTGTGAGTAACGGCTAGTTCATTGTTCTCTGATTTTCTAACACATTCTCCAAGATTCCAAAGGCTCTTCAACAAGTATAAATAGCATGGAATACAGCAGGAGCAAAGCAAGAGTTTTGAAGCAACATCAATCATCAATTACTTGTCTTTTACGCACAAGAAACACAAACTCTTCTTTTGATCTCTTTCACTCCAAAGCTTCACAATTGCATACTTGGATCAGCAATTCATTTGAGTGATTTTCAGAGAGATTTTTATAGTTACTAAGAAAGCTTTATAAACCTGGTTTGGTTTGTTGTTAAGCTTTAGATCCAAACAACTCTTTGTAATAAGAAAAGAACTTGCTCATCAATACGTTACTATTGGTTGAGCAACTACCTTAGAAGGAAAGGTAGAGATCACCTTGGGTATAAGGTGGAAGATAAGCTTGTATAGCTTGACAGAAGTTTTTGGTCTTGGGATTAAGATCAAAAGAGAATAGTGGAAACCCTCACTTGGTGTGGGAAACTGGACTAGCCCAATTAAGGGTGAACCAGTATAAACTCTTTGTGTTATACTCTTTCTCTTTATCCTTATTCTCTTGCAAAACAGACACACTTACACACACCATAATATTCTGAAAGAATATTCCAAGAACGTTCTCTGCAATCTAACATAGACTGATCAGAGAACATTCTTTCAACATTCTCTGTTTTCTGTTTTGATTTAATTCTTTCATTTAAGTTTTGATTTATCATATAACTTATACTACTAACAAATTGAGTTTATTTTTAAAGGGTCACAATTCAAACCCCCCTTTCTTGTGAAAAACTTTGCTACTTCAGTTATACCACTGCTGATCATGTTAAGAAGATTCTGAGGTGTTTACCACCCAAGTGGAGACCTAAAGTCACTGCTATACAAGAAGCAAATGATCTCAATACTCTAAGCCTAGAAGAGTTAACTAGTTCACTCATAAGTCACGAGATGGAACTAGCTTCTGATAAGCCCAAGAAGAAATCAAAGTCATTAGCTTTGCTAGCAATTTTGAAATCTCCTAAGGCTCTAAAGGCTACGGTTATTGAATCTGATGCTGATGAATCTTCTGTAGATGATCAGGAGGATGGATCAGATGAGGAACTTTTTGCTCTGCTTTCAAAGTTTAGAAGATGGAACAAGTACAAAAACAAAAAAACTTCTGGTAAAAGTTCAGGTTCTAAGAGTTATGGAAATAAAAGCTCAAGCATCAAAGATAAGAAAGATGGTTCTAAGAACAGTTGTTTCAATTGCAAGAAGACTGGTCATTTTATTGCTGATTGTCCTAATTTAAACTCCAATGACAAGGGTAAAAAAGGCAATTTCAAGAACAGAATGAAGAAAAGTCTTATGACAACTTTTGAGGATCTTGAGAAGTTATCAGATGAAGATGAAAATGATGAAGAGGCAAATCTAGCACTTATGGCTACAACATCTTCTAATAATGAATCTGATATGGATGATGAATCTGACACTGATGATATTGATGAGGTAATTTCTAAACTTCCTCATGATAAGCTTCTTATTGCTCTTAAAGACACTATGAAGCAATACATAAACAAGTCAAATGATTTTAAATGTTTAAAAACTAAAATTGACTTGCTTACAGAGAAATCTGACCAAGTTCAATCTCAATATAATGAATCTCTTTTGAAAATCAAAGAGCTTGAAGAAGGTTGTGTTGCTCGTAACAAATCACATGATAAGCACGAAGTTGCTCTTCATGAGTTTGTTAAACAGAATGTTAACAAGAGTAAAGTTGCTTCCATGATTTATAGTGTTAGCAAGAACAAAGGATATAGACTTGGTTATTCTGCATCTTCTGATAAAGGAAAATCAAGTCAGTCTGTTTGTTTAAGCAAAACAACTCCTCCTCTCTATTCCACTTTCATATCAGAAGCTGGTAATTCTAAGAAAGTTTCACAAACTGCTGTTTTGGATAAGGGTAAATCAAAAGTTTCAGAAGGTAACACTTTAGAGACTTTAGGTAACTCAAATTCAAAAATGAGATATTCAGAAGTAAAGATTCTGAAGAGACCAGTTCCTAAGGCAACTAAGGTTCTGAGAACTTCAGAAGCTAGTACCTCTAATACAAAGTCTGTGAAATCTATTAGAAGTTTTGGCAAGAAGAAGTATGCTCCTCAAATTACCTTTCAAAAATCATACTTCTACAAGGCTTACACTAACCCATCTGGACCCAACAAGTTGTGGGTACCAAAATCTGAAATAGTCTATGTTGCAGGTTTGCACTCAAAAAAAGAAAAATTCAAGCACATGGTACCTGGACAGTGGCTGCTCTCGACACATGATGGGAGAAAAGCATTTGTTCCTCACCCTGACTCTGAAAGAGGGAGGCAAAGTAGGATTTGGTGTGAACCAAAAAGGAACAATAATTGGTACTGGTACAGTAGGTAATTCCTTCTCTACTATTTTTGATGTTCTTCTTGTTGATGGACTCTTTCATAACCTTCTTAGCATAAGCCAATTATGTGATAATGGTTATGAAGTGGTGTTTAATAAGAACACATGTACTGTAAACAGATACTCTGATAATTCTATTGTTTTCAAAGGTAAAACAAAAGGAAATGTTTATAAAATCAATCTTTTTGAATTAGTAGAACAACAAGTTGTGTGTCTTCTGACTCTGAGTGAAGAAAAGTGGGTCTGGCACAAGAGATTGGGTCATGCTAACTGGAGATTAATCTCTAAGCTTAGTAGGCAAGATCTTGTGAGAGGCTTACCTCTTTTAAAATATCATTCAGATACAATTTGTGGTTCTTGTCAAAAAGGAAAGCTTTTCAAAAGTTCTTTTAAAGATAAGAACATTGTCTCTACTACAAAGCCTTTGGAACTGCTTCATATTGATTTATTTGGACCAGTTAGTACTGCTTCAATAAATGGTAAGAAGTATGGACTTGTCATTGTAGATGATTACAGTAGATGGACTTGGGTTAAATTCCTTAGATCCAAGGATGATACATATTATGTGTTTAAATTTTTTTGCACTCAAATACAAGTTGAAAAAGACTTGAAAATTATGAAAGTTAGAAGTGATCATGGTGGCGAATTTGAAAATGAACCTTTTGAAATCTTTTGTGAAAACAATGAAATTCTACATGAATTCTCATCTCCTAGAACTCCACAGCAAAATGGGGTTGTAGAGAGAAAGAATTGATCTTTATAAGAAATGGCCAGAACCATGATGCATAAACTAACTTAGCAAAACATTTTTGGGCAGAAGCAATAAACACAGATTGTTATATTCAAAATAGAATCTATATCAGACCTTTGTTGAATAAAACAGCATATGAATTGTTCAAAGGAAGAAAACCTGATATTTCTAATTTTCATCAATTTGGATGTACCTGTTACATTATGAATACAAAAGTTCATTTAAAGAAATTTGACTCTAAAGCATCTAAGGGTATCTTTATTGGATATTCTGAACGCTCTAAGTCATACAAAGTGTATAATTCTGAAACTAACACAGTTGAAGAATCTATGCATGTAAGATTTGATGACAAAGAGCCTGATGATAATAAATCAGAGCAAGTTGAAGTTATTGCAGCTAAACAGGATTCAGAAGATGAAACTTTAGAAGTTAACAAAAGTTCAGAACCTGAATCAACTTCTGATGATCAAGAAACTGCTCCTTCTGAAAATATTCCAACTGCTCAAATTGATAGTGATTCTGATGCTGAGATTGAAGAAGTTATCAAGAATAATACCTTCAAGTACAAGTCATCTCATCCAGAGGAATTGATTATTGGAAATAAAGATAGTCCAAGGAAAAAAAGGTCAAGTTCTCAAAAGGAAGATTCAATGGTTTGTTTGGTATCTCTCAATGAACCAAAGATTGTTGATGAAAGATGAATTACATCAGTTTGACAGAAATGAAGTTTGGAATCTGGTTCCTATACCAAAAGATAAAAACATTATTGGAATAAAGTGGGTTTTCAGAAACAAGCTTAATGAACAAGGAGAAGTAACTAGAAACAAAGCAAGATTAGTTGCACAAGGCTACAGTCAGCAGGAAGGAATTGATTACACAGAAACTTTTGCTCTAGTTGCTAGATTGGATGCAAATAGGTTATTTCTTTCCTATGCAGTCAATCTTGGTATCACTCTATATCAAATGGATGTAAAGAGTGATTTTCTTAAAGGTTTTATTACTGAAGAAGTATATGTCAAACAACCTCCTGGATTTGAAAACACTCAAAACCCTGATCATGTTTATAAACTGAAAAAGTCACTTTATGGTCTTAAACAAGCTCCTAGAGCTTGGTATGATAGACTAAGTAACTTTTTGGTTGATAATGGTTTTGAAAAAGGGCAGGTTGATTGTACATTATTCAGGAAAACCTTGAAGAAAGACATTCTGATAGTTCAAATCTATGTTGATGATATTGTTTTTGGTTCAACTAATGCTTCTCTATGCAAGAATTTCTCTAAGTTAATGGAAAAAGAATTTGAAATGAGCATGATGGGAAAGATGAAGTTCTTTCTTGGAATTCAAATCAATCAAACAAAGGAAGGAACCTATATTCATCAGACCAAGTATACCAAAGATCGCTTGAAGAAGTTTAATCTTGAAGATTGTAAGCCTATGAATACTCCAATGCACCCAACTACAAGCATGAGTCTGGATGAATCTGAAGGCAAAGTGGATCAAAAGTTATATAGAGGTATGATTGGTTCTCTACTCTATCTAATTGCATCTAGACCTGATATTTTATTCTCTGTATGTTTATGTGCAAGATTTTAATCAGATCCTAGAGAATCTCATCTCACTGTTGTGAAGAGAATCTTTAGATATCTGAAAGCTACTTGTAATCTTGGATTACTTTATAAGAAGTCCAAGAAATATGAGTTAAATGGATTCTGTGATGCTGATTATGCTGGAGATAAACTTGAAAGAAGTAGAAGCAGAATACATTTCAGCTGCTAAATGTTGCACACAACTTCTTTGGATGAAATATCAATTAGAAGATTATCATATAAGCAGTCACTATATTCCTTTATATTGTGATAAAACTGCAGCCATTCAGCTTTCCAAAAATCCTATTTTACACTCTAGAGCAAAACATATTGAGATCAAACATCATTTTATTAGAGATTATGTTGAGAAAGGGGTTATAAATATCCAGTTTGTTGAAACTGAAAAACAATGGGCTGATATTTGTACAAAGCCCTTAGCTGTTGAAAGATTTGATTTTATAAAGAAAAATCTCAACATGGTGTTTGTTCCTGATTGTTAGTTTCTATTGAGTAAAATAAAGTTTTTCAAAATATGATGATAATCAGAAGTTGTTGAACTTCAGAACCTCAAGGTCAGAAGTTCTGATGTATAACTGCTTCTGATAATAATCAGAATCAAAGAGTGGTTCTGATGTGGTAGTGGAACAGTTTGTGTCCTGTATCTTTTTAACTGTTGTCCACTAACGCGCCAGTTATTTGAATAGTCTTTTATACACGTGTCTTGTTGCAATTAGTCTGAGTATTGGTTAATGATGATTTAGCGCTTTAAAATTGAATATGACTCTTTTGTCCTTTTGTGTGTACTATGTTGTTTGTTTGTTTTCTAAAAATATACATTATTGCTCACTTGCACACAAACGCGTTCACAACCCACACTTTTTCATATTCTCTCTAAACCTCCAACTCTTCAGTTTTCTTTCTCACCTCTCTAGCACATCCAAACCCTAACCTCCTACAATGGCTTCGTCATCTGCTCCAATTACTTCAAATGCTCCTCAATTATCATATCTGTTAGTTCCAGTGGTTAAACCTATAGTCGATTTGGAGAAACAGGAAAGGTTTACCATTGTTAAGGATACAATGCCTTTCAAAAGTTCTCTTTTGAAGTGCGTGGTAGAGAAAAGGGTTGATTTCGAAAGTTTGAGGGTTAATGGTTTTGATATTTAGAAGATGTTTTTTGAACAAGGATTAGAACGCTACTTCAACATTCTAAATGGTCCTTACTATGACGAGATAGTAAAGGAATTTTGGATGAAAGCTTACGTTTTTGATAAACACTCTGCGTTTTTGGAAGTTCAAAAGATGGTTAAGAAAAATCCTCTTCTGAAAGTAAAGTCAAGAAAAGAATTGGGTTTACAAGAATTGGTTAAGAAAAATCACTGCCGATCATATTGCTAAGGTGTTAAACTTGCCAAATCAAGGAATACATCTGGGAGTTTACAAGAACAAGCCACAAAATCCTGATGTTCAAGCTGAACTGTTCACCAATGTTAACTCTTCTGGGTAGAGAGACTTGAAACCTTACTTCAAGGTGGTTTACAAAGTGTTGTTTGAATCTATAGCAACTAAAGTTGGTGGTACGGACTGTATATCTTCTGAGCAGAAGTACTTCATGTACTATCTTCACAAATTCATCAAAGTAAATTTGCCAAGATATCTATTTGATCATCTCTGTGAAGTAATTGATAATAGCATTGAACAAGGCCACACAAACTGTCATCATGTTAGATTACTTTCACACATGTTCTTTCTAAGTAACTTTCCTGAGATACTTGAGAAGAACTATCCTGGTTTTGTCAAGTCTACTTATTTGGAAGGAAGGATAGTTGATGGAAAATCCTTAAAGAAGATGTTTCTCTTTAAAGGAAAGACAGTTATTCCAAACAATCCATTGTTAATGAACAAGGAAGACCAAGTGTTTGATTCTTCTTCTCCTGGTGTTGATGTTGAAAAGGGGAAGAAGATTGCAGATAGCTTATTTAATCATTGGCAAGAAGTATATGGTGTTGAAACACCTGGTAATGAAGTGGATATTACCAAGCTCGGTTTTGATGGGAAGAAGCAAGATTTTGTTACTAAAACGGCTGTAAAAAGAGACAGAATCAAGTTGAAAAAGCCAACAAATAGCACTGCTGGTGTTAAGATTTTGACAGAAGAAGAAAAATAAAATAGAAGAAGAGAAGAAAGGTCAAAGAAGCTTGAGGACAGGATGAAGAACAAAAGACTGATGAAGATGATGAACCTCTTGAGGTAAAGAAGAGGAAGATCATTAGGGAAAGAGAAGAAGCTTCAAGGAGACACCATGAGAATCAAGGTATGTCTTCTAATTCTGCTGTTAATAAGTCTACAAAATCTCAATCTAGGACTGTAGAAACTCAAACTGCTTCTCCTTCTCCACCCAAACCTTCATCTGAACCTTCTATTTTAGATGTTCTTTCTGAACATTTGTCACCTCAAACTATCCACAATGAGACAAATGTTTTACCTGAAACTCCATCTAAGTCATCTAGTGTAAAACCTTCTCCTGCTCCAAAATCAAAACTTGAAGAACTTAAAGAAAAATATGGTGATCTCATTAATGATCCATCATCTGAATCTGATGATACTAACCCAACACCATCACCAATTCATGTTTATGCATCCCCTCCAGTCACCATACCGTCCATTCCTATCATACAGATCATTAATCCTTTAACTAAAACAACATCTGAACCTAAGTTTGTTATTAGTACACCTCCATCATCTCCTTCTGAGCCTTCATCTGAGCCTGTGCAAAACTTTTGCCAAACCTTCTTTGAGCCTGAAATAACCTATCAATCTATCCTAGATAGCATACAATCTCAACCTTCTAGCCAAATTGTTACTAGTATTGAGATTCTGGCCAAACTTGTTAATGATGATATTAGAAGATTGCATAACCTGAAAACTAATCATGATATCATGCCAAGTCAGATTATAGAAAAGATTGATGAGATAGATAACTTTCAAAGGTTAATCATGGCTGCTCTTAAGAAGAAATTTGTTGATGAACTAGTGTATGAACATCTGAAATTCACAGATTCTTTTGAAAATGCATTTGAAAGTTCTCTTAAAAAAGAAAGATTGATGTTAACTAGTTGATCACATGATGAGATGGAACTTATAAAAGCTAAAGAAAGGGAACAAAAGCTGATGAGGATGCAAGATGTGAATGTGTTATCTCTTGATATTACTGATATAACTATGGTTGAAGATTCAAGTTCTGCTTCTGATAGGATGCTAAAGGTTGAACAAGCTCAAAAGGAACAAAGAGGTCAAGGCTAATCAGAAAGAACTCAAGGAAACTATAAACAAGAATGTTGAGAAGTCTGACAAAACTCTTGAGAAGCTGATGATGATGATTGAATCAAGATTGCCATCTAACCCTTCTTCATCTCAACCCTAGGATTCTATGTCTGAGCACAATTTTTTTTTTAATTCTTATGATTGGTTGTAATATTTGAACATGTTTTATTTTCTGCATAACTGCATGAACATCTGGTTGCTGTCATTGAATGCTGTTTGATTATAATTGCTTATATGTTCTCATTTTTTGTTCAAATATGGTTTTTGAAAAATGTTTTACAAATATGTCTAAGCACAAAGAATTTATAGAAACAAAATTCAAAACAAAAACCATAAATCTTTTATTGATTAAATAGAATATCATTACATAAGATCCTACATCTATTTAGAATCTAAATCTGATTTCTGGGAATCACCAGAGCCTGAGGTTTCTGTTGGAGTATGGTAATTCTCCAAGTACCTCAGATAATCCAAATCTGACTTATCAAAATCAGAAGAGAAATCTGAACATTCACATTGATCAGGATCATATGTCTTGAGAAATTCTCTATAATCAGAATTTGTTTCATCAGAATCTGATGAAATCTGATGAAAGATTGACATACACTGGTTCTTGTGGTTTTGTTTTTGATATGGTTCTATAACTTCTTCTAAATGGAACTGAAGAAGATCCTTCACCTCTGCTTTTCTTTCTTTCTGGTTTGAATTTTAGTGGTTACTCTGGAGAACATAAGTTTATATTGAACTAAGTGTTTCATATGATGGTGATTGAAAAGAAAGCAATTTTTTCAGTCATTATCAGACTCAGGGGGAGAGCCTGCAAAACTAGCCTCTAAGAGTCAAAATATGAAAAATTTGAGTCAAAATAAAAATAACTTCTTAAACTATTTTAATTATCCAATGTTAAACTTAGGCGGAGCCTGCAAAGCTCACGAACCTTTGAAAGACATGATATAATAAAATAACAACCATTGTTAATTAATACTAAGTTTGTCATCAATTTAAAAGGGGAAGCTTGTTGGAACAAAGGTGGTTCAGATCTAAACCTTTGAGTTTTGATAATGACAAAGTATTAATGAACAATAGGATATTTTAATATTTATTCTAAGTGTGCAGATAAAATGAAGTTATGAATGATCACACTTATGATAAGAAGCTCTGAAACAAGCTTTATAAAGGATATCAGAAGCAAGGATATCAGAAGCAACGATATCAGAAGCAATGATATCAGAAACAAGAAGATCAGAAGCAACATGAGTAAGAAGCTACTACAACTCATAAGTATAGCTGATCAGAAGCTAGATAGTTTCAGAAGCTGAAGACTCAGAAGCTATGTTGGGTACATAGGTTCTGAATGACAAGCCAAAATGTCAGTGTTAACTGATAGTGATTCAATGATTGGAAATCATTTAAATTAAAGGCTGTGATTGATTGTGAAATCATAGTACTACATCCTTATCATCAAGGATAGTGACGTTAGTACTATTTTACCTCATAAGGGCGAATATTCTCATACAAAAGGAATGAATGGATAAGCGTTACCAGAAATGGTAAATATCCCATGTTACCTTTGTCCTTTCACAGCTGGTTTGACAATGACCTCTACAACGGTCATTATCTTCAAACGTCTCTATTTTCTTTCTACCTAAAAATAGAGAACTGCAATTTGAAGATTAAGGATATACACACTCACAATCAAAGCTACAACACATACTCTGTTTTTGAGACTGCAAGCACTGCTTCTGAAACTTATTCTGTTGTGCTTCTGACACTCTGTTTTTGTATTTCATTAGGAATTCTGTGTTAGAGTCTTAGAGTCTTGAGCTGTAACTTTAAGTGAACTCTTGATTTTAACATCAAGTGTTCTTCACTTTATTATTATTTTATTTTGTGTAAGAAGTCTCTTGCTAGTGAGCTTGAGCAAGTAGGAAGTCTCTTACTAGTGTGTTTGAGCATTGTATAATCTAGGTGATTATAGTGAAATCCCTTGGAAGTACAAGGGGACTGGACTACTCTCGGTTTGTGAGTGGAACCAGTATAAAATTTCTCGTCTTCTCTCTCTCTCTCTCTCTCTCTCTCTCTCTATCTTTTATCTTTGCGTGTGTGTTCCCTCTTGTGTTTTTCACACCTTCACAATGTGATTACCGTTATCTATTGTTACTTTGTAAATCGAAGGCTAATGATTAAATTATGGGATTCATTGTCACGTTTTAAAATTAAAATAGAAATTCAATTTGAAAATAATTAATAAAAGGAATTACTTAAATGTAATCTTAGTTGCTTAACAGTGTTCAGTATTTTAACTTGTGCTAGGTAAAAAAGAATAGTTTTCAAAAGAATTATATTATCTTAAAAACACTAATCGCAGCTCTCGCTAATTTGACTAATTACACTCATATAAATAAATGCCGACTATCGCGGTGTTTAGAATTAGTGCAGTTTTTACTATCTGGTATAAACCGCAACTCTCACTAATTTGGCCTACACCTTAAATAACTCTCACTCTCGTGACGAATTATGGAAACATATAATTAAAAACTGACTATGGAAAACTCATTAAAAGCGATCGCACAAACTAACTGTCAAACTCTATTGGCTCCTAATCCTACATCCTAACAATATTAAATTAACTAGACATAACTAACACTAAAGACAGAATAATTAAATAAATGAAAATTAAACTAAACATAATAAACTAATAAACTAAGACAGAAAAATAAATAAAGAAATAAAATAAACAAAATCAATAAATAAATAAAAACAAGAAAATAAATAAAAACCTGAATTAATAAAAAAAAAAACTCTGATTACAGACATAGGAACAACAACTGTAACAATTACAATATTCAGATTTGAGATTATACAAAACAAAGAACAAAAGTCGTAAGTTCATCTCTCAATCATTCAAATGAGTGCTAATTGTGGTGTGTTTGAAATGTGAAGAATGAGGACCTATTTATACTAATCCCATATTACAATGAAACAAAATTTGGCCGATGTGGGACTAATTCATGTGGCGTGAGAGCCACACGATTGATCTTGATCGGGCGGAGGACAGCGACTGTTGGTGGGACTCACGGGTGCGTGCAGGGACCAGCGTGTGCGTGGGAGAGCAGCGGGCGCGTGGGAGCGTGGCATGGGTCCATGCTGCGCGCGTGAGGGCGCGGGTAGTGTGGATCCGACTGTGTTTTCGCGTGCTTTTCGTGTCTTTTTGGTTCGATTTTCTTCGTTTTGCTCAATGTGTACTTTTTAGCTACTTCCGGGACAACTGATTGAAACATAAAAATACCAACGTGATACAACGAAAAGGTATAAATAAATAATAAAAACATATATTAAATTGGCTAAATAAATAATACATTTTCCGGTGTATCAAGGTTCAAGCAAGAAAGTGATTTTCATGGTTAATAGTCTTCTTCTGCACCACAAGATTCACAATGGTATTGAATGATCAAGGAAGATTATGAGGTTCATAAGTTGAAGAATGAGGATGGAAAAACCTGCATCATAAGCCACACAAGAATATATTTGATGTTGCATGACAAAATTCACAATGAGTTTTGTGTTACATGCTTTGAGGATTTACTACCACAATTAACATCAAAAAGAATGATGCATATCCTAAAGATCATCAAATTCTACTAATAGTATGATCCTACCAAGCTTTCTTAAGATGAGAATATTCTGATAATGATCTGCATGAGTTTTTCAAAAGAGCTTATGCAAAGGACATAAATGTTTTAAATAATTTTCCAAATTAGAAGATGATAATTCTCATGATGAGTATACTCACGCTTCCACTAAAGCATCTCAAAGATACTCAATTAACATATAAGGAATGTGTGCAAAACATCAATTGAATAATAATGAGAAGTGTTGCAGCAACAAAATTATATGTCTCATCACTTAAGAAAAACTTCAGCAGAACATTCTAAGAACTTTCCTCTTTGAAGTCAACAAAGAAAGCATGTGCTCAAGAGAATATTATTGAGAAGAGGATTTAATTAATTTGTCTCATAAATTAATTATGGTAGAAAATATCATGGTCCAATGTGAAGGCAACAACAAGCTTCTAACTATGAGTTGTCATGTACTTGTAAAAGAGTTTTTAATGTATATTCTCCAACAAATGCCATACTAAATCCAACCAAGGATGTACTTGCAAGTACTTTATGAATGGTATTTTATGTACAAATACAACTGGAATCTCTGCACATCACAACTGGCCACACCATTCTCCCATGATTCTATGAGAACATTCTCTAGAAAGTACATCGACCAGAGAACATTCTCAAAACAACTACTGGAAGTATTTTTTTGTCATTACAACTGTCATATCAGATGCAACAATCTTGCTTTTGTCTCAAGCAAGCAAAGAACAGTGCCAGCTCATCAAATACGCTCCACCTGAGAACATTCTTCCATCATTCTCTGAGATCCACTTCTTTAAATGAACATAACGGCTAGTTCATTGTTCTCTACTTTATGGATACTTTCTCCAAGACTCCAAAGGATCCTCAATCCTATAAATAGCATGTCTCAGAGTAGAAGCAAAGTAAGAGTTTCAAGCTACAAATCTTCAATCACTTGTTTTTCTCTACAAGTCATAAAACTCTTCTTTCATCACTCACATTCAAGATCTTCATGCTCATCACTACTTCTGAGTTTTAGAGTGATTTTATTTACTTCTCAAATTAACCTTTGAGTTCCTATAAGCAAATATCTCAAGAGACCACTTTTCAACATAACCCACTTTTAAGTGGTTGTTGTCCCTCATTTTTACCACTCACACTCCAACGCTCTATAAACCTCTTGGGTCAAAATTTTATTGAGTGTATATTGAGTGTATTTTGTAGAAGCTTTTCAATTTGGTTGAGTTTATTATAAAGCTTAAATCTAAACAACTCTATGTAAAAAGAACATTTGTTTAAGGGGACGTGATTACTCGTTTGAGCAACTACCTTAGATGGAAATGTAGTCGACCTTGGTGAAAAGGTGGAAGATAAGCTCGTAAGGCTTGAAGAAACTTTAATCTAGGTTTAGATCAAAAAGAACATTTGCTTAAGTGTACGTGACTACTCGGTTGAGCAGTTATCTTAGAAGGAAAGGTAGTCCATCTCAGTGAAAAGGTAGAAGATAAGCTTATAAGGCTTGAAGAAACTTTGATCTTGGTTTAGATCTAATAGAACATTGTAATTTGGGATCGGTAGTATCTCAAGATTATAGTGAAAAACTCACAGGCGTGGGGACTGGACTTACACAGGATTCGGGTGAACCAATATAACTTACTTGTGTCAAACTTCTTCCCTTTATCTCTTTACTTTTGCAAGAAACAAGAACGTTATTTCCAATCTGTTATAGACTGAATAAAGAACATTCTCTCAACACTTAAAACATTTGTTTTAACTTTATTCATTCTTTTTAGTTTAATTTATTGTACAACTAATCTTACTAACATTTTGAGATTATTTACATTTAATTTGAATTTCCATAAAGTAGAGCGAACGCTCTTAGAACAAATTGCTCTATAGTAGAGAATATTCTCAGACCAATATCTTTTAGTGTTTACTAACTTTTGTCCAAGTATACACTTGAGATCAATTTAATTAAATACATTTGATTAAATTCTAAAAAGTCACAAGTCAAACTCTCTTCTTGTGATTATTTTTTTCACTCCAACATCGGCTTTCACTAATGAGACCTTCAAACACACTTGGTTGCATTTAAACCTTTACAAAACTTCTGAACATAAAGTATAATTTTGATATAGTCAACAGTCACAATCAATCATATGTTACGATTTAAGTCAAACATTTTTATTGGTTTGACGATAACGACTGATTGACATTATAAAAGATCTTTACAAAGACTGTATTAAATCCCTAAACTAATCAGGAGTAATTCATCTATTAATTATTCTCCACATATCAAAATTGAGTAGTGGAGGGAAAGTATACACTATGGATGTAAATTTGTATCTGTTAACGAATTATCTATGCAGATTATCTGTACAGAAATTTGAAGTGGCGGATTTTTTTTCCTCGCGGGGATGGGGATGGAGGGAAAAATCCCCCGTGGATAATTCGGGGCGGGGAATGGGGAATGTCCCTCAGCCACCGCGGATTCTCCGACCCCGATTACATTATTTGAATTATATATAACATATAATTATATAGTTTTATGCGTATTTTCTTTTATAAAAAATAATAGTTAATATTTTATAAAGATTATGATATGCATGGTAACAACAAGTGCAATCGGATATTTATTTTTTTGACAAAATGAAATATTAAAAAGTGCTTTTGATTTTTTTTGTTATTGATGCAAAATGTACTTTTACTTTTAAAAATGAAAGATACAGAATATTTATTTTTTGTAGAAAAAGGAAGAAAAAAAGAACTATTAATGTTATATTTTTGATTAAAATATATAACAATTTTGTTTATTTTTTATATCCGTAAAGCTCCGTGGATACTGTGAAGATTTGTGGGGATGGGGATGGAGGTAAATTTTCCCCGCGGCGGGAATCAGGAACGAAGACGGGGACAATTTTGGAGGGTGGGGCGGAGAACAGGGAAACAACCTCCGCTCATTCCCCGCCTCGTTGACATCCCTAATATACACATTGATACACAATTTTACAAACAATCTTGTTTCATTTTCACGTGCTCTAGTTTTAAATGGTTATTTTATCTTCTTTATTTTTTATTTTTTCATATTAACATATGTACTCTCTACAATTTTATAAGGTGCGAGGATGATGAGACCGAATATGCCAACATATCAAATTTCAAAAGAAAAAGCTAAAAGTTTGAAAATCAAGTTTACTCCTTTCGAAGTTAGCCTCAAGGAGACGGTGGAAAGCTTCAGAGAGAAAAAGATTCTTGATGAAGTGAAAGTAAAGTCCATTTGGTAGAATAACATTTCTGATTGTTGTTGAAAAAATAAACGTCGACAACAACATCAATCAGTGTTCACTTTGTGATTATTATAAATTAGTTTTTTATTATTTAAAGGATTATAAACTTTGTTGTTGAGAAGGAATGATCATTGTAAAATAAGGTGTGTAAACTTTGTATTTAAGCAAAATGGGTTAATATTAGTGGACAATAGAACATGTTTCTTCAGTTTGTAAGTAGGGGAATGTCTATAAAACACCGGATTGTCGGCTTCGCAGAGGTGATGCCAAATTCTTGAGAAATTGAACTGAATCTACTAAACCCTGCTCTAGGACTCTACTTCAAACTGAATAAGGATTTTTGTAGCCTACAAATAGAGCCGCAAGACTCACCCGGGCAACAAACTCGATTGGTTGCTCCATATAGACTCTCTCTCAACTAAATCACCATGTAAACATAAATCATCTTTGTAACTAGAAAAAAAAGTGTCATCATTGTCTAGAATGAAAAATCTGAGTATAATCATTAGCTACAAGACGGACCCTTAAAGTGATCCTACTTACCATTTGATTCCACTTTCATTGTGAATAATATCCATCTCTAAATCGGTCATTGATAACGACATTTCTCATAGTACTTCCTTCTGCATCATTTATAGATAAGGAAATTTTAAAATTGATTTTTCACATTAAGTTTCAATAAAAGCTATGATTAATCTTGATCGGTTATCATCCGTTCGGGCTTTAAAACAATGAGACAACCATCACACATCAACAATATCGAGCTGAGTAATCAATTTTCATCCAAACAACAATTGGTGCACAGTGCACTTACATTTAATAAAAATACAAGATACTGCATAAAAATATTTAATACAATGATGACTTACAATTAATTTGCTAAAATAGAACAAAAACAATAGACAAGAAAAATTACAAATCCACAATGACTTATTGTTGTTTGTGAACATGTCTGGCAGGAGTTAGGATTGGAAAATGAAGAGGATCCTAACTCGTCTGACAGCGATTTGAGTTAAGTTGTAGTCGTAGATATAAATATTGACCGTGCCATCATCATTTATCTCGTGACAATAACCTTGATTTCTGTTTTTTTTCTCCAATTGCAACAATGCTTTACCTATGATGGAGTTTCTTCCTAGCATTGCGCAGCTGTACGCTAGAATAATTTGAAATAATGAAGAAAATAATCGGGACAGACGACATGTATACAGAATAGAAGATTGCAATAATTCCATAATTGGAACGTGTAGGGGATATTATCAACATAGAATATAGAAAACTATTGGCAAAATTTAACAACATTGGAGTCATCAACGTTACAAATCCTAACCCACCTGGACTCAGAATAAATATCGACGTCATTGATATAAAAAAGGAAAAATATTTAAATATGTAAATACAAAAAAATCATTTTTGGACAGGACTGATTTCCCTGCACTTCCAAGGGTAGAAGTAGTAGTATTAGAATTTGAGGAAGAATTGTTGTCACTACTGTCACCAGCATTAGCTTGATAAAATCCACCAGGAGGACTCATAACTGATTGATAGGTCGCAGTTATGACAAGAGTCGCAATGATCATCCAAGTGTTACGTTGCTCATCTAATGCGATGTATAAGAATCAACACTTTATCCTCAAGTGTGACAATCAATTTAAGCTTATCAGCAAGTGTTAGAGAATCAGTAATAACTTCTGAACCAGGTTTTCCTCTAGCACTAGACAATAATTTTTTAATGTCTATTGCTGTTTTGCCTTCCAAATTCTTTGCGTTCAGATTTATATCAGTCTTTATCAACAACTCAATCATTTTTTGTGCTACCAAGTAATTAAAGAACAAAACATTTGTTGGATATCATTCATAATATTAGCCATAATTAATATTATTCGTGTCCTATACATTGCACGTTATGTGCATGTTTCAGAAGTTCGAATCCTGGTATGCTCACTTATTCATGTAGGGTAAATTATGTAAATTCATAATTTGATAAATTTTGCAAGTTTAGGGAACATTAAATTACCTTTAGATCATAATTTTGCGCTAAAATGTGCAAAATGGTGTTGTCATCCTCATCCTTCTGATTTAGTAATCTTCTTTGAAACCCGAAAGCACCTCTCTTGGTATTTTTCTTAAAAAAGCAAACAAGGAGATGAAGAGCCTCGTACTTGTCATATTTCACAGCAATATGCAGCGCAGTCTCACCCCTCACAGTCAAATCTTCAATGGAATCCGGACAAGCATTAAGAAACTCCGCTAAAATGTCAATCTCTCCAATTTGAGTTGCAAAATGAAGAGGAGTCCAGCCTTCCCTCCCTTTGACTCTAACAAGGTCATTGTTCATGTTAACAAAAGACAACACTATCCTATTTTTTTGGTTCTGTATAGCAAGGTGGATAAGGCTCCATCCTTGCAAATTTAGCTTGACAGCAAATGAAGGTTTCAAATTCATAATTTCAGTGGCAAAAGGGAGATGACCCTTATATGCCGCGATATGAAGAGGAGTTTCAACAAATTGATCCGAATCTATATCCGTCAAAATTGATGGTTTATCCTTAATTACAGTATAGAGGTGGTCTATGTTACCCTCTTCAGCTGCATGTTTAAGTTGTTGATCAAAGTTCGACATTGGCTTTCTGTTTGAAACTGCCTGCAACTTCTATGCTAATATATATAGGGAGGAATGTATGACATAGACATTCTGCAACTTCTATGCAACTTCTATGCAGAATGCTAATCGCCCACTAATATATGTTTAAGGTGTTTTTTAGCAACATGTACAAAGGGCAGATTCAGAAAGTTAATTTAGGGTAAAACTGATATTTTAATGTTAGTTTGGAGCAAAATTTAGATTTTTTAATCAAAACTAAAAATTTTATAAGTTAATTTAAGGTAAAATTGAAATTTTATTTGTAAAACTGAAATTTTGCCGAGATATATATAAATTTTCTGGTTACGCCATTGGATGGACCATCACCTTTATAAATGTATTGTTATAAAAAATTTATTAATTGATCCCAAAATTTTAATATTACACCCCATGTATGTGTCATGATATTTCTCTCTCGATTGAATATTTGAACCTATGTCTTTTAATAAGAATAATAATTTTGCACAACTTGATTGGTAGTTTATTGAAATCATTTGATGTCAGAATCCGCCGTTTCATTTAATTTTTGGACCATACTTTCCTTGTAAAATACAGAATTTTGTTCAAAAACAATTTAAAATATATTCTAGTTTGTTTTTTTGTTAGTGTAGTACCCGGCGCAAAAAATATACAGATATGCAAATGTAAACAATGAAGCCGCCACCATATTTTATTTATCCCGTGAGGGGAAAGGAAAATAATGATAAAACCTTGAAAAGTTCGGGTTCGGGAGTTGGTTACATGAGGGGAAGACGTTAACACCCCCTCATATCCGTTGTACTCAACGGGAACCATTTGAGGAATTTTGGTTTGCATAAACAGAGATAACCGTATAAAAGAAAATACAATACCGCAAATTGAACAGAAAAGGGAAAAAAGAGTTTTTTATTATTTGGCTTGACGAGAGAGGCTCTCGCTCCTACGTATCCCCCAAGTACAATGAGGAAGTCAAAGCTCACGTAGTTCTTCCTGAAAAGAAAGATTTGTGTGTTGGTTGTTTTTAGTGAACGATGCTTAGGTCGCATTCCACTGATACAACAGTATGCTTGTATGCTCGCTTCGGAGGCTTAAGCGTTTGTCTGTAGCAGGGGAATGGATAAAGCACTATCCGTTTAGGAAAACAGTTGAAAAAGAGATTTGACTGCGCAAGAGCAGTGGAAAAGAGTTGACTGCACGGAGGCAGGAAAAAGAATTGAAGTGAAATGAGTATCTTTTAGGATCTTTTGAGATTGTTCAGTTGAATGAGAATTGAACACCATCCGGTCATACGTCACAGACTGTCCAATTCGAGCCGAACGGGACATACATCGCATTCCCTCCTTTTCATTCAAATATTTAAAGTTAATTAATTAAAGTGAGAATAGTCCACCATCCGGGACATACGTCACAGACTGTCCTATTAGAATCAAGCGGACATACGTCACACTCTCTCCTTTTCGCTTTAATTAACTAAACTGAGCTTCATTAATTAAAATGAGAATAGTCCACCATCCGGGACATACGTCACAGACTGTCTTACCCGAGCAGAGCGGACATACGTCACACTCCCCTCTTTTCACTTTAATTAACTAGCTAAGAATCACCAATTAAAATGAGGGTAGCCCACCATCCGGGACATACGTCACAGACTGTCCTACCCGAACAGAGCGGACATACGTCACACTCCCCTCTTTTCACTTTAATTGATTCATCATTCCTTTTTGTTTTATTTAAGAAGAGAAGTTTAAAAGAAAACCAAGCCAGAGCAAAGGGATAGAAGAATACCAGATAAACTTACGAATGCGTATGAATATGAAGTGCATGAAATGCGGTGATGAGCATAAAGGATAGAATATATTACACAGTAACAAATTAAATGCGAAACAAACATCGAATTAAAGTACTTATTTCATATTATTATAATTTTTTTATTAAACTAGATTAAACGATAAAAAAAACATACAAAGCACAAACGCGAAAAACATTAAAAAAACTAAACGGGCCTTTTTTAGAAAAGCATGTGGGCTTTGGGCCGAGCCCGGGCTTAGCCTATAAAAAGGTGCAGAAAGCAAAATTATCGAAATGGGCCTAAAGCCCAAAAATGTGCTAGGCCCATCAGGGGGGCGCAGAAAGCAAACAGGGGGTGTAAATCTGAATTCACACCCAATGGGCCTAAGCCCAATTTTCAAATCAGCAAGGGAGGTGCAGACAGAAAGGAGGAGGGTTCATTTAGTAGAAACAAAAAAAGCAACAAAAACAGAAAAAAAAATGGGCCAAACAGATCCAGCCCAGAATTTTCCAATCTCACCCAACCGAACCGACCCGACCGGTTACCCAGTATCCATATTCATGCAAAAAAAACAAAAAACGTGTCAGCCAATCGCTGGCTGACACGTGTATCATCTTCTTCCTTCATTCAACCGAGTCACTGACTCAGTGACTCGGCGAGTCCCATGAAAGCTTGCGAGTGACTCAGTGACTCGCTTAAGAACAACAAACACAAAACGCGACCAAATCAAACAACCAAATATACCATCTCGCACGGTTTTTCGCATAGATTACAGATCGAGGGTCAAAAATTGCAAACGAAACTTAAATCAGCGCGTACGAACAAACAAACAGAAACGTCAAAAAAAACAAAATATGTTTTCGGATCGTGATTCAGTCAAATTAATTAATGGAAAAGGTTTTAAACATGGTTCCAGTTACAAATCGAGCAACAACGCACGCAAAATCGTTCACAAACGCACCGAATCTACCTTTTTGGTTTTGACAGATCTTGGTTTCGGATTTGATGTTTTCGGAGCCGTTTTTGACGATTTAAACGCGATTGATGGATGAAATGAATAAATGAACGTGATTAGGATGCTTGGTTCAATCAATTTTCATATTTGTGTTTTGATTTTGGATGAATTTGAGATGAAATGGGATTAGGGTTGGAAAGGGGGAAGGAGGCGCGAGAGAGAAGAAAGGAGAGAAAGAAGTCTGATCAAAATGTGTGAACAGTGAATCTAATCCTAGGGTTAGTCATAACCCTCTTCCTATTTATACTACTAGCTAAAAAAAGGGGTTTTTTTGTGATTTCCTGATCTTTGTGGGGATAAAAAGTGAAAATTGGGTGAAAAAAGAATTTCTAATTTATTTTAAATGAAGAAAATGGTAATAAAATGTGAAGGAAATGAGGTGGCATTACTTGATTGGACTAGAAAAACTCTAAAGGGATAAAAATGCAAAAATATTAAGTAAAAATGAATAAAAAAGTAAATAAAAATATAAGAAAATTATAAAAATGAAATATATACTTAAATAAAGAGATGAAAACAATTTTCAAATATTTTTGCTATTTTTCATATAAAAAGGTAAATTGCGACAAATTAAAAGAAATAAAGAAAAATGAATAAATTGTAAAACAAAATTAACAAAATCCTATTTTTTGGTATTTCTTATGAAAAATAAGAAATAATTTTTAAATAAAATATTTATTTTAAAAAACTCAAAATTAGGGTATTACAGTTAGCAAACTGTTTCGATTCATAAATATAATGTGTGAGGTGTGTTATTATGACCTTCGAACTCAGGTTTTCTCTAACATGAAAAAGTAGTTTAAGTC
The DNA here is from genome assembly GCA_951804385.1 of Trifolium dubium. NCBI lineage: Eukaryota > Viridiplantae > Streptophyta > Magnoliopsida > Fabales > Fabaceae > Trifolium > Trifolium dubium. The sequence continues at coordinate 15,292,290 of OX638063.1, forward strand.
TTTCTTGTGGTATCATTCCTCCGGATGCTCACTTTTGTGTGACTAGATACGGGATGTCGAGTCAGCTCAACACTTGTTCCTCTCATGCAACATGTTTGGACTATATAGTCGTCACAAACAGCTCCGAAATTAGTCAACCGATATTCCAACGGGTTGATTTAATTGATTCGTTTGCTCTTTTTTTCAAGCGGTTTTGTCGGGTTGGGTTATTTGTCCACCCCTAGTCGTTTCGTGAGTGGATATATTGGCTTTTCATCGGTGTACTCATACAACCTACTTGACCACTTTCTTCAGTTTACTTATTCTTTAGATGGCAGGCGAGCACGGCGCTCTTTCTTGCAACTCGTCTGATTTCATGTGTTTGAGTCGTCTGGAATGAAAGGAATATATCAAAGAGGTTTAAAAAATTCTGCAAAATCTTTACCTCAGCTACTGGACAAGGTTAAAGCTTACACATATAGGTGGTTGATCAAAATGAACATAAATCTAGTATCAAATTTTCATTGGTGGTGGCCGAGTCCGCTTACATGCATGTTTGAGCATCGACTAATTTTGTTTTTATTGTGTTTGTATTGTAACTCTCGTAAAAAATTTATGTCTATTTCAGCACACCTTGAGCCGGAGACCCATCTTTGTTGTTTTTAATAATATATTTCATTTTTATTTGTTCAAAGATAAATAGATAATAAGCAATGCTTAATGTGTACCAAGAGATTATCCATCAAAATTAACAGTTTATGAATTTTTTTAAATACCGTTAATCTTAATAGATCATAATAACATATTAAATACAATTCAATTTCTCTTTTAGAGTTTCAATTGTTGGGTAAATGTCCAGTACTCCAATGTACATAAAAGGTTAAACAATGACCTGGGTGTTTAAAACAGATTTATATTTCTTTTGTACATAAAAAAAACTCTTCGTATTTGATGGACTTGGTGAACGACTTTTGTTTTTATGATCAAACTATTTTAACTTCACTGTTCTTTTTGGTCTTATTTTTATGTTTACGTACAGTACAGGTCTATAAAACAAAACCCGGCCAGGTGTTTAAAATAATACGAGTACTTTTTGTATTGTAAGTATCTAAAATAATTGTATTAGATTGACTTGGTGTCGGTCTATTCATCAGTAACACCATGAAACTATATGCTTAATAGTTTTATATTTTTGACTCATTATGCTTAATTATTTTTATCTATTTCTTTTTTATTTTGGTTGGCTTTTTATCTATTTCTATGATAGGCTATAAGTGCACTATAATAAAAAAAAATATGCCAAATGCATCATATGATTTTTTTAATAAGAAAAATAGTTGATTTGTGCTACTAAACATTGGAGTAAAGCGTAATCGACTTTCATGTCATATGAATGTTGCAATCCCGTTGAGAGGTGTATGAATGGATACTGTGTTAACAGAAAACCAACTCTGTTAAGAAAATTAATGGCTACTGTTAACAAAACACCAACTATGTTAAGCTGCAAGGAATGTGTTTGTCGCATAGTAAAATAAGAAGGAGAGGTTAGCAGAGGCGGAACTAGTGTGGGGCTAGGCCTGGCCATGGTTCAGTGTATATTACTAAAGTATCCTAGTGTCTAAAAAAATAATACTAATCATTATATTACTAAAAATTTTATGTTTCAAAAATAAAATAGAGTTGTTAACTATAATTCTAAAAATAAATATAAATCTTTTAACATAAATACTATTTGTACTTTAGTTGATAATATTTATGCTATTTGCACTCTAATCAAACTATTTGTTTATATTGAAAAAAAATTAGTGCAACTATAAGTTCACTGTTATTAATGATTTTTAAATACTCGGTTCATGTCGTATGTAGTTTACTTTTGTAATAATAAACTTTATGCTACCAACATAGTGTGGCACAAGTGGTAGTTACTTGGGTTCTTTAATCATTTGGTTCTATGTTCAATCTTTGGCTGGTGCTTACGGAGAAAGATTTTTTGGAAGAGGTCAACCCCAAAAAATTTATGCTTTTAACGACCTAAATTTTTTATATGTAATATAATTTAGCGTATTTAATTTGAATATTATATATAATTTATTTGAGTGGCCCACTAATGTTTTTTTCCTAGTTCCGCCAATAGAGTTTAGTATTGATTAAAAACCCAGAGGTTGGTGTGTATGTTTTTTTTGAAGCAGCGAAAGAAAAGCATCTTTATTAAAATAAACTAAATTAGTACAAAAAGTACTTCATTTAGAACCGAAAAGGTAGATTACTTGGCATGGAAGTTAAATTGTTGGTGTCAATATAAAACTTCTGAAGTGAATTTGGCAAGTAAGGAACTTCTCCATATAACTTATTTTCACTGCAACGAAAAAAAGTTATACAAAAATATGTCAGATGATCGATTATCTCAAAAGCTTAAGTTGTTAGGAAAGACCACATTTTCTAACACGCCTCCTCACGCAAGAGCCCGTTGGGCTTGAAGCGTGGATAATGCATAGGTCCACCTACCATATGCTTAAAATTCCACTTTTTAATTAGAAAGTGAGGGGAACGGGAATGGAACTCTAGACCACTTAGTCATAGAGGCTCTGATACCATGTCAGATGATCGATTATCCCAAAAGCCTAAGCTGTTAGGAAAGACCACATCAATAATTTTATATTATTTCTAACAGCTGTTAGAGCACGAGGGGGCAGCTCGGGGAATCATCCACACGATGACCAAGATCATTGATATAAGTGAGTTGGACACCACACTCTTACCTAAAACCTTAAGGCCATGGGTTTATGGGTCTTCCCATTTATAAATGCTCAAGTCTCCACACTTTTAACCAATGTGGGACTTCCCCACTCACACTTAACAAATCTTGAGTTGTTTTCTCAACACTCTCCCTCAAGTGTGAGCCTACCACATATTGCTCCCCCTCACCGTTGATACTTTACTTTTCTTAATGGCACCGTTTTTTCAACGAGTCATTACTTAGTCGGTCCCTTTCTCCTGAACCAGGCCTTGATACCACTGTTAGAGCACTAGGGGGCAGCTCGGGGAATCATCCACACGATGACCAAGAACATTGATATAAGTGAGTTGGACACCACACTCTTACCCAAAACCTTAAGGTCATGGGTTTATGGGTCCTCCCACTTATAAATGCTCAAGTATCCACCTACCATATGCTTAAAATTCCACTTTTTAATTAGAAAGTGGTGGGAGCGGGAATCGAACTCTAGACCACTTAGTCATAGAGGCTCTGATACCATGTCAGATGACCGATTATCCCAAAAGCTTAAGCTATTAGGAAAGACCACATCAATGATTTTATATTACTTCTAACAGCTGTTAGAGCACGAGGGGGCATCTCGGGGAATCATCCACACGATGACCAAGAACATTGATATAAGTGAGTTGGACACCACACTCATACCCAAAACCTTAAGGCCATGGGTTTATGGGTCCTCCCACTTATAAATGCTCAAGTCTCCACGCTTTTAACCATTGTGGGACTTCCTACCCCACACTTGACACTTCTTAAGTTGTTTTCTCAACACTCCCCCTCAAGTGTGAGCCTACCACATATTGCTCCCCCTCACCGTTGATACTTTACTTTTCTTAATGGCACCGTTTTTTCAACGAGTCATTACTTAGCTGGTCCTTCTCTCTTGAACCAGGCTTTGATACCACTGTTAGAGCACGAGGGGGCAGCTCGGGGAATCATCCACACGATGACCACGAACATTGATATAAGTGAGTTGGACACCACACTCTTACCCAAAACCTTAAGGTCATGGGTTTATGGGTCCTCCCACTTATAAATGTTCAAGTCTCCACACTTTTAACCAATATAGGATTTCCCCACTCACTTGACACTTCTTAAGTTGTTTTCTCAATAAAATGTCCAAAACCAGGCCACAAGGGAGGGGTAAATAAAATTTTCACTTGGGTACTCAAGGGTATTCAAAATATTTACGGGATTATATCTAGTATTCATGATGTGTGCCAAATCAAAGGTTCGTGATACTAATTGATATAAACATTTGCATACCATCTCCTCTAACAAGAATAATTATTAGTGTCAATGATTAATAAAATTTCTTCCTTCTCCAATTTTTAATTTTATGACTTATTGATAGTAAAAGATCTTTACACGTGTATTAAACTCGTAAACTATTTAAGAGTAATTCATTTAATTTTCATGTGCTCCATCTTTAAATATAATGGTTATTTTTTATTTTTCTTATTAACAAATGTACTTTTTCCAATTTTATAAGGTGCGAAGATGATGGACTGTATATCCCAACACATCAGATTTTCAAAGAAAAGACTAAAAGTTTGGGAATCAAGTTTACTACTTTAGAAGTCAGCCTCAAAGAAACTGTGGAAAATTTTAGAAAGAAATAGATTATCGAATTTTAATCCGTCGTGATATCCCATTTAATCAAGACGAAATTACTTCAGCTTGTAAGTTGGAAAATGTCTATAAAACATTGTTAGTATTATTTAATCAAAATGGTTAATATTGTTTTACAATGGAACAAGTTACTTTAGTTTGTAAGTTGGAAAATGTCTATAAAACATTGGATGGCTGACTTCATTAGACACTATAGGTCATGCTAAATTCTTGAGGAACTGAATCGAATTAATCTACCAAACCATACTCTAGGACTCTACTTCAAGCCGTATAAGAATTTTCGCAGCCTACAAATAGAGCCACAAGACTCACCCTAAGCAACAAGTCCAGTTGGTTGCTCCATAAATCACCGTAAAACATATATCATCTTTGCAATGGCAATTTTCGTCATTGATGTAGGACAAAACCAACACTGAAAAGTAAAGAAGGTCAATAGAGTTTTAGAGTTATAAACTTTTACTTTTCAATAGGTAAATCAATCTAACACTGAAAAAATAGGTAAATCAATATCATTTATTTGTTATGAGTTTAATATATGATTTATGTTATTTATAATATATTTAGTGGCACCGAAGATTATGACATATCTTCATTCAGAGAATCAAAAGATTAGTGAATGATGGAGTACTCGGTACTTTATAATACACCGATTTTGAGAGAAGTTCGAGTGAGGGAAGGTTGAAAGATCTTAAAATATTACTTTCCCTCAAAATATTCTCATTCGAACACACTTAATTAAGTGCGAAACAGAAACTTTTTAAAAACTTTTAAGTGCGAAACATATTTGATCTTTTGTTAGGTGAGTGTGTGTATATGTTGGTATTGGTAATGAAATGTTGATAGTAAGAAATGCGCATTCGCAGCATGTTTTTATGCTTATTTTGATCTCATTGCCGTTCTTGTTAGCTTCCAAGTTGCTAGTAAGTAGCAGGTTGTTAGAGAGATATTTAATTGTGCCATTTGTACTGAGATAATTTTTTGGTTAAGTGATTTAGTGACTAGTCAAGTTGAACAAATCCTTATTGAATTAGAAATGACTATACATGTAAAACTAGGTGAAACCATTAATATGGTTACATGGTTTCAGTATGTTATACACTGAAACCATTAGGACACACTAATGGTTTCAGTGCATAACTCAATTTCAATGTATAAGGGGTTGCTGTATTTCTACTTTCTAATATTCTGATTTTCACTCTTCTTCGTTTTAGACTGTTGCTGTGGAATTCATTATGAAGCACGGCAAAACTGAAAAGAATATTCACAATTTGAGACAACGAAGCAAGGTAATTCGTTAATTTTATGGTTGTTAATTTTATCTATTTGCATGAAACCTGAAAGCTTAAGAACCACAAGGGTTCTACTAGTGAAAATCCTAACAGGTAATTTCGGTAAACCAAATGTTTCAACGCGGAGTCGAAGCAATTCAACTACACGTTGTAATGGGAATTGTCCTTATTTGACTCAAAGTAGCCAATTTTACTTTCTCATATCACAAATTTTATGTTATATATGTAATAGAAATAGCTTTTAGTCATAAATGCTTAGTCACCTACCGAAACCATTAGCATTGTTAAATGGTTTCAATTGAAACTCATGCTAATAAACGGCAGAATTGCTCCCAAAGAATCTAAATTTTTGAATGAAATGTATTGGTAAATTTGTTGCAAGTAAATTTGTCTTAGTAGTTAGTAGTGCTTACCCTTCGAAAATAAAACTATACTAGTATTTAATGTTCGTATCACTTGCTCCTTAAACCTTAACAAACAAATATTTAATCGATTTTTCTATTTTATCATGTATACTAAAGTCCAGTTTTTATTTAATTGGTCTGATCGTGTTTGTCTTTAGAGGTCCGGTGTTGATTTTGTGATAATTCTTTAAAATTTGATACAGGTGGGGAAATCTAAGAACATAGAGGAACACGTTGAAATGACACCAATGGAATTGGAAAACTATGTCCTTGCAATGACACCATTAGAGGATGAAGATACCAATGTCACTGACCTAGCTAAACAAGAAGGCGAGCTAAGCAAGGTTTGATTCCGAGCTTTTATCTTTTAATGTTAGACTTGTCCAATTAGATATGTAACTAGCAAAGAAACCAATAATATTGTTACATGGTTTCAATATTGAATCCACATTTTGATTTTGTTTTGAATTATTGTGATTGTAAATGTAAAAGTAGGTGAAACCATTAATATGGTTACATGGTTTGATTATGTTTTGCACTGAAACCATTCAGACACACTTATGGTTTCAGTGCATGACATCAAATTGTTAATGAAGTTGAACAATGTGAAACCAATTATTTTGTTACATAATGTATAGTATAACTAAATTATTTTCATTGAAGTTGTCTTGTCATTTATAGTCTATTATATATGTTGGTGCGTCGTAGTAAAAATGATGCCTTGTAGTTACTGGTGCATTGGATTTGGTCATGGCATAAGATATAAGTAAGAGGGGCTTGATTTTGCTTTATGTAATTCTGGTTTCATGGTTGAAGGAGCTACTTTGGAAACAGTTACTCCAATTCCATATGACGTGGTGATTCATGATAATTCTTTAAAATTTGATACAGGTGGGGAAATCTAAGAACATAGAGGAACACGTTGAAATGACAGCAACAGAATTGGAAAACTATGTCCTTGCAATGACACCATTGGAGGATGAAGATACCAATGTCACTGACCTAGCTAAACAAGAAGGCGAGCTAAGCAAGGTTTGATTCCGAGCTTTTATCTTTTAATGTTAGACTTGTCCAATTAGATATGTAACTAGCATAGAAACCAATAATATTGTTACATGGTTTCAATATTGAATTTAATCCACATTTTGATTTTGTTTTGAATTATTGTGATTGTAAATGTAAAAGTAGGTGAAACCATTAATATGGTTACATGGTTTCATTATGTTATGCACTGAAACCATTCAGACACACTTATGGTTTCAGTGCATGACATCAAATTGTTAATGAAGTTGAACAATGTGAAACCAATTATTTTGTTACATAATGTATAGTATAACTAAATTATTTTCATTGAAGTTGTCTTGTCATTTATAGTCTATTATATATGTTGGTGCGTCGTAGTAAAAATGATGCCTTGTAGTTACTGGTGCATTGGATTTGGTCATGGCATAAGATATAAGTAAGAGGGGCTTGATTTTGCTTTATGTAATTCTGGTTTCATGGTTGAAGGAGCTACTTTGGAAACAGTTACTCCAATTCCATATGACGTGGTGATTCATGATAATTCTTTAAAATTTGATACAGGTGGGGAAATCTAAGAACATAGAGGAACACGTTGAAATGACAGCAACGGAATTGGAAAACTATGTCCTTGCAATGACACCATTGGAGGATGAAGATACCAATGTCACTGACCTAGCTAAACAAGAAGGCGAGCTAAGCAAGGTTTGATTCCGAGCTTTTATCTTTTAATGTTAGACTTGTCCAATTAGATATGTAACTAGCATAGAAACCAATAATATTGTTACATGGTTTCAATATTGAATTTAATCCACATTTTGATTTTGTTTTGAATTATTGTGATTGTAAATGTAAAAGTAGGTGAAACCATTAATATGGTTACATGGTTTCATTATGTTATGCACTGAAACCATTCAGACACACTTATGGTTTCAGTGCATGACATCAAATTGTTAATGAAGTTGAACAATGTGAAACCAATTATTTTGTTACATAATGTATAGTATAACTAAATTATTTTCATTGAAGTTGTCTTGTCATTTATAGTCTATTATATATGTTGGTGCGTCGTAGTAAAAATGATGCCTTGTAGTTACTGGTGCATTGGATTTGGTCATGGCATAAGATATAAGTAAGAGGGGCTTGATTTTGCTTTATGTAATTCTGGTTTCATGGTTGAAGGAGCTACTTTGGAAACAGTTACTCCAATTCCATATGACGTGGTGATTCATGATAATTCTTTAAAATTTGATACAGGTGGGGAAATCTAAGAACATAGAGGAACACGTTGAAATGACAGCAACGGAATTGGAAAACTATGTCCTTGCAATGACACCATTGGAGGATGAAGATACCAATGTCACTGACCTAGCTAAACAAGAAGGCGAGCTAAGCAAGGTTTGATTCCGAGCTTTTATCTTTTAATGTTAGACTTGTCCAATTAGATATGTAACTAGCATAGAAACCAATAATATTGTTACATGGTTTCAATATTGAATTTAATCCACATTTTGATTTTGTTTTGAATTATTGTGATTGTAAATGTAAAAGTAGGTGAAACCATTAATATGGTTACATGGTTTCATTATGTTATGCACTGAAACCATTCAGACACACTTATGGTTTCAGTGCATGACATCAAATTGTTAATGAAGTTGAACAATGTGAAACCAATTATTTTGTTACATAATGTATAGTATAACTAAATTATTTTCATTGAAGTTGTCTTGTCATTTATAGTCTATTATATATGTTGGTGCGTCGTAGTAAAAATGATGCCTTGTAGTTACTGGTGCATTGGATTTGGTCATGGCATAAGATATAAGTAAGAGGGGCTTGATTTTGCTTTATGTAATTCTGGTTTCATGGTTGAAGGAGCTACTTTGGAAACAGTTACTCCAATTCCATATGACGTGGTGATTCATGATAATTCTTTAAAATTTGATACAGGTGGGGAAATCTAAGAACATAGAGGAACACGTTGAAATGACAGCAACGGAATTGGAAAACTATGTCCTTGCAATGACACCATTGGAGGATGAAGATACCAATGTCACTGACCTAGCTAAACAAGAAGGCGAGCTAAGCAAGGTTTGATTCCGAGCTTTTATCTTTTAATGTTAGACTTGTCCAATTAGATATGTAACTAGCATAGAAACCAATAATATTGTTACATGGTTTCAATATTGAATTTAATCCACATTTTGATTTTGTTTTGAATTATTGTGATTGTAAATGTAAAAGTAGGTGAAACCATTAATATGGTTACATGGTTTCATTATGTTATGCACTGAAACCATTCAGACACACTTATGGTTTCAGTGCATGACATCAAATTGTTAATGAAGTTGAACAATGTGAAACCAATTATTTTGTTACATAATGTATAGTATAACTAAATTATTTTCATTGAAGTTGTCTTGTCATTTATAGTCTATTATATATGTTGGTGCGTCGTAGTAAAAATGATGCCTTGTAGTTACTGGTGCATTGGATTTGGTCATGGCATAAGATATAAGTAAGAGGGGCTTGATTTTGCTTTATGTAATTCTGGTTTCATGGTTGAAGGAGCTACTTTGGAAACAGTTACTCCAATTCCATATGACGTGGTGATTCATGATAATTCTTTAAAATTTGATACAGGTGGGGAAATCTAAGAACATAGAGGAACACGTTGAAATGACAGCAACGGAATTGGAAAACTATGTCCTTGCAATGACACCATTGGAGGATGAAGATACCAATGTCACTGACCTAGCTAAACAAGAAGGCGAGCTAAGCAAGGTTTGATTCCGAGCTTTTATCTTTTAATGTTAGACTTGTCCAATTAGATATGTAACTAGCATAGAAACCAATAATATTGTTACATGGTTTCAATATTGAATTTAATCCACATTTTGATTTTGTTTTGAATTATTGTGATTGTAAATGTAAAAGTAGGTGAAACCATTAATATGGTTACATGGTTTCATTATGTTATGCACTGAAACCATTCAGACACACTTATGGTTTCAGTGCATGACATCAAATTGTTAATGAAGTTGAACAATGTGAAACCAATTATTTTGTTACATAATGTATAGTATAACTAAATTATTTTCATTGAAGTTGTCTTGTCATTTATAGTCTATTATATATGTTGGTGCGTCGTAGTAAAAATGATGCCTTGTAGTTACTGGTGCATTGGATTTGGTCATGGCATAAGATATAAGTAAGAGGGGCTTGATTTTGCTTTATGTAATTCTGGTTTCATGGTTGAAGGAGCTACTTTGGAAACAGTTACTCCAATTCCATATGACGTGGTGATTCATGATAATTCTTTAAAATTTGATACAGGTGGGGAAATCTAAGAACATAGAGGAACACGTTGAAATGACAGCAACGGAATTGGAAAACTATGTCCTTGCAATGACACCATTGGAGGATGAAGATACCAATGTCACTGACCTAGCTAAACAAGAAGGCGAGCTAAGCAAGGTTTGATTCCGAGCTTTTATCTTTTAATGTTAGACTTGTCCAATTAGATATGTAACTAGCATAGAAACCAATAATATTGTTACATGGTTTCAATATTGAATTTAATCCACATTTTGATTTTGTTTTGAATTATTGTGATTGTAAATGTAAAAGTAGGTGAAACCATTAATATGGTTACATGGTTTCATTATGTTATGCACTGAAACCATTCAGACACACTTATGGTTTCAGTGCATGACATCAAATTGTTAATGAAGTTGAACAATGTGAAACCAATTATTTTGTTACATAATGTATAGTATAACTAAATTATTTTCATTGAAGTTGTCTTGTCATTTATAGTCTATTATATATGTTGGTGCGTCGTAGTAAAAATGATGCCTTGTAGTTACTGGTGCATTGGATTTGGTCATGGCATAAGATATAAGTAAGAGGGGCTTGATTTTGCTTTATGTAATTCTGGTTTCATGGTTGAAGGAGCTACTTTGGAAACAGTTACTCCAATTCCATATGACGTGGTGATTCATGATAATTCTTTAAAATTTGATACAGGTGGGGAAATCTAAGAACATAGAGGAACACGTTGAAATGACAGCAACGGAATTGGAAAACTATGTCCTTGCAATGACACCATTGGAGGATGAAGATACCAATGTCACTGACCTAGCTAAACAAGAAGGCGAGCTAAGCAAGGTTTGATTCCGAGCTTTTATCTTTTAATGTTAGACTTGTCCAATTAGATATGTAACTAGCATAGAAACCAATAATATTGTTACATGGTTTCAATATTGAATTTAATCCACATTTTGATTTTGTTTTGAATTATTGTGATTGTAAATGTAAAAGTAGGTGAAACCATTAATATGGTTACATGGTTTCATTATGTTATGCACTGAAACCATTCAGACACACTTATGGTTTCAGTGCATGACATCAAATTGTTAATGAAGTTGAACAATGTGAAACCAATTATTTTGTTACATAATGTATAGTATAACTAAATTATTTTCATTGAAGTTGTCTTGTCATTTATAGTCTATTATATATGTTGGTGCGTCGTAGTAAAAATGATGCCTTGTAGTTACTGGTGCATTGGATTTGGTCATGGCATAAGATATAAGTAAGAGGGGCTTGATTTTGCTTTATGTAATTCTGGTTTCATGGTTGAAGGAGCTACTTTGGAAACAGTTACTCCAATTCCATATGACGTGGTGATTCATGATAATTCTTTAAAATTTGATACAGGTGGGGAAATCTAAGAACATAGAGGAACACGTTGAAATGACAGCAACGGAATTGGAAAACTATGTCCTTGCAATGACACCATTGGAGGATGAAGATACCAATGTCACTGACCTAGCTAAACAAGAAGGCGAGCTAAGCAAGGTTTGATTCCGAGCTTTTATCTTTTAATGTTAGACTTGTCCAATTAGATATGTAACTAGCATAGAAACCAATAATATTGTTACATGGTTTCAATATTGAATTTAATCCACATTTTGATTTTGTTTTGAATTATTGTGATTGTAAATGTAAAAGTAGGTGAAACCATTAATATGGTTACATGGTTTCATTATGTTATGCACTGAAACCATTCAGACACACTTATGGTTTCAGTGCATGACATCAAATTGTTAATGAAGTTGAACAATGTGAAACCAATTATTTTGTTACATAATGTATAGTATAACTAAATTATTTTCATTGAAGTTGTCTTGTCATTTATAGTCTATTATATATGTTGGTGCGTCGTAGTAAAAATGATGCCTTGTAGTTACTGGTGCATTGGATTTGGTCATGGCATAAGATATAAGTAAGAGGGGCTTGATTTTGCTTTATGTAATTCTGGTTTCATGGTTGAAGGAGCTACTTTGGAAACAGTTACTCCAATTCCATATGACGTGGTGATTCATGATAATTCTTTAAAATTTGATACAGGTGGGGAAATCTAAGAACATAGAGGAACACGTTGAAATGACAGCAACGGAATTGGAAAACTATGTCCTTGCAATGACACCATTGGAGGATGAAGATACCAATGTCACTGACCTAGCTAAACAAGAAGGCGAGCTAAGCAAGGTTTGATTCCGAGCTTTTATCTTTTAATGTTAGACTTGTCCAATTAGATATGTAACTAGCATAGAAACCAATAATATTGTTACATGGTTTCAATATTGAATTTAATCCACATTTTGATTTTGTTTTGAATTATTGTGATTGTAAATGTAAAAGTAGGTGAAACCATTAATATGGTTACATGGTTTCATTATGTTATGCACTGAAACCATTCAGACACACTTATGGTTTCAGTGCATGACATCAAATTGTTAATGAAGTTGAACAATGTGAAACCAATTATTTTGTTACATAATGTATAGTATAACTAAATTATTTTCATTGAAGTTGTCTTGTCATTTATAGTCTATTATATATGTTGGTGCGTCGTAGTAAAAATGATGCCTTGTAGTTACTGGTGCATTGGATTTGGTCATGGCATAAGATATAAGTAAGAGGGGCTTGATTTTGCTTTATGTAATTCTGGTTTCATGGTTGAAGGAGCTACTTTGGAAACAGTTACTCCAATTCCATATGACGTGGTGATTCATGATAATTCTTTAAAATTTGATACAGGTGGGGAAATCTAAGAACATAGAGGAACACGTTGAAATGACAGCAACGGAATTGGAAAACTATGTCCTTGCAATGACACCATTGGAGGATGAAGATACCAATGTCACTGACCTAGCTAAACAAGAAGGCGAGCTAAGCAAGGTTTGATTCCGAGCTTTTATCTTTTAATGTTAGACTTGTCCAATTAGATATGTAACTAGCATAGAAACCAATAATATTGTTACATGGTTTCAATATTGAATTTAATCCACATTTTGATTTTGTTTTGAATTATTGTGATTGTAAATGTAAAAGTAGGTGAAACCATTAATATGGTTACATGGTTTCATTATGTTATGCACTGAAACCATTCAGACACACTTATGGTTTCAGTGCATGACATCAAATTGTTAATGAAGTTGAACAATGTGAAACCAATTATTTTGTTACATAATGTATAGTATAACTAAATTATTTTCATTGAAGTTGTCTTGTCATTTATAGTCTATTATATATGTTGGTGCGTCGTAGTAAAAATGATGCCTTGTAGTTACTGGTGCATTGGATTTGGTCATGGCATAAGATATAAGTAAGAGGGGCTTGATTTTGCTTTATGTAATTCTGGTTTCATGGTTGAAGGAGCTACTTTGGAAACAGTTACTCCAATTCCATATGACGTGGTGATTCATGATAATTCTTTAAAATTTGATACAGGTGGGGAAATCTAAGAACATAGAGGAACACGTTGAAATGACAGCAACGGAATTGGAAAACTATGTCCTTGCAATGACACCATTGGAGGATGAAGATACCAATGTCACTGACCTAGCTAAACAAGAAGGCGAGCTAAGCAAGGTTTGATTCCGAGCTTTTATCTTTTAATGTTAGACTTGTCCAATTAGATATGTAACTAGCATAGAAACCAATAATATTGTTACATGGTTTCAATATTGAATTTAATCCACATTTTGATTTTGTTTTGAATTATTGTGATTGTAAATGTAAAAGTAGGTGAAACCATTAATATAGTTACATGGTTTCATTATGTTATGCACTGAAACCATTCAGACACACTTATGGTTTCAGTGCATGACATCAAATTGTTAATGAAGTTGAACAATGTGAAACCAATTATTTTGTTACATGTGTGTCATTTTTTGATAATTTATCAATTGAAATAATTTAATGTAAAAATTATTTTTCTTTGATGTAGGTGAAAAAATCTAAGAACGTAGGCTCATTGCCTTCGTTCAATCTTGGATTGACACCTGAGGAAGAAAATAGGAAAGTTGGTTGTTCATCTTCATCATTGTGTGGTGATCAAAATCGGAAGCGTAATCCGCGAGAGAAGGAAGAGGTAATTTGTTATTTCATTTATGAATCGTATTATTGTGGTTTCTATACACTAAAACCATATTCATATTGTAAAACTATGTGAAACCATTAATATGGTTACATGGTTTCATTACGTTATGCACTGAAACCATTCAGACAAACTTATGGTTTCAGTGCATGACATCAAATTGTGAATGAAGTTGAACAATGTGAAACCAATTATTTTGTTACATGTGTGCCATTTTTTGATAATTTATCAATTGAAATAATTTAATGTAAAAATTATTTTTCTTTGATGTAGGTGAAAAAATCTAAGAACGTATGCTCATTGCCTTCGTTCAGTCTTGGATTGACACCTGACGAAGAAAAGAGGAAAGTTGGTTGTTCATCTTCATCATTGGGTGGTGATCAAAACCTGACGCATAATCTGCGAGAGAGGAATGTATCTCTGTCATGTAGTGATGATAAACAAAAAGATACGGAAGAGGATACGCACAAGATTGAGGTAATTCGTTAATTCATTCATCAATGGGACTATCGTGGAGTAACTATGCTTTGAGTTCTATGTGCTATGAGTTCTCATAGTGTTTGTAAAGTTTTTGTTTTTTCTATAAATGTGATTCCTTGGTTCCGCAATTTTGAAGATGATAACTTCTCTATTTGTTACTATTAGCCATGCGGCTTGTGTGCTGTGATTCCCTTTGAGTTATATGAATTACATTCTTATCGTCAATTTCCTTTTAATCTATCTTAACTTTTCCCCCAAGTTTCTCAATGGTTTTTTTTGGTTCCTTGGACACTTTCTATAGTTGCTAGACAATAGCCAGTGTTTGTTGTATTGGTATTATATAAATGTTGCATTAGTATTATATAAATGAAACTAGATGAACCCATTAACAATGTTTAATGGTTTCAAGTAGTTATGCACTGAAACCATTAGTATGTTCTAATGGTTTCAGTGCATATGTATAATACTAATGCAGTTGAACAATATGTAATCATATTATGTATACTATTGCAGTTGATCCAATTTTTACATATTGTGTTTATCTATCATTGATTGATAATACACATGGTTTTACATAGTACTTTGTGTAGTTGCAATTTGCTTAAATGTGAACCCTAAAATGGTTGGTTACATGTTTTCTCATGTTTTGATAATTTTCATGTTTTGATCCAGGTGAAACAATCTAAAGACTTAGGTCAAGAAAGGGTCAAAAAAGAATGTGATGCGGACCAGAGATTGCGCCACAAGATGAGTATTCCAAAGGTTTTTGACCTTATACAAATAGTGCCAAAAAAAACAAGAGGAGTAGAGATCAAGAAGCACCTTACTGAGTTTGGGTTTGGAGGATTATTGCACATTTGCAATTGGAGCAGAATTCACACGTTTTTTATCGAGTGAGTGGTGAAGAACTTTGAGAAAGAAAACATGTGGATAAGGTTATCAAAAACAGAAGTCTTGCCATTGAAGGATGAAGATGTTCATCGTGTTTATGAGCTGCCAATGGCAGGGAAACATATCGACCTCAGTTCTTGCTCAAAGAAAGCCATAAAAAGTCTTAGAAGGGAATTAGGCTTGAGTGGAGATGATGCTTTTGTTAAAGTGGCCGATTTGGATATGGCTTTAAAGGAAATAGAGGAACCGAAAGCTTGGGTGAAAGGTGCAATTTGTTTCATCATTCACAATTTGTTGTGTCCCACCAACCATAGCTCCGTGTCCCTCCACTATGCACATGTTTTAGAGGATGCATCATCATATAATTGGTGCTCGCATGTACTTAATTATATGAAAGAAGGCCTTCAAAATCCCAAGGTTACCAATCCTTTGGCGGACTTCCACTTCCTCATGGTTAAAATTCTTTATTTCTACCTATTTATCTTTTTATCTTTAACACAATTTATACCTAATAAGTGGTCGATGTTTCTAATTTTCAATTGTGCATTAGTAAATATCTAACTCTAGTTACAAGTTAAGTAAGTCAAGTAGTTCTTGAATATACATGGATATTATTATATTGTTTAAGGGACAAATCAAGTTTCTGCAACTCCTCTTGTTTAGTCTTCAAACATGTAGCAGTAGCCCTATTACCCAACCAGTAACCTCCAAATCAATCTTGCACCTATACTATCAAAACAATTTATGAGATTGAGTTCTTGCTTTGACTCATCATCACCTGAATAGTTACTAGGTAGACTTAAATCCAGTAGAAGGTGTTTTTTCTCTTCATTTTCTGTCTGTCTCTTCTCAGAATATGATATGTTCAAATTATTAGATGAACATGGCTCTGATTTTAGAAGGTCCATATGTGAAGAAAATATGCAATGATTTTCTTCCTATATAGTATAGGTGATCAAAGTTTGGTTCAGCATGAAAAGAGAGGAAATTAATTATTATTATTATTATTGAAACCATCAGTATAGGATAATGGTTTCGATGGTCGTATATGTGAAACCAAAGTATATGTATAATGGTTTCAAGAAATAATTTGTCTACTGATTTTAATAATTGTCTTTTTTTGATGCAGATTAATTATTTGGAGAAAATGGGGAAGAGAAGTCCATTTTTGACTGGGCAATACAAGAGGCCGTCCCTTCGTGAATGGGACGTGAAGATGGCAAATCAAGATCTTCAAAAAGTCCATGATGTGATGGGGCTTGACCATGGACTGACAGCTGGTGTAACAAGATTGCACAACACTGATGAAGGTCCAATTGTTTTGTGTTTTGATGCAGATACTTGTCTGCTGTCTAAGGTGAGATAAAAATGCCTATATAACTACTATTTATGAAAACATTAATATAAATAAATGCGTTCAAAATCAAATTAATATTGTTAGGCTTGATAATATTGTGTTTTTATTGTTTTTTACATCCTAAAATTACATGTACATAAAACAATTGCAGGCACAAATGCATCTTAACCATTGTCAGTCGTGTATACAAGTCTACACTGCAGCTGCAAAAACTTTGGAGAGAAGGATAGCTGAAGGACTTCCAAAAAAGGACAATGTGGATGACGATGAAGAAGTTCATGATGCTGATGTTGATGTTGATGATGATGAAGAAGTTGATGATAAAGATGTTGATGTTGATGATGATGAGGACGTTCATGATGCTGACGTTGATGTTGATGATGATGATGTTAATGTTGATGATGATGAAGTTGATGATAAAGATGTTGATGTTGATGATGAGGAAGAAGTTCATGATGCTAACGTTGATGTTGATGATGATGAAGTTGATGATAAGGTTTCTGACTTTACACAAAAAGCAGTACTAAAGTTTGTTAACATCTTGGATGGAGCTGAGACTTCACATGCAAAGTAAGGAACAAATATATTGAATATAATTATGATTTTGGAACAATTTGAATTATGATTATATATTTTGTTGCTCTATCATTTCAGGTTTAGTAATGACAATGTCACAGATGACATTGATGATGTTCATGTTGTTGATGAAGAAGTTGAGACTGACACCAAAAACTTCAGTGATTCGGTGGCATCTCATGTCGGGCCATCATTTATGGAGGAAGCAATCAAGAAATTTTCAGACAGTTTCGATGGGGATGCAGCTACAAACACAAAGGAAGATGTTATGGATGATGAGAAGGCTTCGACACCTGACACAGAAAATACAATAAAGTAAGAAGAATTGATAATTATGTTGTTTTATTCTCTTCGCCAATACTGGGCCTTAGCTTATATTGATAACAATTAAGTAAGCAATTGTTGTATTTGACAGGGTAACACCATTGAGATCGGCGTTACTAGATGAAGTTATTGACTTGTTTGATGAAGAAGTGGAAACTGGGAAGACAAGGAAAAGGAAGCCTGATGTACTTTATACTGGTTCCATATCCCCTCAACGTAGAAGACTTGTTAGGAAGTCAAAGTATCTTACTAGCCCCTACGATGTAGCCGTCTTCGAGTCAAAAACATCTGAGTTACAAAAGAAAGTATCAACATATGCATGGAGCATTGAGCTTGAAGAGTAAGTGAAAACTATTTTGAAAGATTGTCATTATAAATGTAAAACTAGGTTAGGTGAAACCATTAATATTGTAACATGGTTTCAGGATGTGATACATTGAAACCATTAATATGTTATAGTGGTTTCAGTGTATAACATCTTGAAACCATTAGTATGTTCTAATGGTTTCAAAATTTGGTCTATTTGGATTTTTAATTATTGTGTTGATTATTGTCACGAGCTTATTTTACCGTTAAATATAATCGATTCTGGCTTTATGAGAATCATTAATGAACAATGAGTTATATTGGTCTTAAATGCTAAATGCTTAATAATTATATAGGTTCGAAGAGCTATATTGTGGAGGAACAAAGAATGGGGAAAAGATGCATAAATACTCCCTGGAAAGGGAGGATTTGTGGACAATGAAAAAAGATGAATGGATCAGTTGTTTTGTAATCAATGCTTGGGCCAATTGCTTGAATTGGAATCAACTAAGTAACAAAGTGACAAGACTTGTCACGCCATTGCTTAATCATGTATGGTTTATCTTTCAATAGAATATTTAATACTTTATATACTATTTAAATCTTGTTTTTGGAATTGATTTTTGTTCATTTTACATATACAGTTTGACATTGAAAAACCTCATGCACCGGACAAAGCAGATGCAAGACAGAGATTCATTGAGAGATTGGCATGGTTTAAAAACAGGGATTGGATGACTATTGACCCTACTAGCCTAGAATTCGTAAGTCTCGGTGCTTTTTAATTGTTTTAAAACCAATACTTGGTGCACTTATAGTCACATACATATTTATATGTTCTGGTTTGACATTCATGTTTTCGATACACAAACCATCAATGACATTATTGTAGGTTTGATGCACAGAACGTTTTCATATTGAATATAATCTAGATTTTGTTCTGTTTTGTGATTATCTAGGTGAAACCATTAACATTGTTAATTGGTTTCAAGTAGTTATGCACTGAAACCATTAGGACATCCTAATGGTTTCAATGCATAACATCAATTTGTGAATGAAGTTGAGCAATGTTATATAGACTTTTATTTGATGATGCTTAGTCTTAATAATATTATGTATACTACTGCACTTGCTTAATAGCTTCTTGTCAAGTATATGTTTTGTTTTTAGTTTTCTGTTAGTTAAATTGGATGTTTTGATGATTAATTGTTGGACTTGCTTTATTTGAAACAGATCATGACCCCAGCAATGGTTGGGAATCCAGGTTCACACTATGTGACCTTCATTGTGAATTTGAAAGACCAGAAATTTGAATTCCTAAACAGCTTGAATGAAGAAGGCTTGTTTTCAAAATCTGAAGATCCCACAGCCTACAAGAAAATGTTTGATATCTGGCTGCAGGAGGTTGAGGCATATGTGACAGATCTGTATAGGCTAAAGAACATCGCAATGCCTTTCGAATTTAGCAAATTTAAGTGGGAAAGCCCAAATATGCCTATCCAACCAGATAAAAACAGTTGTGGGGTCTTTTGCATGAAATTTTTGGATGAATGGGCAGGTGACAGTACAACGTTGCAATCTTTTAAGGGTTGGTCCACATTGCCAAGGAGAGGTGAAAATGGAAAAGAAGCAAAAGTTATGGATTTAAGAATTGCAATTTGTTGCACATTATTATTAGACTCAAGCAATGCAAACAAAGATCGGGTGAAGAAAAATGCAATTTCATACTATAAAAAAAAAATTCAAGTAGTAGCTTGATTTGTTTTATGGATTAAAAGTGTCTTTTATTATTGTTTCCTAAAGAAGTGTAATAATTACAGTTAGATTTTGTTCTGGTCAGAACTTGTGTTTGATTTAAGTAATTGTTACCCATGTGTTTGATTTATGATAATTGTTAGGTGGAACCGGCACCACATTATATGCCAAATTATATTTAGTGATTGTTCTATTTTATATCAAGTCTATTTGTTAGTATAACTTAGTAGAAAACTCACAATTTAAGGGAACTCATTAATTTGTCTAATGGTTTCAAGCAATAAAACATCAAAACACTTATTTTCTATTATTTTAACATAGTTATTTTCTGGCTTAAACTCAAGTGGATTCTCCTATACTAATGGATTCTCCCATAGTCATTTATCAAAAACTAGAATAACCAACTTGTGTAGTTGATTAACCAACTTGTAAGAATGATTTCAATATATTATAAACTGAAACCAATAGTATGGGCTAATGGTTTCAATATATTATACACTGAAACCATTAGTATGGGCTAATGGTTTCGATACCGTAAAATAGTAAAAAAATAATAATTTTGATATCCAATATTTTGAAATTAATCGATGTCAAATAAATTTGTGGATTATCCCATAGTTTAGGGTTAAACTCAATCTAGCAAGTTGGTTAACCATTCTCACGAGTTGACAAATCAACCATGAAAGTTGGTTAATCAAGAAGGAAAGTTGGTTAATCAACTTGTAAGAATGATTTCAATATATTATACACTGAAACCATTAATATGGACTAATGGTTTCAATATATAATACACTGAAACCATTAACATGGGCTAATGGTTTCGATACTATACAAACAAAAAATGTGAAATGAATAATTCCCAATAAATTGACTTATCACCATGTCTAGTACAAACTAATAACGTGAAATGAATCACCATGTCTAATAATTTTGTAATAAAATCTAGTACAAACTTATAACATAAAAACAATCAATCAGTGACCACTCTTGTTTTTGAAGCTTCATCATTTTTCTTTTGTTTCTTCCGTTCCATATTGAATTTATGCATTTGTCTAGCTTTTTCATAATTAGTTATTAATCGCTTCTTTGACTTATTTGGATTTGGTCTTTCTTTGAATTTTTGTGCAGTGGACTTCACCCCAGCATCAGATGCTTCACCAACATCAGCTGCTTTTGAAGACTTAGATGGTGTCATGGAAGATGGAAGGCCTGAAATACGGAAGATCAAAAACAAGTTAGGCACAAATATATTATCATAAACAAAATTCTACTATTCATGTTATCACCATGTTAATGGAAGATCAAATCTTATCATTCATTGTGAAATAAGGATACTTTTACCTGCCGAAGATGAAGACTTCGATGGTGTCATAGAAGACGGGTCTGTACGAATACCTTTAGAAAGAAGCAACTCATCTGCCTTTTTCCTAGCTTCAAGAATACCATTAAGAAAAATTTGAGAAGCCTCGCGATCTGCACAAAGACGTGTAGAAAGCTGAACTGTAACAGCACAAATTTCTTGATATCGTTGGGCTTGAGTTGTATCTTCATTGCCAACACTGACAGTAGATTTCAAATTATCAACAGACGGACGAACATCTCTAGTCCAACGCTTTAAAACATATTGTGCCGGTATTGTCTTCAAAGAAACATATTGCACAGAACCACCTAAGAACTCCAAGATCTTGAAAACATGTCGACATAAGAAACCCCTATTCTCAAACATACGACATGTGCAACTACAACTTCTGCTCCCAATATCAACTGTGACAATCCTTTCATCAAGTCGGTCATGATCTTCAAAACTTGGGAAAAGGTTTCGTTGAAGTTCTTCATCCGAAACATCAACATTTGAAGGCCCGTCATTATCATTATCCGCATTATCATCATTAACTTCATCAGGATCTTCAACCTTTTCTATTGTGAAAACTTTGAAATACTTATTCATGGCAGAACCTTTGGTTCGGTCCTCCTCATAATAGTATTTGAAGGAAAGGTCATACTGCCTGTGAATAAATGCAAATGAGGCTGGTGTGTACTTCTTTACAACGGACCGCATCAGCTGACTGTTGGGATAATTATTTTTTGTTCTAGTGTTAACAGCCTTGAAGTCCAATTCAGCATGATTATCCCTCATCCTCTGAACCATAATGTTGAAATGACTAAAGAAATTCACAAGTGAATGGTCTGGTTGCAAAAATCTGCGGAGAAACGCATTGAAAGACTCGCTTAACTGAGTCGTTTTCAGACCAGCTGTAAAATGAGATTTCACCCAAGCAGAAGACCAATGCATACGGTTTCTGTGAATTTGGACAAGCCATCTAAAGTCTGACATAGGCCTTCCATCAAAACAATTTTTCATCATCTGATCCCAATTGTAGTCAAAATCTGATTCATCGTCTACATTTGAAACCAAATTAGTTAACTCGTCAAAAAATGCACTGTTTGCACGAGAGCCAAGGTTTTTCTTTGCATTTTCTCCCATGTGCCATGAGCAAAGCCCATGAAAAACACCTTGAAAAATATTTGGAATAGACTTCAACAACGCACTAGCCTGGTCTGTATATATCGTCTGTGGTTTCTTATTGGACATACACTTCAAGAATGTTGTAAACAACCAATCAAAAGTAGCTGCCGTCTCATCATACAGTAGAGCAGCACCAAATAAAACACTCTTACGATGATTGTCAAACCCAATAAAAGCAGCTGTATTGTAAATGAATCAAATCAGAACAAAATAAAACATATATTGTTCTACTATGCGTATATAAATTTCATACAAGTTAAGCAAGTGGAGAGGAGAAAGTAGCATGTTTGTTATAAAACAATAATTCGGTTCCTAATCAGCATCAAATGGTTTTAATGAAAAACAGACTGAAACCATGCCTTGTGACAAATGGTTTCAGATAGTATTAATAAAATCATGTAGACATATCTATCACCCTAAACATATAAATACTACAACTAATCAGATATAGATTGGAAAATTGAGAAAAGTTCAAAATACTAACCTAATGGACGATATTGATTGTTTGTTCGGTAAGTTGTGTCAAAGCTGATAACATCGCCAAATAGAGAATAATCAAGTTGCATAATTCCATCTGCCCAAAATATGCTAGCTATATCCTCTGCAGCATCAACTTGAATATCATAGTAAAATGATGGTTTCGAGAGAGCTTCGTTTCTGAAGAATTCCTGAATTACAGTTGCTTCACCAACCACCATCTCCTTTTGACGAACTGTCATCAAATAGTTCTTTAAGTCTGAAAACCGAAAAGGAAGATTTTCGGTGCCTCCAACTCCCTGACCCATAACTTCATATGATGTTCTCATCGTCATTCCAGCTTTAGAATTTATTAAAGCGAGATGTCCCTGAACTTCATTTACTTCTCGGAATGATCTAAGGTAACGCGAATGTTCTGGTTTATGTAATGGATGACAATGAGCCACATCCCATTTGTATATCTTATACACATCCAAAGCTTCATCCAACTTCAAAGATATTCCAGCTTTACAACCAACTCTTTCCTTAGCTTTTTCTTTCACTTTCTCATACTCAATAACCACTGGAGTGTCTGATTTTGGCTTGTTCTTCGGATTATGGAGACTTCCCTTCTTGAAACCTTCTTTGTTACAGACATAACGGATATATTGTATCTTATCTGTTTTATGATTTTGTGAATTATTTTTCGACTTTAAAAAAGTCCTAACAGAAAATCCAGTGTTATATGCATAATTGCCATAAAACTCTTCAATCTCATTAACAGATGCAAATCGAAGAGACTTCCATGATTCCTTATTGCTAGGGGAGTAATATCGAGAACTATCAGCATGTGTTCCTGAACTGCCGACATGAATGAGTGATGAAGTGGATGTCGAATCCATTAAACACAGGAACAATACCTATAAATAAATATAAACTATTAGAACATCAAATGGTTTTGGTGTACAATTGACTGAAACCATTCCTTGTGCAAAATGGTTTCCGACAGTATCACCGAAATTAAACATAACAAGCCAAGTCACAAAACAAGAAAACCATTACAAGAGCCAAACAAACAATCCGCAAAATTTATACCAATATACTAAAATGTATCAACTACTACTAACATACTAAAAGAAGTAAAATTCAAATTAGCGTAGCTAAGAAGCTCTTTATCCTCACCAAAAATCAACTTACTACTAACACTTGAGTTACTATTTCTGGTATGGCAGAAACTATTTTTATGTCAAAGTTAGAGGGAAGCCATAACCATAAGTAAGCTTTGCTGGAAACTGTGAATATGTCAAGATTACGACCTTCAACATATAACCTATTTGCTTCAACATGTCAAATTTGTGTTTAAATTTTCTTTTACTTTTTCTAGGAGTTTCACAATTTAAAATCAGATCTCAAATTGATATAAGGAACAACAAAACAGAAACAAAATCACAATCAAAAAAAAATAAAATTAGAACAACCAATTTGAATATAGAAACAAAAGTGAAAAACAAAATCAACATCCAAACAAAACAACAACACAAGAACTTAAGAGCAACCAAATTGAATTAGAACAAAGAGTTACCTTTAACAAACGGTGAATCAACACTAAATCGAGTTTGGGCTTTTGGGGAAATTGCAGAATGTTGTCTTGATGGTTGTGGAAGGATGAAACGCTGGTGGCGGCGGCGGAAGATGAAGCTGGTGGCGGCGGCGGAAGATTAAATCACGTCGCCGATGATGATGAAACAGCGGTTGTGAATAAGTTGGCCGGTGGTGCGATGATGATGAAACGGTGGAGGTGAATTTGGCTGGTGGTCCTAGGGGTGTACGTGGGCCGGATTGGGTTGGATTTGAGCAAAACCAAAACCCGAACCACTTAAAGTTTTGTGGGTTGGGTTCAGTAAAATATCCACCCACTTTAGCATTGGGTTGGGTTGGGCAAACCCACTAATTTATGGATTGGGTTGGGTGGGTTAATGGGTTGTCCAAATTAAAATTTTATTTTCTTATTTTAAATTACTATATTAAGAATCATCATTTTTTTTTCTTTTAAAATACTCAACTTTTAATTTTTTTAGAAAATATTGCAACATATTTTCATTATTTTTAAGCATCATAAAATGATAATATCATCATTGTTTTTCATAAAAATAATCTACTTTCATTGTTTTCAAATAACTATATTTTGCTCGTATTATTATTTTTAAATGACGTAAAGAAGTCAAAAGATATAAACTCAACAACAATGATCAGATAATGTATTGAAAATGTAAAATAATGAAGAATAATGTCTTTTTCGTTTAAAATATACATGCATACAACTTATTTTAAAAAAATTTATGTTGGAGGTTGGGATTTTCTCTTTTAATGATCAAATAATAAAAGCAAAATATTTCATGTTTATATGAAAATATTTTAAAAAGTCATAATATTACTAAAACAGTGGGTTAGTGGGCCAGATTGGGTTGGGTCCGGTTTAACCCAAAACCCGATTTTTTTTTATGGATTTGTCATTTTGAAATCCACATCCACCCAATTGCCCGACCCAATCCACTTTTTTGGGTTGGATTGGGTGGGTTTGACCGGATCGAGTGGGTTTGCCCAATCCATGTACACCCCTAGGTGGTCCGATGATGATGAATTTGGTCGCATGATGAAGGGTGAATTTTGTCGTGTGATTTATTTTCGTGTAAGGGATAGAATGGAGTATGAGTAGTCCTAGGATTAAAACACCTGACAAAGGAAGAAAAAAGAATCTAAAGGTTATAATCAGCTTATGCACCATGCATAAAGAAAATCCTTATGCATAATAACTCCTGCCGTTCTTTCCTACTGTTGTTATTATAAAATCCTCATCTATTTTCATCGCCAATTTATTTTTTAAAGAAACTTTTTTCTTCTTAAACACACATAGTCAAAAGTTAATTGATTGGCCTAATTAAGTCTCCTCCTTCTGTCAGCAAATAATTGTGGTGTAAGAAATAATTTATTTATAAATAAACATTGGAGTAATTAATTTCTATTATGATTGGTCGAGATTG
Organism: Trifolium dubium; assembly: GCA_951804385.1. NCBI lineage: Eukaryota > Viridiplantae > Streptophyta > Magnoliopsida > Fabales > Fabaceae > Trifolium > Trifolium dubium. Next base: position 15,318,550 of record OX638063.1, read on the forward strand.
AATTTATAAGAAATAAATAAGTTATATTTATTTAGGCGTGCAGAGTTATGGTCCAAGTTTTTTTTTTTTTTTTGACGAAAGTTATGGTCCAAGTTGTAACTTGTAAGCTTTGCAGATATATATTATAATTTCATATGGCGCATAAATTTTTGAAATATTTTTTATCTTTTAGGGACCAGTCTCTAATCCATAACTTGTTGAAAGACCACAAAAATATTACTACTACTTTATTTATATTTAAAATACATGTAGATCATTTTTACTCAAAAAAAAAAAAAATAGATAATTATATTATTTTTCTGGTCGAGACCAGGGTATCCACCACCGAACGCAGTGACTAATCCCTCGCTAGATTGGAGGCACCTCAATGGGTGGGATAGCTGACCCAAAGATTTAAAACTGCTCCATACCCAAGGTGAGGATCAAACCCTCGACCCTTGGTTAAGGGAGGATGAGCCCCAACCGCTCAACCACACCCCTTGGGTTAGATAATTATAATATGATATTTGAGGAATCAAAATAAATTACACATAAAAGTTTATAACAAAATAACTAAACACATTAAGAAAATCCTTTAAAAAATAGCTAAATATGTAACAAAAGAAATTAGTTAAATAAATTTTTAGTCTTTATATGTAACAAAAAATATCAAATTTCGTTTTCGACTCATTTACAGAGTCTTAGCAAGTTTTAGTCTAAATATATACTGTTTAAATTTTTGAATGAATTTTAGAATCCATATTCATAATATTATAAGAATATCGTCTTACAAAGTCTAAGCATGTTTTTGAATCCATATTTTTGAATGAATAAAATATTAAGTTTCAAATAATGCTAAAAATATCGTCTTACAAAGTCTTAGCATGTGTTATTTTTGAATGAATAAAATATCATTCATGTCTTGTTAAAAAAAAAAAAAAAACAAATTTCATAATATTCTACATATTTTTGCACAGTTTCATTAAAACATACAAGGCTTACGCATGAATTGTCTTAAAAATGGGAGAAATAGTGGTTATTGAAAGTTTTATATGGACTTCAAATCAAAGAAAAATTTAGAGGGACTAAAACAAAAAATTTATATATTATAGAGACTAAAAACATAGTTAACCTTTAAGTATATACAAAAGTTTGTGTGGATAAAAACCAGTGATGTACGGGTACTCCGTTTTAAGGAGAGTACCGGTACCGGGTACTGGTACGCACCCGGTACTCAGTGGGTACGCACCGACGCCGTACCCTTTTTTTTATTTTTATTTTTTGGTCTGGGTACTCGTTGGGTACTTACCGGGTACTCCAACGGCTATTAAAATTTAAAAAATTGTTTTTTTTTCATATTTTTTTTTCATATTTTGTCAGAAAAATATCTTTTATTTGCTTATAAAAAGAGTATTAACCTAGAGTTGCAAGAAATGGTAAAATAATATTTTTTTGAGCAATTTGTTTTTTAATTTGATATGATTGTTTTGATGTTTTTGAACAATTTTAATTACTTTTAAAGTGTGGTACTTTTTATGTTTAATCAAGTGTTTTAAAAGTATGTTTTTATTATTTTATTTATATAATTATATTAAAAAAAAAATTATACTAACGTATCTGTACCTTAGTTTTTTTAAAAATGTCGTACCCCGTACCCGTACCAGTACCGGATACCGGTACCGTACCCGTACCGTGGCAACCCTGATAAAAACTAACAACGTCATTCAAACGGGTGACTCGGTTGCAGGAAAAGACCCAAAGATTTTGAGTACGTTGGAGGTAATATATATAAGAATATTAATTGGTTATATGGAAATGTTAGACGACTACAAATAACAATAGTGTAGTGTACAATATGTACCTCGTGTGAAAGTTGAAAAGGGAGTTTAAGATTATTTTTTTGTCAAGTAATTAGAATTTCATTCTTTAAAATGAATGAGTGACATGATTCAAATTCTAACTGATACATATTATATTTTTACCTGCTGTACGTGAAATTTTGATTTTAGTCACTGTATTGATTTTTGTTCTAAATAAGTCTTTGAATTAGTCAATTTTTTGCTTTTGGTCCATAAAACTAAAATCCGCAAGAAAATTCGCAAGTTTCCTGCAGATTTTTCTACGAATTTTCCTGCGGATTTTTGTTTTAGGGACTAAAATAAAAAAAATTGGTTGATTCAAAAACTTATTTAAAATAAAAATTGATACAGAAACTAAAACCAAAATTTTACCAACATACAGGAACGAAAATAATGTTCAAGCCTAAAGAAATTTGAGAGACACAATTCAAAAAATAAGATTTATTACATAGGTTTATTTTTATGTGCAGGCCACACATTATTTAATGAACTTAAGATTAAAAAAATAACTTTCTTATTCACGTTCAATTCTCTCAATTATATAGTAATATTTATGGTGTATTAAAACTAAAAACCAAATAATGGTACGTGAGGGCCATGGCCTACATAGGCCATAATGTAGGTCCTTTGTTTCGTAGTGGTTATAACTTATAACTTATAAGTTGTAACTTGTAACATTTTCCTTTGTTTCTTGTTCTTGCTCATTCTCTCTCACTCTCATTCACACCAACTTTGCTCTAACGATATCTAAGGTAAAGCAACTTATCATTTTAGTTGTCATCTAAAGAAATGTACACCTGCTTAATTTTATCTAAATAAATTTTGATGCATGTATATGAAAGAATATGTAGTTAGTTATTAGTTATAAGTGATTTTCTGGTCCTCAATTTTGAATTTATGTTTTATTTTTGAAAGATTCGGCTGTTTGCCGTGCCTTAAAGTATATATGAAAGTAATCTACAATTATTATACTAGTTGTATTGTATTTCCTTTATTGTATTTCACAAGTGAACCAAACCTTATACCTTATCTTGTAATTTATTACTTTTACTTTATTGGAATTTTGTATTTCTTTTTTAAGTGTGTGTTTGGTTTAACTTTTGAAGGAGCCAAAAGCAATTTTGGAGGTGTAGAATTGATTCTGAATTCATTTTATGGTGTTTGGTTATACTAAAGCAGAATTGATTTTGCGCCCAGAATTGATTCTGCAAGAAGCTAGAATTTGTAGCTTCTGACTTTAAGTATGATTTTTACACTGAAATTTATCTTTCAACTCACTTTTACATAATTGTATCCAAACATAAATCAATTCTACTAAAATCAATTCTGATAAAATCAATTCTATCAAAATCAATTCTACCAAAATCAATTCTATCTAAAGTCAAACCAAACATACCCTAAATGTTATCCCTTCCGTTATGGAGAATGGTCTTGGTAATCCAAAATTCGGATGTAAAATAAGTAAAGTCGTCTAATTGTTTTCTCAAACAATTCATTTATGGGGACCTTATCTAAGATATATAGGTATGGATATGGTACTCGATATTAATGCAGATATTGGTAAAAAGATATGATATTCTTTTTTTACTAAAATATAAGTCATTTTGAGAACAAAATTATATCAAAATATAAGATTTTTTACATTATTAATGAAGTATTTCATGCTATTTTTTCTATACCATTAATGTAGGACAATTTTGTAAACTAATTCATAATTTTATTTTCATACAACATTAATTATATTTATTAATCTATGTAAAATGGTCAAAACGACTTATATTTTAGTACAGAGGTAGTATATTTTAAAGTATAAGGTACAAAAACATATCATAAAAGAAAATTTTGAGAGAATTGTTGTAAAAACATAAGTCGTATGAGGAAAATATAAGTTGGAGGAGTAGGAAAAATTCAATTATATTAGATAATAGTACTATCTCTGTTCTTTATTATAACAGACAAATTCACATTTTAAATTCATAAAAAAATAAATTTATTTGAATTTATTAATAAACCAAATACATTAATTTTTTAATAAATAAAGAAAATACATTTACCATTATGTTTCAACCAAATTAAATAGATACAAATTGATAAATATTCAACGAGTACTATAGTATAAGTATCAGGTACATACTTCACCATTCTCAGAGAGCCCATATTTTACAAGAGCTCATTATCTATTTGTGTCCAATTGCTTGGTTCAGGAATTTTGTATTTTAAATATGTTTTTAGTTCTCTAAAATGAATACAATATGACAAAAAGGTTTGATTTTTGACCAAGAATGGTAAATAAATCTATTGATCTTCTACCATATTTTTTTCGTTTCTATCGCTTTCAATTATTTTCTTTTTAGTTCTTTTTTTATTTTATTTTAGTTTGTTTTAGGTTCCTTTTGTTTTTGTTTTATATACAGAAAAACTGATAGAATTGCATTGTAACATATCATGCTGCCCATTAGTCAAAAAAAATAAAAAATCATTCTGCCCATAACCCCGTAATGTGGCCAAAATGTACTACTTACTAAAGTAAAAGTTTTATTTATATTTGTATTACATAAGATTTTGTTTTTAAATTTTGAGAATGAAAAAAAAATTATTAAAGTTATAAAGTTAAACTCTCTTTACCATTGAACTAATACATCAGACGATGTAGCAATTGGCTTGATTCCAATTTTAAGTATTGTAGAAATTAAAGTAAATGAAAAACACATAGTAATCATAATTATTATTTAATGTAAAGTATGATTATTAATTAATCTCTTAATATAAAAATTAAGGGTAGTAGTCCAATAATTTTGAAGGAAAAAGGATAAAAAGGAAGATGAGTGGGGATGGAAAAGTGGTGTGTGTAACAGGTGCTTCTGGTTTTATAGCTTCATGGATTGTTAAGTTTCTCCTCCAACGTGGTTATACTGTTAGAGGCACTGTTCGTGATCCAAGTAAGTTCTTTTTTCTTGAAATCAAGTAACTTAAAATTAATTTTTCTCGCCGTAAAACCAAACATACATTTAGTTGTTGAATGTGGTTTTAACTGTGCAAGCAGGTAATCCAAAAAAAGTTGATCACTTGCTTAATCTTGATGGTGCAAAGGAGAGGTTGCAACTCTTTAAGGCAGATCTCTTGGATGAAGGTTCCTTTGACTCTGTTGTTGAGGGTTGTGATGGTGTTTTTCATACTGCTTCACCTGTTCGTTTTGTCGTAAATGATCCACAGGTTTGTTGCATTCTATTGTTTGTAAATAATTCAATGTGTGGTACATTTGTTATGATTAAGTTCTACGTTTGGCGTAACTCGTCCTTAGACTATGATACCGTATTAGATTTCATATAGGCCTAACATGCTGGATATATTGTTAAAATTGCAATTTTGCAACTATCTTGCTAGAGTTCATCTTTTACTGTTGAGTAAATTTAACGGCCTTAGTTACAACTACACTTTCTAATTGAAGTTTCATGCTTTGTGTGTCTGTTTTTGAAGATTATATAGTTAACAAATCATGTGATTAAGAGATTAGGAATTCCTGCTGTATAGAATAAGAATAAGCATGCAGTTTAACACAATTTTTTACCACAACTATTAATTTTAAACTATCGCGGTCATCATCAGATCGATATCAGACGGCTACAACGAATTATTGCATAGACGCAGTAACAACGTCTAATCCAATCTTGTGATTAAGGATGAGCATAACTGCACTTATTTTGAAATGAGTTCGCTTTTTCCGAAAAGTTAACATTACATTTTTGTTGTCTTTTTAAAACATATTAGTTGCTAGTGTATATTAACTTTTGATTTCTTTATTTCAGGCTGAGTTGATTGATCCGGCACTAAAAGGAACTCTAAATGTTCTTAAATCATGTGCGAAATCACCATCAGTGAAACGAGTTGTCTTAACTTCTTCTCTTTCTGCAGTTTCATTTAATACAAGGCCAAAAAATTCTGAAGTCGTTGTTGACGAGACATGGTTTTCAGATCCAGATTTTTGTAGGGAATCAAAGGTTAATATCTTTATCTTAAAAGTAAATCAAACTTATACTTGAAACTCGTGAAATTGTAACATTTTCTTGATATAAGATAAAACCTTGGATGATATCACCTATATTCTTGTTTGTAAGAGACAAAATAAAATTTTATTTGGTTGTATTTATAAGAAATATTCTTTAAAATTAAAGTTTATTAAATAAACAATTTCATGTATACCCTTATTGAATAATAACACAATCATACCTCAAAAAATAATAATAATAACAACAACAACACAATTTCTTTCCAATGCAAGTATTAGTTCCATATAATTATTCTCAATGTGCATTTATTAGTGGGTATACCAATTCCAATGAAAGATAATTTTGGAATTAGAAATAATATTTTAGAATAATAAATTCGAAAAAAAAAAATTCCGTAGTTTATCAAAAAAAATATCTTATGATATTAATTAATTTTATATTACAGTGTGTTTGATTTGTAGAAAAAATAGGGACACAATATGACAACTTCTGTTGTAATATATGTGATTTTAAATTTGTGTTTAGGATAGGACAAATTGGAAATTAATTAAGGGATATGACAAAAATTAAAATTTTTGTTCATCACTGAATCATATCGCACAACTTTTTGTCCATCAAATATTTTATAAAATGCACGGATTACAATACAATTTTTTTTATTTGAACGACTAACATGTTAATCTTTCCTTTTTATAAATCAACTCTAACTTTCTTGGCAATGATTATTTGTGTTTTCAGTTATGGTACACACTGTCAAAGACATTGGCTGAGGCTGCTGCCTGGAAATTTGCAAATGAAAATAGCATTGACATGGTTGTTATCAACCCTGTAATGGTAGCAGGACCTCTCTTACAACCGGAAGTTAATGGAAGTGTTGATACAATTTTAAGACTATTAAATGGTAATTGTTTCAAAGACTTACTAACACATTTACAACTAACATTTTGATTAATTAATGTCACATGTATTCCAGAAATGAATTGTCTGGTTCGATAATAGAAGTGTTCTTTGAACTTTTGAATGCAGGTATTCCTTATCCAGATCAAGCATTTGGATGGGTCAATGTGAAAGATGTTGCTCACGCCCATATTTACGCATATGAGATTCCTTCTGCTAGTGGAAGATATCTTTTGTCAGAGAGAGTTCTACACTATTCAGAAATTGCTAGTATTTTACGTGATTTGTACCCAACATTACAAATTTCAGACAAGTAAGTTCATTAACTAACTTTGTCACAATCAATCATGTATGACTTTAGAAGTAGTTATGATTTAAATCAAATATTTTTAATGGTTTGACTTACGATTATGATTGATTGACAATATAAAAGATATCTTTACAAAAATTGTGTATTAAATCCCGAAACTATTTAGGAGTAATTCATCTTTAATTTGTCTCCACACATCAAAATTGAATAGTGGAGGGAAAGTATACACATTGTTACTTCAATGATATAAACACAATTTTACGAACAATCTTCTTTCATTTTCACGTGCTCCGATTTTAAATGGTAGTTTTTTTGTTATTTATTTTCTATTTTTTTTATTAACATATGTTCTCTCTACAATTTTATAAGGTGTGAGGATAATGGATGGTATGTACCAGTATATCAGATATCCAAGGAAAAAGCTAAAAGTTTGGGAATCGAGTTTACTCCTTTCGAAGTCAGCCTCAAGGAGACGGTGGAAAGCTTCAGAGAGAAAAAATTTATCAATTTTTAATTTGTCTTGATTAAAGAATAACAGAAGATAATGACTTGATTGTTTATTCATTTGTCAAGTGTATAAATACAATGAGTCAAACCTATATATACAATTATTACCAACATAAATGAAAATAATTATGTCAACTAACCGATTATCCCAAAAGTTTAAGCTGTTAGGATAACATCAATAGTTTTATACTATTTCTAACATGTCCCCTCATGCAAGAGTCCACTAATTGGGCTTGAAGCGTAGATAATGCATACGTCCATCTATTATATGCTTAATTTCTACTTTTTAATTAGAAAATAAGGGGAGTGGAGATCAAACTATAGACCACTTAGTCATAGAGGATTTAATATCATAAAAAAATAATAGAAGATAATGAGTTGATTGTTTATTCATTTGTTAAGTGTATATATGCAATGAGTCAAACTATACAATTATTGCCAACATAAATGAAAATAATTACAAATATAATGACGAAATCTCTATATAATATAATTACGGATGTCTCTCTCCCGATCATCATCCAACGTGGCAAGCAACCAAGTCTTCATATGTCTATGTGGCAAGATTTCAAGGCTTTAAGTTTTAAGCAAGCTAAATATACTCCCTTCGATTCCCTCCAGCAACATTTTTTTAATTTTTATATTATTTTACTTAGATTTTAGTTAAGAGTTTTAGTAAAAGTAGCATGGTTCGATTCTCACCAACAACAAAAAATCTATTTTTTTGATATATATATTTTTATTTATACCAAGTAGATTTAATTAGGAGTTGTAGCAAAAGGAACATGGTTCAATTCTCACCCACAACAAAAATCTATTTTTATGGTGTATTTTTTTACTTAATTATTACTAACCATAATATTTAAAAAGTTACAAATTTCTATAATCTCTATCTTTATCTCTATGATATATTTACGGATATCTCTCTCATGAACAAAATTTCACGGGACAATCTATAATGAACCAAAGTTTATGTGTGTCATCCATGTCTCTCTCACGAACAAAATTTAGTATGAGATACACAGTTTGATTTTTATGTTGAGACCGGGGTATCCACCGCCGAACGCAGTGTCTAATCCCTCGCTAGATTGAAGGCACCTCAAAGAGTGGGATAACTGTATCAGAAATTTAAAGTTGCTCAATACCACACGGTTCGATTTCCACCAAGAACTAAGATTATATTTTTATGATTATTTTTGAAGCAATTTTATGATATTTTATTTTATTGCTTATGAAAAATATTTACACTTATATTAATATGCCTGTTTTTTTTTTTAATTTATTACATGAGACTTATATTTATAATCATATATCAATACATGGTCGTCTATATTTCTTTATATAATTTACGGGAGAGAAAATATCATATTGTTGAGAATGGAAAGTGGGAGATCACACCCTCTAGAGTATTTTATCCTTTTAAATCTTTACATTTGTATTATTTTTTATATTTGAATAAAATCAATATTAAACGATCGTCTACGTAATATAAAAATAAAAACAATAGACTAATACAAAGATTTTTTTTATAATTTCACGAGAACATATATTTCTATGAGGATCTATATTTGTACCCATATATTAATACGTTGACTATATATATATATATATATATATATATATATATATATATATATATATATATATATATATATATATAATTTTTATAGGAGTTATATTTATACTCATGCACGGTTTTTTTTTTTGTAATTTTTAAAGAATTATATATTTTCTACGAATGTTTTAATACAAGACGAAAAACTTTTTATATAGGAACTTAAATATTTATACACATATTAAGCGGAAAACCTATTTTTTATACTATGACTTATATTTACACTCATATTAATATGAATGCTTTTTGATTTTATAATTTACACGATGATCAATATTTATACTCATATATTAATACACAACCTATCTTTTTTGTAATTTCAATGGGGACTAGAAATGAAACATGATATTGTTCAAAACGGGAAGCGGGAGATCACTCTCCACCCTATTTTATCTCTTTAAAATCCTTAAATATATATTATTTTTATATTTAAATAATATAAATATAAAATTAATTTCACAAGTAATTGGAAAAATAAAATTATTTGACAAAAGTTACATTAATTAACTTAAATTTTTTAAAAAATTAAATTAAATATCTAATATCTCAACTAATCGACTTTAATTTTAATAACATATAATATAAATTTAAATATTAACCCGTGCATTGCACGGGTCAGTTATACTAGTCTCTATTATATACATTACGATAGTTCCACGGAGCTCTCTCGTGCATTCTCAAGAAAATTTGTTTATGTGTCATTCAATTAGAGCTTCTCTAAGATTTTTTTTATATTTTTTTTAGATATTTTTTGTAGCGTAATTCAGTTGCATTCTTAGCATTTTTTTTTAGATTTTTTTTTTGGGAATAAATACGTTTGCAGTCTTTTTTTAGATTTTTTTTTTGGGAATAAATACGTTTGCAGTCCCTATAAATATACAAAATTTTATTTTTAGTCCCTAAAAAAAATTTCAACAGGTTATGGTCCCTCAAATATTTCCTATCATGATTTTTTGTCCTTATTTATCATTTAACTCGAGTATATCATTCAAAATTTTAAAACTTTTTCCGCTGACATATTTAGTACATTATGGGGATCTCAATTACAAAAGATGAATTTTTTTACCAATACATTAATTTAATATGAATTTTTTAGTTTTTTGCGTTTAAAAATTTATAAATAATTCATCATAGGTTTAAAAATTCTAAATTTTTTTGGGAGAGGTTCTTATCTCTGTTATATCTCTATTATATTATATACATTATGATAGGTTCACGGAGCTTTGTCGTGCATTTTCAGTAAAATTTGCTTACGTGGCTTTTTTTTTTTTTTTTGCCAAAAGATGCTAGCAAAGTGCTAGACATCCCAAAAAGTATATATTATATATATAAAGAGGACATATACAAATGGAGGGGACCAAAACCAAAACTCCATTTAGAAATTACAAATACGAAAGTTAGTTTTTCCTAACTTATCCATCACAAAACTATCCTTAATGAACAAGGGAAGATTCTGCCAAAAAGTAATACCACTAAGGTTAACGCCATAATTGGCCAAAGTGTCAGCAATTTTGTTACCTTCTCTGTAAATATGAGACACAATACAATTCATTTGTTTGAGAAGCACCATAGCATTTTTCCATCTGTTTCTTAGAGACCAATTAACATGCTTATCAGGATTTGAAACAGCTAGAACCACTGAAGTAGAGTCTGATTCTAACCACAAATTATGCCAATTCCTCTGATGAGCAATCTCAATAGCTCTAATGGCTCCATAAAGTTCAGCTTGATAAGAAGTAGTGATACCAAGAGGCTCAGCAAAGCAAAGGAGCATGTTAGCTATATTATTTCTAAAAATGCCACCACAAGATGAGAGGCCAGGATTACCTTTAGAAGCACCATATATGTTGCATTTTGTCCAATTCAATAAGGGAGGATGCCAAATGATTTCTTTAACCATAGGGGACCTAGCATGATGAATCTCAACTTTGAAAAGTTTGAGAATAGAAAAGTCTCTGATGGAGTTTGAAGAAGCTTTACTGGTGTTTTTTCCAACCAAGGAAGTATTAGCTATAATCATAGATATTGCAGATTGCCAAGGAATGATTCTATCGTTGAACCTAACATGGTTTCTAACAAACCAAATTGTGTTAAGAAGGTTGACCAAGGCAGCAATGATTGTAATTTTACATTGAGGGGACCAATTCAAATTACAAACTTTCCACATATCCTCCAAACAAGTAAATTGCAAAGTCAAGCTAAGGCAGTTAGCAAACCATGACCAAACATTTTTAACATAAAGACATTCAAAAAAAGATGTTTGGAAGATTCTACACTTCTATTGCAAAGGCTACACATAGAAGGAAAAGAACAACCTCTTAACATGAGATTTTCATCGGTTGGTACCTTCTCGTGCATAAGTCTCCACACAAAGAGAGATTTAGAAGGAGGGATGTCAACATTCCAAACTAAATTGGCCCAATGCAGCTCTTGATAATGAATGTTTTTAAAGTGATAAGCTTCCTTGAGTTGCAAGCTACCAGTATCAGTGTGAATCCAAAGAAGCTTATCCTGAGAAGCTTCCAAAGGAATAGTGACTTGTTGAACAATGTTATCTAGATTAAAGAAGACATTATTCAATTGAGCAGGAATATTCCAACGACCATTGAGAATATAATCACTGACAGTCGAAGAAAGAGATGATCTAATGTGAATTGGAATATTGTACAAGTCATCTAAAATCTTACCGCTCCAGTTATCATTCCAAAAGTTGATGTTTTCTCCATTACCAAGAAGCCACAAAGAATTATCCTTAATTAGATCAAACTCATCCTTGATGCTGGACCAAATAGAAGAAGATATATGATGATGTATAGTTCTTCTATTTCTAATAACCCTGTCTTTAAGCAAATTGGCCCAAGAGCATTGAGAGTTTAAAAGACTCCAACAAAGCTTCAAATTGGTGGCATGATTAAAGCTAACTAGAGATCTTAAATTCAAGCCTCCTTGAGAAAAAGGCCTACAAACTTTTTTCCAAGACACAGTAACTAGTTTTCTCTTTTGTGGATCTCCACTCCAAAGAAAGTTCCTGATACATTTCTCAACCTCCTTAAGCAATGAGACAGGCCAAGAGTAAATTGAAATGCTATACATCATCATGCTTTGGACAACAGATCTAATCAATTGAGCTCTACCAGCCATAGACAACAAAGATGCTTTCCAAGCAGATAGTTTCAATCTAATCCTGTCAGCTATAGGTTGTAAATTCCTGACTTTCGGCTTTCCTTTAAAAATTGGAACTCCCAAGTAAAAGAAAGGGAGAGAACCAATTTTAAAGTTAAGCAGATGAACTATAAGAGTTAACCTACCAGGAGTGATAGAGCCAGAAAAAATGGTAGATTTGGAAGTGTTGAAAACTTGGCCAGATTCCAGTGCATATTTGTCAAATAAAACTTTAAGGTTTCTTAAGCCAGAGAGCTTACCGTTGCAAAAGATCATCAGATCATCAGCATAGAAAGTATGTGAGGGAACACAAACCTTCCTTGTACCCTTGATAAGATCAATCTTGCCATCAATGACCAATTTAGAAATACTTCAGCTCAACACATCTTTAGCCAAGCAAAACAGTAGAGGTGAAAGAGGGTCCCCTTGTCTAACACCTCTAGAACAATTGAAGTAGCCCTGAGCTTTACCATTAATGGATACTGAAAGGAAAGCTGATTGAAGAATAACATGAATCCATTTGCAAAATATTTCATTAAAACCAAAGCATTTTAGAACCTTTAGAAGAAAAGACCATTCTAAAGTATCAAAGGCTTTAGAAATGTCAATCTTAAGAGCCAAGTTACCCCCAAAGGACTTGTTATGTAACAAATTAGCTGCTTCCGAAGCAATACACAAGCAATCTCTGATGTTTCTGTCATGTATGAATCCCATTTGTTCTTCAAAGATAATTGAGGGCATGATGATAGCAAGCCTATCTGCAATGATTTTTGAAATTATCTTGAATTTGAAGTTGGCCATAGCAATAGGTCTATACTGATCAATAGAGGTAGCATCAGGAGTTTTAGGCAGAAGGGCAATGATATTTGAATTAAATCCTGGCAGAATCCAACTAGAAGTGAAAAATTCTAAAACTGCATTGATTACATCAGTCTTCACAATATCCCAAAAGTGTTGAAAGAAATAAGCTCCAAATCCATCAGGACCAGGAGCACTGTCTCCATTTAGAGCAAACACAGCCGCTTTCACCTCAGAATGAGAAGGTAACATAGTGAGAGTATCATTGGTGACATCAGAAATCAACTTAGGGATTACATCTTCTGCAAGCAATTGTTCCTGCAACACAGTGTTAGTACAAAAAAGAGTTTTATAATAGTCTACCACATGAGAGGCAATTTGTTCTTGATCAATGAAGACACGATCACCATCCTGGATAGAAGTAATCATTTTTGAAGAAGTTTGGATTTTTGCAATTTTATGGAAGTATTTGGTATTTCTGTCTCCCTTCAAATGCCAGTTCAGCTTTGCTTTTTCTTACCAAAAGGATTCTTGTCTGTTGAGAGCATCTTCCAGCAATTTATGAGCTTCTTTTTCATCATTTAAAAGAACATCAGAAGGACCACTAGACTAGATTTGAGTTTGAATTTGAAGAAGATAGTTCTCAGCAGTTTTGACATATTCATGAACATTGCCAAAGCAATCCTTGTTCCAACTCTTTAACTTTTCTTTAAGTATTTTCAGTTTCTTGCTCCAATTGCTTACGTGGCATTCAATTAGAACTTCTCTAAGATTTTTTTTTATATTTTTTTAGATATTTTTTTTAGCATAATTTGGTTGCATTCTTAGAAAAATTTGCTTAGGTGTTATTCTTTTTTGGTATGGTGCTTAGGTGTTATTCAATTAGAGCTTCACTAATTTTTTTTTGTAAAGATTTTTTTAATTAACTTAAGCAATTAAAATAAAAATTATTGATAACAACAAAAAAAAAATTACGGATAACAACAACTTAATTTATTTCCACTCTAGCATAACAAGTCCGAATATAATTTAACTATATATAGAAAACACATTCATCGTGAGAAACACATGACATTCATGGTCAAAGAATTTGAACATCAGTTTAGACTGTTCGTAGCTCATGTTTAAGTCAGATATTCCCAAAGCTGCGACGTTAAAATTGATGTATGATTCTATTATTATATCAATTATATATTACTTTTAAGAAATTTTCAGTTATGCATATATGTAATTGTTTATTAATTTTTCCTTTCAATATTTTTTAGAACTTATAAAAAGAATGTTTCTCTTATACAAGTTTCAGTTAATCTCCAAAGTTTTCCATCACGATCTACTTAAAATCACACCTATGAGAAATATTGAGACACTTCTAGAATGTCAACAAGTAAGACAATTTTATTTTACAATTTATGGGTATTTTTATATTATTATTGTTGTTGTTATTATTATTATTATTATTATTATTATTATTATTTCTTTTACTAAAACACTTTGACAAATATCACTGTGAATAAATTGTACGAATCAATGTTTATAATCATGGTTGAAATCAAATATTTTGATGATGGTGTTTGGTGGTATCAGTCGTGTCAAAAACATAATATATAAGAAGATCATGGCACAAAATACTAATGCAAGAGAGTCAAAGACATACATCAAAAGTAGTTACACGGTAAGCACCTAAAATTTTTATTTAAAAAATCAATTTTTATAGATTAACTATTTCATCTTAGCTTATTAAATCTATAGATTAACTTTTTCTTCTTGACTTATTACTATCAATAATTTTGTGTACTAATAAGTTTCATACTCTATATTTTCTAATTTTTTATCATTATAATTCATACTTTATATTTTTCTAATTTTTATCTGTGCAATTCATACTTTATATGTTCTAATATTTTATCAATGCGATTCACAAGATCTTATAACAAAGTTTGATGAAACAGTAGAGGAGAAAATCAAAGATAGAACTGCTTTAGATGTCGTAGATTTATGCTCACATAAAGTTGATGGTATATCAGTTAAGAGAGCTTACCCTGATGAAGCTGATTTATCCACAACCAAATATATGAAGACCAATATAAAAATTAAGAAAGATTAGACAAATTTATGATCGTCAAACAACAGATTTTTATTGTTTAATTTTAATGCATTATTATGCACTTTTTTTATTGACAATATTATTCAATTTTGTCATTTAGTTTAATAGATAGATGTTTTCACTCATTGATTATTATGCATTATTACTCACATTGATAGAATTAATCATAAATTTGTTTGGTGACATATATTGTTTTCGGTAATACATTTTGATTATTTTCAAATGTGCTTTAATACTATCTCCATTCTTTTTTATATTTTACCTATTATACCTTTCTTTCTAATTTTTTGTAACAAAGTTTATTTGTTTTTTTTTACATAAAGTTTGTTATAAATTTTGCACCAAAAAATAAAAGTTTGTTATAATTTTTTATTTGGTGTTTTTTGTTTTTTTGAAAGAGAAAGTGTGTATCTTCCGATGTACAAAAAAAAAGGAAAGGAAAAGTGTGTGTACATAAAAAATAGGAATTTATTGGTGGATTAAAATTAGGATATATTCTAAAAAGAAAGGTATAATAGGAAAATAAAGTGCAAAAATACACCTTCCTAATTTGATATTTTTTCTTTCTTTTTAAAACGACAAATAAAAAGGAACGGAGGGAATATCAATTAAGAGACATATTTTTTTTTTGTAAGAATTAAGAAACATATAGTGGCCGTTTGTTATAGTTTTTTTTAAAAAGTAATTACTTATTTTTAAAAAAATATCGCTTTTTATAAAATAACATATGTTTGTTATAGCTTTTAAAAATAATCAGATCTAAAAATAATCTAAAAATTGCTAAAAATCTTAAGGTGGTATTATTAGCTTTTTGTATAAATTTTTTAGAGGAAAGAGTAAATAAGTGTCAAAAAATTTCATACAAAATCACTTTTATATGTTTGCATTCAAACAAGTTAAAAAAAAAATTTATAAAAGGTAATTTTTATAAAGGTAAACAAACACAAAATAAATTCTATATTTTTGTAAAATATCTAAAAGATAATCTTTAAATTATTTAATGTCAAAATCACTTATTTTTTAATCTGTAACATAAAGTAATTATTTTAAATCACAAAAAATTTTCATATAAAAAACTTCTAAAATATTAAGAGACGATTTTAACACTTAATTTATAACAAAAAAAAATAGTGAGGATTTTGTGATATGCAAGGTTATCAAGGAATTGTACTTTTTTTTGTTATTTGAAATTTACATGTAGATTAGTATGAAATAAGTTGAATTGAGAAGGTGAGAGAACAATGGAGAAATATATTTAAATATATACTGTATTTAAAATAAATGTAGTTTGATGAGATTTAGTTGAATAAATCTACAATAAACATTTATAAAAAAAATATATAGTTTGATGAGATTCAGTTGAATAAATCTAGAATAATTTTTTTTAAAAAAAAATCTATTATAATTGTAGTTCAATTCTAAAACTTTAACATAAACGTTCTATTAAAGAAAATTGTTCTAAATGACAAAAAAAAATTATATGAAATAGTTATACAATATCAAGGAGCGATTTTTGACACTTCATTCTAACAAAAAAAATAGTGGCGAATTAGTTTTTTGAAACACAAGTGATACACTAAACTTATCAATGAATAAAAATATGTAGTCTTATGAGATTTAGTTGAATAAATCTATAATAAACGTAGGAACATTACTGAATATGAAAAAAAAATTGACAAAAAAAAGTGTTTTGTACTATTCAAAGTCGTCTATTTTATTATTTGATTATTTTGTTTTAGAAATATATTTGTGGATTACTATGAAACAAATTGAAACAAGATGAGAGAATGATGGAAAAAGAGATATCTTAAATTTAACAAAAAAAAAAGTAGTTTGATCATATTCAGATGAATAAATCTATAATAAATGTAGGAAGATAACTAAATGTGAATTTTTTTTTGACAAAAAAATGTGAGAGTTTTGTGATATACAAAGTTGTCTATTTATTTGTATTTTTTTTTTTTGAAATTTATATGTAGATTATTACGAAACAAGTTGAAAAAAGAAGGTGAGATAACGATCAAAAAAATATCTTAATTTACATTTTATTTAAAAAATATAGTTTGATTGGATTAACTTGAATAAATCTACAATAACAGTAGGAAGATCACTGAATGTGAAAGAATTATTTTTCGAATAAAAAAATGTGAGAATTTTGTGATATGCAGGGTTGTCTGTTTATTTGTATTTTTTTTTTTTGAAATTTACATGTGGATTACTATGAAACAAGATGGAAGAACAGTGTGAGAATATATCTTAATTTACACTATATTTGTTTAAAAAAATGTAGTTTGATGAGATTTAGTTGAATAAATCTACAATAAATGAAGGAAGATGATTGAATGTGAGAGTTTTTTTTTTACAATAAAATGTAGAAGTTTTGTAATATGCATGAATTTCTATTTCTTTGTATTTTTTTGTTGTTCTTCAAATTTACACGTGAATTTCTGCGAAATATGTTGAAACAAGATGAAAGAATGTTGGGTGTCATCTATGATTTATATTTACGGAGGTCTCTCTCATGAACAAAATTTCACGAAACAATCTCTAATGAATCAAAGTTTATGTGTGTCATCTATGTCTCTCTCACGAACAAAATTTAATATGAGATACACAGTTCCATTCCACCAACAACTAAAGCTATATTTTTATGATTTTTTTTGAAGCAATTTTATGATATTTTATTTTATTGCTTATGAAAAATATTTACACTTATATTAATATAACTTTTTTTTATGTAATTTACACGGGATAAATATTTATACTAATATAATAATACAAGTGTCTATTTTTTTTTTAATTTACACGTGATTTATATTTATATTCATATATCATACAAGATTTATATTTCTTTTAATAATTTCTACGATGACGGGAGAGAAAATATCATATCGTTGAGAACGTAAAGTCAGAGATCACTCTCTAGAGTATTATTTTTCATATTTAAATAAAATCAATATAAAATGGACGTCTACGTAATTTAAAAATAAAAACCATATATTAATACGAGAACGTGGGAGATCACTCTCTAGAATTTTTTATTTGTAATTTTACGAGAACATATATTTCTATGAGGATTTATATTTCTACGCATATATTAATAAGAGGACTATTTTCTTATGTACAGGAGCTATATTTATACTTATGTACGGTTTTTTTTGTAGTTTTTACGGAATAAGAGGTTAGATATTTATACACATATTAATACGAAAAACCTATTTTTTTATAATATGACTTAATTTACATGATGATCAATATTTATACCCATATATTAATACACGACCCTATCTTTTTTGTAATTTCAATGAGGACTAAAAACAAAAAAATGTGTGAGTTTTGTGATATGCAAGGTTGTCTATTTATTTGAATTTTTTTTGTTCTAAAAATTTACATCTAGATTAATACTAACCAAGTTGAAACAAAGTGAGAGAATGATGCGAAAATATATCTTAATTTACACTGTATTTATAAAAGCATGTAGTTTGATGAGATTCAGTTGACGAAAAAATGTGGGTGTTTCGTGATATGCAAGGTTGTCTATTTCTATGTATTTTTTTTTTAAATTTATATATGGATTACTACAAAACAAGGTGAAAAGATGATGAAAAAATATATTTTATTTTACATTGTATTTAAAAAAAGTTTAGTTTGATGAAATTAAGTTGAATAAACCTATAATAAACATTTTTTTTGGCGAAAAAATGTGAGAGTTTTGTGATTTAAGAAAATATCCTTCAGAAAATTTATTTACTCCAACAATTTATATTTAAACAACTCATAAGATATAATATCTCAAATTATTATTGAATAATAAAATGAAGTAATCAAATTAAAAAATAATATTAAAAAAGAAAATAATCCCGTGCACGGCGCGGGTTAACATACTAGTATTCTATTATATCAGTGATAATCCCGTTTAATCAAGAGATTCATGAAAATATATTAGTGTCATGTCATCCATGAAGTGAAAGTAAAACCCACTTGGTAAAATAGCATTTATGCCGTTGAAAAAATAAATGCCGATAACAACAATCAGTGTTCACTTTATGATTATTATAAACTTAGTTTTTAACTATTTAAAGAATTATGGCTTAAATACACTTTTGGTCCCTTAATTTATTTTTTGGTTTCGTTTTGGTCCCTTAACTATTAAAAGTTTTGTTTTGGTCCCTTAACTTATTTTTTGGTTTCATTTTGGTCCCTTAATTATTAAAAGTTTTATTTTGGTCCCTTAACTATTTTCTTGGTTTCATTTTGGTCCCTTAATTATTTTTTTGGTTTTGTTTTGGTCCCTTGAAATGAAGACCAAAGTAGTTGACGTAGGAAGAGTTAATGGACCAAATCAAAACCAAAAAGTAACTTAAGGGACCAAAATGAAACTTTTAATAGTTAAGGGACCAAAATGAAACCAAAAAATAAATTAAAGGACCAAAACGAAACTTTTAATAGTTAAGGGACCAAAACGAAACTAAAAAAATAAGTTAAGGGACCAAAAGTGTGTTTAAGCCAAGAATTATAAACTTTGTTGTTGGGAATAAATTATTACTGGAAAATAAGGTGTGTAAACTGTGTTTAATCAAAATGGTTAATATTATTTGGCAATGGAACAAAAAAAAAATTATTTATTTTAAATGTAATATTACTTTATATATATAATATAATTACATATAGGTCGAAGATAAACGAGCAACAAGCTGCGCCGCTATCCATTTTGAAATCTAAAACTAATTCGCTTAAATACCACATTTATAGATTTGGGAGGCACATTGTTATGTTAGATTTAGAGATTAACAACATATGGTGCTAGAAAGTCAAAAATGTCAAAAGCAAATGGTATAAAACATGTTTATTGTCATAACACACTTTTTCATACATTGTCATTTTGCTTGAAGCGGCTTTGAGGGCCGCCTGTCTAAGAGTGAAATTCGCAATCTCTAATCCTTCAAGAGGAGAAACTCCCGTCAAATCAACACATGCATAGTTGGGAACAAATTACTTCAGTTTCTACGTCCGAAAATGTCTATAAAACAGTGAATGGCCGACTTCGCTAGAGATTAGGGATCATGCTCAACTCATGAGGAACTGAACTACTGAATCTACCAAACCATGTTTTAGGACTTTACTTCAAACCGTATAAGTATTTTTCGCCACTTACAAGTAGAGCCACAAGACTCACCCCGAGCAACAAATTCAATTGGTTGCTCCATTGAGAACAACCATATAGACTCTTAGCTAAATCACCATGTAAATATCAATCATCTTTAATTTGCAATTAGCGAAAAAATGTAACCATTGTCTAGTACAGTTATTTTGAGTATTCTCAATTTCAATTTTTTTGAGTATTCTCAATTTCACTTAAAGCGATCAATTTGACCATCTTATCCTCCTTTCATTGTGAATAATATCCATCGCTAACCAACTACAAATTTCCATGGAGGAGGAGGGGACAAAATGTAAATCAATCATCTAAAGTTGGCATTCAAAAAAAAAATCAAAGATTGCCCTCATCCATGATGAGAAAGTAATTCCTGGACTACTGGGCTTTCGGGTAAGCTCGGCCCGATTTGATTCTTTTTTTTTTATTTTTTTTTTACTATTAAAAAACAATTTTATGAAGGGAAAAAATTAAACATTTCAATATTTTTTTGGTATAGAAGCTAAATAAAAAGAAAAAAAAAAACTAAAAAGAAAGACTAAGCAAGATGGAAGAAAGTTCCCATTGTGTCATTCTTAAGAAGTTCACGAAGTTCAATATAGTACAAATAAGTTACCAATCAACCAAATAACATAAAATAAATTCAAATAATTTTTCAATACAAATTATGTTCATGCATAATCAAACATAATTATAATTTTGTGACTATTTTGTAAGACTTGGACTTGAGTTGTGTTTAACAAACAACAAAATAATACATTTATGCGGGCTAACGGGTGGTCCATAGATCATATGGATAAGCTCATATTTTTAACGGGTAAATACAGGCCGGGCTAAAAAGTTCGGATGATAATTCAGGTAGAAATTTTAAAGCTCAAACCCAACGGTTTTTGGGCTTGGCTGTCTGGCCCATGCGACCCGGCCTATTTTGACGACTCTACTCGCCGGGGTACTTATCGGTTATTTTTCGGCTCTCAAAAAACTTTTTTTTTTTAAAAGATTTGATTTTTTTTAAGAATATTTATATTTGTTTTAGAAAGTTTTAGATTTTTGTTAAGAATATTTAAGTCTTAACTCTATAAATAATTGATATTTTAAATGTTTTTTTTATTATTGCTTAGAACTCAACTCTTTTTGAGCAAATTATGTTTTAATTTGGTGCGATTGTTTTTATATTTTTGAACAATTTAAATGAGTACTTTTAAAGTGTGATATTTTTTATGTTTAATTATTTTTTTAACAATATTATTTTATTTATACTAAAAAAGATTATACCAACGTAATGGTACCTTAATTCTTTTAAAAATGTCGTGCTCCGTACCAATATCCGTACCAAATACCGATACTGTCGCCGTACCTGTGCAACGTTGATGCAAAGTAAGAGTATAATGACAAAGTATTAATTACTTTAAATTATGAAAATATATAACACTTAAATAGGTCAAAAAGAATCTTCTAAGATGACACCAAAAAAGGAAAATAATATAGAGTAATATTTATGGTCTATAAATAAACCATTTTTTTTTTTAGACTTACTCTACCTTTCAGGATTTTGAGGTATTTATTTTTCAATCACTCAATAATATTTTAATCAATATAAATTTTATAAAATATATTTTTGGATTGAAAGATTATATTATATAGATAATTTGTGTAAAGTTTCAAACAAACCCAAAATTATTTGATGTGTTATAGAGACATATCAATATTAACGGCTTGTGTATTTTTTAAACGCTGTTAATCTTTATGTGTGTCAATATAATATATCAAATGATGATTTTGGATTTGTCTAAAATAATATACAAATAATCTATATGATATAAACTTTCAATTCAACGGTGTAGTTTTATAAAAATTTTATCAATTAAAACATTATTAAGTGATTGATGGATAAATACTCTCAAATTATGAAAGGAGTTAGATCAGAAAAACCTTGTTTTTTGGTCAAAAATAAACATAAACCATTTAAATCTATTAAATATAAATAGTCTATGTGTCACACATGCATTTAACAATGTCATCTTTTCAAACATATAGCTCTTATCTATCATAAATTCTCCTTACCTTGCTTTACAATGATCTAATGAAATTTGACTCCGCGCTTCTGAGTAAGTTGTTTGATTGCAATTGCCTAGTGTTGAAATTCTTATTGCTATTTTATGTTGTGGTAGTCTTTAATTTTATTGTTGTTTTTATTTTAGCTTCTCTTTCTAGTTCAATCTGCACTTATATACCCAAGAAAAATCTACACTTTTATGATGAAACAATTGAACCTTGACCTATGATTTAGGGATTTTGAGTTTTAGACAATTTGGTGAAATTTTATGATCTATCACTTCCTTTTGCTCTATTTTGTTTAAATTGAACTATTTTTAAATTGCACTATGATTTGTTATCTTTTTGTTTTTTTTTTATTTGTTTGAATTTGCACTATGATTTGTTATTTATGTTTGGTCGATCTTTAAGTCAGAAAATGATTCGCAGTTGTGTGGATGGCTTTCATTTGGGTGTTATGGACAACACGAAATGATAAGGTGTTTAAGAATGGTGATGCGATGGTGGGCATGGCGGTGGAAACTATCAAAAGACTTTCATGGCAATGGTTCCTACATAGGACGGCGAAGGGCCCTTGCTTACTTTACGAGTGGGTTTGGAACCCGGAAGATTGCATGGTCCGATGATTTGTTTGGTTGGGTTGGGACGCTGCCGCGCCGGCATTAATCTCCTTGAGGTGTGCTTGTGCTGGTCCTTTATTTGCCTTTGTGAATATAGGAGGATCTGATATTTTTAATGATAATTTGTGTTTGAATTATGTGATAATATGCAGAATTCTTTATCATCAATCAATTATTCTAATTGTGGAAATATATTTTATCAAATTTCAGGGAATTAATAAAGCTCAAAACAAAGGTCATGGCGAGTCAAGGTGATAAGAAAATAACTCCAAATGACGCCTTATCATTTCTTATGGAAGTTAAGGATGTCTTCAAAGATGATATGGAAAACTATAATTACTTTTTGAAAATAATGAAGGATTTCAAAGAAAAAAGGTTAGATATATGTTTAGTTCCACACACATTTTCTCTTGTTTTTGTTAGACTAGTTTGAAAAAATTGAATAGCATGATGAATATTAGAGACAGAAAAAAAAAGTAAAACATATGCAAAATTATTTATCGACTATTTTTTTCGTCTTTAATTTATGTTGGTAATTCATATTTTTCTATTTGTCTAATTTCCTATATGTATTATTTTTAGTTCATTGAGAGATGCGCATGTCTTGATTGTTTTTATTAGCAAAAATTGATATTGAAATTTATTAATATTAATATTTTATTTTATTCTTAGAATTTATTACGATGAACTTATAACGGAGGTGAAGGAGTTATTTAAAGGACACAGTGATCTAATTATGGGATTTAACATATTTGCACCAAGTAATTATCAAATCCCAAAGTCTCACAAGAAGACGAACAACCTCCTAATATGATTCTTGATGAAAATCAAATGACAACACCATTGGAAGATGGAAAATCTCTTGATGCACAATCTCCTCAGATGATGCTTGGTGAAGATCATTTCATTGTGGCTCCATCAGGGAATGAACCATGCCCTATGAGAAAGCTTGGATATGAAGATGCTACAAAAATTTGTGAGCAAGATTAAGGTAAATTTTAAAGACAATAATATTAGTTGTTAATAAGTCATGTTAATAGTAAACTTTGTTTAAATAGGGAAATGCATGTTTTAAAGTATTTCAAAAATTAAATAAGCATGTTTGCAAACACATAGAGGTGAGAAATTTTATTAATTATTAGCACTAATGGTTAATGGTTGTATTATAACGGTTTCTGAAGAAATTTGAACTCAGGACATTGAAGTTACAATATTAGACTCTTATCACTGAGCTAGCACCTCAAATATAATAGAAAATACTACTTGATTTTGATATATTAAAACCTATATGATATTTCTTTCATTCCACACACACACACAATGACATTACATAATATAAAACAAGTGGTTAAAATAATAACGTTTAATGCACAATGTTTATATGCAGACTCGGTTTGAAGGAGATCGTCATGTTTACAAGTCATTTCTCAACATCATGAACATGTTGGGAGAAGGAACAAAATCTTTCACCGATACTTACCATGAGGTACATTCAATTTATTATGAATATATATGTTATAACTTTATAGTAAGGTATTGTCAAAAAAAAAATATTATAGTTAGGTAGTTATGTTAAAGTCATTTCTATGACTCTTCCTTTTCTTGTAAGAATATTTAGGCAATAATCCCTTTTTTGATCATTTTTTTAGATAAACAAAAATGAATTATAAGGAGTACAAGGGGTACTCAACCCTTACAATTCATGTGGAATTACAAACTATGTAGACAAGCTACCGGATTGCGACACCAATCCGAAAAAGTAAAAGAACAAGAGTGGCCAATTCGACTACATAGCCAAAACCAAGAAGAGTAAAAAATGCTATTCATAAGATTTTTAACATCTATAACCCCGTCCTGAAAAATGATGCGATTCCTCAAATTCCATAAATTCCAAGTTGTGGCGAACCAAAAAAGATGACGTGCTCTCAACCCCTTCTTCATATTAACCAATTTACCATACTGCAAAAAGTGTTGTTCTCCAACCACCCCAGTAATCTCCTGACAACCTATCCACTGAGCAACCAATTTCCAAACAAATTGCGAAAACGCACAATAAAAAAACAAATGATCACTATCTTCAAACCTCATAAAACAAAAAACACAGCACATGTCAAAATCATCAGTAATAACACCTCTCTTAGCCAACGCTAATTTTGTAGGTAATTTTGCTAAAAGTAGTCGCCACCCAAAAAACACCACCTTAGACGGCACATTAGACTTCCACAGCTTACGAAAAGCGATTACAGAATTTGGATTAACAGGTACATCTCGAATCTCCAACAGAACACTATAATAAGAATTTACCGAAAACTCACCGATAGCTCCCGGAGTCCATCGCCACCTGTCCAACTGTGATGACTCTAAATGAATGTCAAATAACAAAGTCTCAAGTTCCCGTAAAACCTCCATATCTTCTTGCTGCAAAACTGTCCGCCATCTCCACTTCCAAGACAAACTTGTAATATCCCATTTATCCGCCACCGTCTCCTCTTGACATAAATCCTTTTCATATAATGACGGAAAAATATCACATAATAATTGACTACCCAACCATTTCTCTTGCCAAAACCCCACCTTTTCCCCCCTCCCCAACTTGATACCAACATTATTTCGAAAACAACTATTCTCCAGTAACAATAGATCCCGCCACCAAATAGATTGCTTTGAATTAGATGTGCTAGCCGCCCCACTCAAAAAATTGGAGTGCATGGAACCATACCGAAATTGAAGCAAAGTAACCCAAAACGAATTCCTCTCCGTGAGACAACGCCACTTCCATTTACTAAGCAAAGCTTCATTGAAAAGTGCCAAATTTTTTACACCTAAACCCCCCCTTTCTTTCGGAAGACATACTTGATCCCAACTCACCCAACATAGCTTATGATTATCCATTCCACCACCCCAAAGGAAATTTCGCTGAAGACGGACAAGTTCTAATATCACACTTTTAGGAGCTTTGAAAAAGGAGAAAAAATATAATGGTAAGCTTGCCAATACCGAATTGATGAGAGTTACCCGGCCCCCATAAGATAAGTGACGTCCTTGCCAACCATTCAACCTTTTAGACATAGCATCAACCACCGGTTTCCATGTCGCTTTTCGGCGCGGATTGGCACCAACGGGTATGCCCAAAAATTTAAAGGGCAGAGATTCCGACCGACAGGACAGAAACGCTGAACCCGCTGCCAAGAAACGATCATCCACATTAATGCCATACAATTTACTTTTTTGGAAATTAATTTTCAAGCCAGAAACCACCTCGAAAGCCCTCAGAACTGTTTTGATACACCATAGATTGTCCCACGTAGCCTCACCCAAAAGCATTGTATCATCTGCAAATTGTAACATAGACACTGACATATTATCATCAACGGTAAAACCAGAGTACTTGCCTTGCACTATTGCTGAACGCATCAAACCAGCCAAACCTTCTGCTGCTATAAGAAATAAAAAGGGTGAAAGAGGATCACCCTGCCTCAAACCTTTGGCCACTGGAAAATCATCCGTCGGACTGCCGTTTACCAAAACCGACATCGAATATTAAAAACACACGCTTTCATCCAATTGACCCATCCTACATGAAACCCCATAATCAACATCATTCGCTCCAAATAACTCCAATTGATAGTATCATAAGCCCGTTCGAAATCAACTTTAAATAATAAACAAGAATTTTTACGCCTTTTTGCCAAATCAACAACCTCATTCAGAATCACCACTCCGTCTAAAATCTGTCGTTGCGGTAAAAAAGCCGACTGCCACTGCGATATAACCGAACCCAAAACCCTTTTCAGACGGTTAGCCAACAATTTGGATAGAATTTTGTACAAACTGCCAACTAAACAAATTGGACGGTAATCAGATAAAGCAAGAGGATGATCTTTTTTAGGTACTAAAGCCAAGAAAGATGCCGTCACAATTTTAGGTAACACTGCAGAACGATGAAAAGCAATCAGAAAACGCATCAGATCATGCTTCACCGAAGTCCAACAAGTCTTGTAAAAGTGAAGATTAAACCCGTCAGGTCCGGGGCTTTTGTTTCCATCACAACTCCAAACTGTCTCATATACCTCCTCCTCCGTAAACGGTTCCAGTAGACCCATGTTATCAAGAGCTGAAATCTTCTGAAAATTAACATTTTGAAAAAAAGGACGAACCGGCCATACTTTACTGAAATTAGAAGCAAAATAAGTTTTCACCTCCTGGCGGATAGCAACAACATCATCAACCCAGACACCCTCCTTAAACAGACCCAACAGTTAAGTTCAACGCCTTTTACCTTTAATACAAGCATGGAAATACCGTGAATTCGAGTCTCCATCTTTACCCCATTTAAGTCTTGATTTCTGATGCAACATATTTTCACGAAAATTTAGTTTCTCCCAAAAAGATTGATTGAGATTCTGCACATTCAATCCTTCTAAAGAAACTCCATTAGCTAATTGTTCCTCCGCCTCGTTCAATTCAGTAACCACTGCCTCAATTTGAGTATCTAAAATGCCGAACACATCCCGATTCCACTCTTTCAACCGACCCTTGAGTTTTTTTAATTTTTCTGTTAGAATGAAAGTAGCATTGCCTGAAACAGTCAACCCCCCCCCCCCCCCCCCACACCTCTGATACAAACTGCCCAAAAGCTTCGTGTTCAGTCCAGCAATTAAAAAATTTAAACGGTTTGGGTCCCCAATTTGCTGTATTACCCATAAGCCATATCGGACAATGATCCGATATATCACGGTCACCTATCCACTGTCCTGTTATCCCTCCAAACTCGATAAAATCTTCAGATAATAGAAAACGGTCTATGCGACTCATTGCTCCACCATCCGAACTAACCCATGAAAATTTTCTGCCTGCAACATTAACATCCACCAATTCCATTGCTTCCATAAAAGAATTGAATTCCAAACGTTCAATACGAGAATCACCACTGCCCTGCCCTTTCCGTTCCCCTCGATTTAACACCGCATTGAAGTCACCCCCTAAACACCATAAACCTTTTTCATTATTATGTTTGAAATCAATCAAGTCACCCCACAGCTTGCGTTTACCAGACAACGAACAAGAAGAATATATATTAACAAAATACACCACACAACCTTTCCACACCACACTAATGCCTAGAAACCCATCACCATGAAAACTGAACTGTACCGTGAACAAGCATTTGTCCCAAATTGTTAATATCCCCCCTGACTGCCCTGTTGAAGGCTTTGCAACCCAACATACCTCCTTCTGTCCCCATAAATTTTGTATCATACAATCCTCCAAAACTTCCCTTTTTGTCTCTTGTAAAAAACATAACTCAAACGCACCTTTGTGCAAAAGATTAGCCAATCTTTTGCGTTTTGCTGGATTTCCCCAGCCCCTCAAATTCAATGACAGAAGCTTCATTTGGAACCCACCGTGCGGTGCTCCCTAGCCTTGCTGGCCTCAATGTCTCTGTGCTCATGTTCTGCGATTTTCTCTACCATGGCAGCATCATTACCGAACCCCTCTACCCCCAAATCGACTGCTCCTTGCCAGATCTTTTGGGCCTTATCTTCTTCATACTTGGCCCAAAACTTAGTATTACAATTTCTGATTTCACTAGACTTCAAGGAGCTACAGCACAAAACAGTCCCCGCGGAAGAAACTGAATTCGCCTTAGTAACTTTCTGTTTTGGATTGAACGGAGTTCTTGCAACAAACTATAATTTTCCCTTTTTTGATCATGTTTTCTAGACATTCATTTGAATCATTATTATTGAAATTTTTTAGGTTGCTGCCCTTTTTGAGGGTCATGCAGATCTTCAAGATGAGTTAATTCAATTTTTTCCTGGCACTTCAAGAGTAGAAGCATCTACTTAAAATATATGATATCCCTTTGTCAAGGATTTTAGAATGAATGACCAAAACAATTAAGTGGTGGTGTGCTAATTTTTAATAATTCTGGGAAAAACTTATGACTTTTATTCAACATAAAATTATGTTTGTGCTAACATTATTGTATTTTGGAGTTTTAGAATTTGTTAAAATCGGTAGTTTATATTTGTTCCAGTGCATAAAATTAAGTACATGGCTTAATACTCGAGTTTGATCTAAATGACATAAGTATCCTTTAGATTTTGTATTATATGTTAATTGTGAGATTTTACTATTTTAGCATTCTTTGTATTAATTTTAGCATGCTTTGGAAGGTTATTGAGGATGTTTGTAGACAATTTTGGGTCACAAATTCAACTATCAAATTTAGTACTTCAGCATATGAACATTTCAAACTTATTTATTTTGACTCACAATTATAACTAATTCGTTTATATTTTTTGTAACGATTTTCAATTCAAACTGATACAATAATTGTGATTTATAATTATTGTCAAAAAAAAAATTGTGATTTATAACTACATTAACTATGTGTGTTGCTACCCTATAATGTTCTCCTAAATATAAATATATAATTGATCATTTTTCAATACAGTGACATACCACTACATAATATATAGAGGTGTACATACAATGATCATTTATAAATCCGTGCGAAAAAATAGTGAAAATTAGTTAGACTATTTTCTTACAAAAATAAAAAAGTTGAGTTATTTTTATGAAGAAAATACGATGATTCATCAAATCTCAGTCTCACAAGAAGATCAACTATCTCCTAATAGGACTCTTGATGAATATCAAATGACAGCTCCTAATAGGATTTGAAGGTAGACCTCGTTTAGGTGGTTTTATGTTTATTTTCGGTGTTCCGCATATATACGGCGGCTTTGCTTTGTATTCTTTTAATCGGTATATATTCGTCTTGTACAGAGATCTAATTATTAATATATTTACTGTTAAAAAGAAAAAGCAAAACCTCTTGATGCAAAAGCTCGTCACATGATGCTTGGTGGAAATCATCTCGCTGTGGCTTATGATGAGTTATGAGAATACTTGGTCGATATATGAGGAAGCTACAAATTTTGTGAGTCATGTTAGTAGATATAGATTTTATATATTCTTTGAATCTCATTTTCAAACTTGTTTGCTTAAATCATACATTTGATCTACAGACTACAACTTAGGGACCGAGATCAAGGTAATTAAACTTTGTTTACGTCGGAGTATTTCACAAATTAAGCATGTGTGAAAACATGTATAAAAATATATTAATATTAAAATCTATGAAGTACTTCTTTCATTTTGGAATATGTGATGTCTCAAAAGAATTGACAAAGTAATAAAGAAGTGAAAAAAATTATTGAATTATATGGCGGAGTTAGGGGTGGTCTGACCGGGCCACGACCCACCCAAAAAAAGAAACAAATGTTACACTTTTAGTATATTAATAAAATTTGTTATTATATAATATATATTTGTTTGCGCGTAGAAACATAATTTAAAACAAGTGTTCTAGTTGCGAATGAGATTCTTTTTTTGCAAGAGGTCCGTAGTTCAACTCTTACTCATTGTGATTTTAGTATTTTATTTTTTTTGACAAAACTTAGATGAATTTCTTTAAGTATTTTTCATATGATTCTTAACATAAAATTCATTTTTTGTGGTTATAACAAACTTTAAGAAAATCATGAATTTGAGAAAATTATAGTTTGTTAAATGTTAAGAACCATAAAAAAAAATGCACCTAAATTATGTCCAATTGTTTTATACTAAGCATATACATGTTTTTGAAAAAAAAATCTTTATATATATATATATATATATATATATATATATATATATATATATATATATCATAAATACCTCTAAATTACTACATTCAAAAATTTGAATACATGATCTTTAAATTAATAAACATCATATTTATGAATGAAAAAGTTATTTTCCAACTATTTTATTTAAAAGAAAATACTTGTATAAGAAAAAAAAACAAAGAGGTACAAATTTATTGTTTATAAACATTATACTAATTTATTACATTTTTCATTAAAAAGATCAATATTCACTATTATGAGTAATTAAAAAAAATTAAATTATACATATTAATTTAAAGACCAAATAATGTAATGATAATTTTAAAAGATGTTTTTGTGTGAATAAAACACAATTTTATTATCTATAAAATAATTTACAGTGTCCATATTCTTAAAAAAAATTCACAACTATTTTCATTTAAAAATAATCATTCTCATCATTTTAATATTTTATCAAAAAAATTCTCGTTTTAGTATAGATGTAACATAATAAAACTTTTTTTCATCAACAACTTTATGCAAATATTAGTTTGAAGTTAATTATCAATGATTTCAAGTCACTTAGAACATGTATAGTATTATTTTAAAGTATTTGATTCAATTTTTTGATGATGAAATTTATATTTATTATAACTTAAACTTTTGTTTGTAATATAATTTTTAAATTTTAATTATATTATAATTTGTTTTAATGGTCGACCCGAATATTTTCCTGAGTCCACCACTGAATTCCTTAGTATTTAATACTTTTCTCAATTTCTCCAATCATCGCAATTATTAATTATGAAAAAGATAATGAATATTTTGATGAAAATCTAAAATGCCAGCTAATATCGAATTTCGTCAAGGTAAATATCCTTATATTTTTTAGTCATCTTTATGTGTAAATTGTCTCACCTAGGGATAGTTAATAGTTACGCAAAGCTGAAAATATGGTCAATGGAAACATTGAGAGAAATGACATTTGGTATTTCCCATCTCATATTTGCATAATTTTTTATGTTCAATGGCCAAATAAAAAATAGAAATATAAAGTTTAATGTTGATATCTCTCTCTTGATTGTACATAATTTCTACTGAACAATAATAAATGGAATTCATATTTATTTCAAAATTGGATTGAAACATGTCTTTTACATTGTTGATATGGGTTTATGTTGTTTTAAGAATTTTATTTCTATGTGGGTTATTAATGTGGTATATGTATGTTGATGGTGATTGAAGCTTTTATGCCTAGGTCTATCTAACTAGGGCTGAGCAATGGGCGGATTCTGTCGGTTCCGGTTCAAAAATTCTCATATGAATCCGCCCATTGCTCATATGTGGATTTTTGGGCCGGAACCGACCGAATCCGCCCACTGCTCAGTGATCGGACGAAACTGCGTATATAAAATCAACTATCTACAAGTGCACAGTTGCATCGTGCAAACACTTCAGGGACTTTCTCACAATTTCCCTAATGTAGATCTAATGGTTTTTGGCAACTTGAAGCGTTTGATAGTTACACGGTTTCCGCATAGGAGAGTCGATCCTCTACCACATGGGGTGTTGCAAATTTTAGAATATTTGGTTCATGATTCCTCAATGCCACAATGTAGAATTATTAGAGGTAAGCCGTTGTACCATCGAGAGGGAGAATATCCTATGCCATAAAAGATTCGTTATCATTGCTGTCATTGACAGGCGTTGCGGCTGTTGTAATTTGATTATGTTAAAGTCTTTTATATATATGACTTCCTTGTGAGAATATTTCTGTATATACTTGGCCTTAAGCTAGTGAGATTTAAACACAATTTGTAATTTGTAAACATGAAGCTTGAATGATAGAAAGATATTGCTGTAGGCCTGTAGCCACTCTGCCAATGAAAATTAACTACCAATAAGAATGGATTCTTATAGAACAAAAAAAAAAAAGTTAGAAGCGTAAAAATATCTTCGATAAGCAAGTTCATCTCTTCAGAATGTCATATTCTTCATCATCTTTTCTTGACAATGTCGCTACACGACCACTATTTAACTTTGTCTTACGAGGGATTGCTGATATGACTCTTCCTTTAATTTTGTTAGGCATTTATAAAGATTATATAACTAACTTCACTCCCACTTCCTTGTAAATAATATGAAGACTTTGCTTATACAATAAAGTAGTTTGGTTTCGATCAAAATTGAACAGTGTAATCTGAACTAGCATGAGGTTTCTCTTTTTTTTTTTTCTTCTTTTTCTTCTCCCTATTATATGTTTTGAGTATATTTTCTCTTTGCTTCACTATGCTGTCAAGGGGTTGTGATTGTAAATTGCTCGAATCTTTTTCTGTCTTGGCAATCATTGGAAGCTTGTTATGTTTGGTTCCACAATCTGTTTTAGATGCAATTCTCAGTAAAACTCATATGTCAAAAGTTCAAAACATTATTGTTTCTGTCATTCCCTATGTTGACATAGTTGTAGAAGTAGCTATTGAGACTCTAAATGTATACAATACTTGGATATAATTGTCATAGGATTCGGCTTCAAAAGATATAATTCTGTCATTCCTAAATGCCTGTTGAATCTAAAGATAATTGTGATAGGTCTGAGAGGTCCTAAACAGAAAGAACAATATTTTCAAACAAGTATCCCTATCTTTATCTTTTATTGTATCAACTTTTAGTTTTCTGTTTCTGATGTGAGAAATATACCGCACCGTTCCCTGGATATTGTTTCCTTGTTTGAAGGAAAGACACACCGAATGTTGTCCGACTCACCAAGCTTTGTTGCTCTCACTTTTGCTTTGCAAGTTTTGTTGTCTCTGCGAAGTCCGAGGGCTGATATAGGACGAGAAATGTGTAAGTTTATAATGCAATCTAAGAGGGGGGTGAATTAGATTCTAAGATTTTTTCGGTTATTTTAGAGATGTTTAAGTTTTTCTAATTTTTCTGGTATGTTTGTGATGAATGTATGAACAAAATGCAGAAAAATAAAAGAGAAGGGAAAGAGAAAAGCACACAAGAAATTTATCCTGGTTCCCCTTCTAACCTAAGGGTAGTCCAGTCCCCTCACACCCTATGAGAGATTTCACTATGTCAGAATCCTTGTTACAAGACAGCCTCACCCCAAGGCCTCCCTAACAATATTCTATACAACACAAAGATAGCACCACTATCTTTAACAAACAATTCTCAACAAACAATGATGAGAATTTTACAAAACAAGTGTTGAAGAATAAAATTGTATGGTTGTTATCAAATCAATATCACTTTAATAATATAGAACTTAGTGCTCAGAAACTTTTTGGATATGAAAGTATAATCAAAGTTTCTCAAGATGTGTATGAAAATTATGAGAGAAAAGTAATATTGTTTAACTTAGTATATTTTGAGATATGAAAGTTTTTTTCCTTTTTGGAAAAGGTTGCCGTCATACAAATTATAGAGACTCTTGATCATAATCATGAAACAAGGCAACTTTTTAATATAAACTGCATAAAAAAAGTTTGACAAAGATACTGTTTTGGAGAAAAAGTTGTTCGGACATATGTTAATAGATTACTAATATATAGAAGTTGTCATATTGTGTGTAAACTGTGTTTAATCAAAATGGTTAATATTGTTTGACAATGGAACAAAAAAAATATTTTTTTAAATGAAATATTGTTTTATATATATAAAATAATTACATATAAGTCGAAGATAAACGAGCAATAAGCTACGCCGTTATCCTTTTTGAATTCCAAAATTAATTCGCTTAAATACCACATTTATAGATTTGGGAGGCGCATTGTTATGTAAGATTTAGAGATTAACAACATCTGGTGTTAGAAAGTCAAAAATGTCAAAAGCAAATGGTATAAAACATGTTTATTGACATAACACACTTTTTCATACTTTGTCACTTTGCTTTTAGCGCCCCCTGTATAACAATGAAATTCGCAATCTCTAATTCTTCAAGAGGAGAAACTCCCGTCAATTCGCAAACTTTTTTTTCCTTATTTTTGTTTTAACTAATAAGTAAGTGATTTAAAACTTAAAAATTGTGCCAAATTTATTTATTATTCATTATATATTATATATTTTTAATGATATTAACTTGAAAATATACTATTATTATGAATTAGAATATAATTATTTTTTATATTATTGATGTTATTTATATTTTAAACTAGAAAAATACCCGTGCGATGCACGGGTTTGTTATTTATTATTATTATTATTGATAAACATAGTTGTTATATATAATAAATTGTTGAAAAATTTAAGAACATTTTTAAAAATATTAATATCATTGTAATATTTTGATAAAATATTGTTTATTATATATACAAAGGTTTTATATATGAGTTACATATATTTTCTAATTTTTTGGTCTTTATTGATGACATATTTATTCATTATTAGTTATGTATCAGTAGCTTATAATTGTCTTTATTTTTAATTTTATTTAACATTTTTACAAATTTTAAGATTTTCTTAATAAAATTTTTAAGTGCGTCAGTTAAATTTATTTATTAAATTTTATTTGATGGTCCCGTGCCCGTTGCAAATTTTATATACTTATATAGTTACACATTTTTTTAATATTACTACAAAAAAAAAATTGTCACATTCGTTGAACTTATAGTATATTGGTTATATACTATAATTGACTAAATAACATTTAAAAGTATTAATATGGATAATTTACGGATTGAAAAAATATATATAGAAATGACACATTTAAAGCAAATTAATGTTTCTCACGGACAAACATTCATCCCGTGTTTTTTATACATCTTTGAGTGACAAACATTTAAATTATTTTTATTTATTTATCAACAACAAATATTTGTCCCGTATTTATATTTTTATTTTTATTTTTATCAATGAAAACTAATTCTCTTGTATTTAAAAAATTTAGTTTTTTTTTTTATAAAAAAATTATTTTTCTTGATATTAAGTTTTTATTATACTAAAGTAGAAAATGTATTCATAATAAAATATATAGAAATGTGTTAAAATAATAATGTTAAAGTATATTGTCCCGTGTACATTTTTAAATTAGTTATAATCAATATATTCTAATTGATTTTATTAATCCCAGTTATCGTACATGTACTGCATATATTTTTATACATCATTTATCCCGTAATTTTTTTATATATAATTATCAATATATTTCTTCTTAATTAATTTCTCGTATAAAAGTAAGTAAAAATGAAGTAATCAACCTTTATCCCATCACCATAAAAAAACATTTATTCCGTCAATTATTTCTACATCGTTTGTAGATATAATAAAAAATTTATTCACGATATAACAAAATTTTAAGAACTTATAAGTACTTTTAACAGTTCATTAGTGGTTTCAATAAATGACATTTTTATTCACGATATAATAAAATTTTAAGAACTTATAAGTACTTTTAAAATAACAATGTATATTATATAAAAAATCTATCAATTATTCGTATCGCACTCATTGTAAATTTTATGCACTTATATTATCTTTAGAGATAAATTTTTATTTCAATATAATAAAGTCAATATGATAAATATTTTATGGTTTAGCATTTCATTGCGTTATTATACCCTTACTTGTCATTTTTTTAACTTATCAATTATTACTACTTATTAGATTAGCCTTAGTTCAACATGTCACAAAAAGAATGATATATACTCCCTCCGTCCCAAAATATAAGGGAAAAAACCACTTTTTTTTGTCTTAAAATATGAGAAAAAAAAATCAATTTCAAGAATGTTTTTCCTTATTTTCATAAAATTAAATGTAAATTGCATTTAATTTTCTCTCTCCCTCCACTTTTCTCTATAAACAACAATCAATCAAAATAGACTTTACATCTTTCCATGCACTTATTCTAAGAAAATTCCAATATGAAAATGAGAGTTGGAGAGTTTAAAAAAAACATAAGTTTAACATGCATTGGATAGAAAAAAGAAGCATGCATTGGAGAGAGAGCGTGCAAATACATATGCATTAATTAAGTGAAATTAAATACTCCAATGCATTAATTATTTCATTTTAAATTTTGAAATAATTAAGTTAAATTAAATGAAAAAGACACTTAAGACCACTAAATTAAGGATTTGATTTGTATATTTAAGGGTAATTAAGGAATTTTGCTGGTAATTAACTTTAGTATATTGATAGTCGATATTTTTTTTTTAAATTGAATTTTTTGAATACAAAATACACTTTCGAAGGGCCTCTTTATACAATTTGTATGGGGCTTTTAAATGTACAGGACCGGCACTGTTCAAAAAAAAATATCGAAGATTACCGTCATCCATGGTGAGAAAGTAATTCCCAGACTACTGGGCTTTCGGGTAAGCCCGGTCATATTTGATTCTTTTTTTTCTTTTTTTTTACTATTAAAAAACAATTTTATGAAGGAAAAATTAAACATTCCAATATAGTACAAATAAGTTACCAATCAATCAAATAACATAAAATAAATTCAAATATTTTTTCAATACAAACTATGTTCATGCATAATCAAACAACACAACTATTATAATTTACAATCAAAATATCACACAAACAATATAAATGAGCATAATCAAACATAATTATAATTTTGTGACTATTTTGTAAGACTTGGACTTGAGTTGTGTTTAAAAAACAACAAAAAAAATACATATATGCGGGCTAACGGGTGGCCCATGGATCATACGGATAAGCTCATATTTTTAACGGATAAATACGGGCCGGGATAAAAAGTCCGGATGATAATTCAGGTAGAAATTTTAAAGCTCAAATAACAGTTTTTCTGGCTTGGCGGCCCGGCCCGTTTTGACGACTCTACTCGCCGAGGTACTTATTGGTATTTTTTCGGCTCTCAAAAAACTTTTTTTTGAAAAGATTTGATTTTTTTTAAGAAGATTTATATTTGTTTTAGAAAGATTTAGATTTTTGTTAAGAATATTTAAGTCTTACTTCTATGAATAATTGATATTTTAAGTGTTTTTTTTATTATTGTTTAGAACTCAACTCTTTTTGAGCAAATTATGTTTTTGTTTGATGCGATTGTTTTCATATTTTTGAACAATTTAAATAAGTATTTTTAAAGTTTGGTATTTTTTATGTTTAATTATTTTTTTAACAA
Source organism: Trifolium dubium (assembly GCA_951804385.1). Classification (NCBI taxonomy): domain Eukaryota; kingdom Viridiplantae; phylum Streptophyta; class Magnoliopsida; order Fabales; family Fabaceae; genus Trifolium; species Trifolium dubium. The sequence goes on from OX638063.1 coordinate 15,356,372, forward strand.
TATTATTTTATTTATACTAAAAAAGATAATACCAACGTACCAATACCTTAATTTTTTTTTTAAATGTTGTGCTCTGTACAAACATCCATACCAGATACCGATATTGTAGTCGTACCTGTGCAACGTTGATGCATAGTAAGAGTATAATAATGACAAAGTATTACTTTAAATTATGAAAATATATAACACTTAAATAGGTCAAAAAGAATCTTCTAAGATGACACCAAAAAAGGAAAATATAGAGTAACATTTATGGTCTATAAATAAACCATTTTTTTTTGTGAGACTTACTCTACCTTTGAGGATTTTGAGGTATTTATTTTTCAACCACTCAATAATATTTTAATTGATTTGAATTTTATAAAATACATTTTTGGATTAAAAGATTATATCATATAGATAATTTGTGTAAAGTTTCAAACAAACTCAAAATCATTTGATGTGTTATTGAGACATATCAATATTAACGGTTTGTGTATTTTTTAAACATCGTTATTTTTATGTGTCTCATTAATATATCAAATGATGATTTTGAATTTGTCTAAAATTTTATACAAATAATCTATATGATATAAATTTTCAATTCAACGGTGTAGTTTTATAAAATTTATATCAGTTAAAACATTATTAAGTGATTGATGAATAAATACTCTTAAATTATGAAAGGAGTAGATCAGAAAAACCTTGTTTTTTGGTCAAATATAAACATAAACCATTTAAATCTATTAAATATAAATAGTCTATGTGTCATACATGCATTTAACAATGTCATTTTTTTCAAACATATAGCTCTTATGTATCATAAATTCTCCTTACCTTGCTCTACAATGATCTAATGAAATTTGACTCCGGGGTTCTGAGTAAGTTGTTTGATTAATTGCAATTGCCTAGGGTTGGAATTCTTACTGCCAAATTTATGTTGTAGTCTTCAATTTTGTTTTTATTTTGCTTCTCTTTCTAGTTCAATCTGCACTTCTATTGCACCCAAAAAAAATCTACACTTTTATGATGAAACAATTGAACCTTGACCTATGATTTAGGGATTTTGAGATTTAGTCAATTTGGTGAAACTTTGTGATCTATCACTTCCTTTTGCTCTATTTTGTTTAAATTGAACTATTTTTAAATTGCACTATGATTTGTTATCTTTTTGTTTTTTTTTATTTGTTTGAAATTGCACTATGATTTGTTATTTATGTTTGGTCGATCTTTAAACTACAAGTTTTATTTATGATTTAATTAAATCATTCCAGATTGTGTAATTTAATTTAGCTTGATGTGCGTCTTTTGGCGCGAGTTTTTTGAATTTTAATTGTTGGTAAAATTTTGTGATCTATCGCTTTCTTTGCTCTATTTTTGAAATTGTTCATATTTTAAATATTAGGAGTTTTATGTCTTTGATTTTTCTCCATTTGTTTGAAATCACTCTATGATCTATTATTTCTGTCTGGTGGATTTCTAAACTACAAGTTTTATTTATGATCTAAATCATTGATGAGTGCAATCAATTGAAAGTTTGAATTTGGGTTTTTTCGATGTTTGAGTATTATGAAATTGAGTGTAGCTGGGTGTGCGTCTTTTGGCGCGCGTTTTTTGTGTTTCTTCATGCATTTGGATATATACTCTCCATTTCTTTCTCTCATGTTCTTCATTTTACCTCTCATCTAAGTCATTCATTCATCTTTTTCTCCTTCTTCCATGCGCATTGTGTTTTTTTTCTTCTTTTGTGGGTCAATCAACCATATTGTGCAAAGAGAGGATCCAAATCATTTCTTCATGATGTTTATTACGTGGATATTTCTTTGGAAAGTTTTTACTCTATGTATTTTGTGTTGTATACTTAAGAATAATGTCTTGTAACATATAGGTATTTTTTTTCCAAAAAATTATAAGTTTTTTTTTGTTTATAATATTTGCCTTTGTGAATATAGGAGGATGAGATACCTTTAATGATAATTTGTGTTTGAATTATGTGATAATATGCAGAATTCTTTATCATCAATCAATTATTCTAATTGTCGAAATATATTTTATCAAATTTCAGGGAATTAATAAAGCTCAAAACAAAGGTCATGGCGAGTCAAGGTGATAAGAAAATAACTCCAAATGATGCGTTATCATTTCTTATGGAAGTTAAGGATGTCTTCAAAGATGATATGGAAAATTATAATTACTTTTTGAAAATAATGAAGGATTTCAAAGAAAAAAGGTTAGATATATATAATTAGTTCCACACATTTTCTCTTGTTTTTGTTAGACTGGTTTGAAAAAATTGAATAGCAAAGATGAATATTAGAGACAGAAAGAAGAAAAAAAAAGTAAAACATATGCAAAATTATTTAACGACTATTTTTTCGTCTCTAATTTATGTGGGTAATTCATATTTTTCTATTTGTCTAATTTCCTATATGTATTATTTGTAGTTCACTTAGAAATGTGCATGTTAATTGTTTTTATTAGCGAAAATTGATATTGAAATTTATTAATATTAATATTTTATTTTATTTTTAGAATTTATTACGATGAACTTATAACGGAGGTGAAGGAGTTATTTAAAGGATGCAATGATCTAATTATGGGATTTAACATATTTGTACCAAGTGATTATCAAATCCCAGTCTCACAAGAAGATGAACAACCTCCTAATATGATTTTTGATGAAACTCAAATGACAACACCATTAGAAGAAGTAAAATCTCTTGACGAACAATCTCCTCAGATAATGCTTGGTGAAGATCATCATCTCAGTGTGGCTCCATCTGGGAATGAACCATGCCCTATGAGAATACTTGGTGGATATGAAGATGCTACAAATTTTGTGAGCAAGATTAAGGTAAATTTTTATACACAGATATTAGTTGTTAGTAAGTTATGTTAATGGTAAACTTTGTTAATTCAAATACGAAAATGCATGCTTTTAAGTATTTCGCAAAAATAGTAAGGCAATATTGATTAAAAAAAAACGTAGAAGGAAATACTACCGGATTTCGATATTTTTTTATTTTTTATTATTGGTACATGATTTCGATATATTCTAACCTATAAAATACTTCTTTCATTTCATAATATGTGACGTTTTAAAATATTTAAGTGAAAAACATGTACATTGAAATATATCCTTAGTGTTTAGTTATATATATAATATTCCTATATCATTTAGTCATTTTTATGTGAAAGTTTGTCATGTCAATAGTGATGCCTCAGCTATTATAAAAAAATGACATTACTTAATATAAAATAAGTGGATAAAATAATGTTCATATGCATGCAGACTCGGTTTGAAGGAGATCGCCATGTTTACAAGTCATTTCTCAACATCATGAACATGTTGGGAGAGGGAACAAAATCTTTCACCGATACTTACCATGAGGTACATTTAATTTATTATGAATATATATGTTACCATGTTAGAGTTAGATATAGTTATATTAAAGTCTTTTCTATGACTCTTCCTTTTCTTGTAAGAATATTTAGGCAATAATAATCTTTTTTTAATCATGCTATTTAGAAATACAATTTAATATTATTGAAACTCTTTAGGTTGCTGCACTTTTTGAGGGTCATGGAGATCTTCAAGATGAGTTAATTCAGTTTTTTCCTGGCATTTCAAGAGTAGAAGCCTCTACTTAAAATATATGATAGCCCCTTGTCAAGGATTTTGGGATGAATGGCCAAAACAATAAGTGGTGGGTGTGCTATATATTTTTTTTTATAATTCTTGAAAAAAAACTTATGACTTTTTCTCGAAATTAAATAAAATTATTTTGTTATAATCGACTGTTTAAAATTATTGTAAGTGCATTAGCATTATAAAATCAAATGATGTATGTTTCAAAAACACAAAAATCAAATGATATAGAAAGTTGATGCCATTTACAATGTTTAAATGACTGATGCAAAAAACCTTGTTTACTTTTGCGTTAGTATATAAATTAGTCTAAAATGTTAAATTATAATTATCAATGATATATTCATTACTTTTGTTATGTAAGATGCTTATGTATTGTTTTCATGTTTATAATATGTACCTTACATGTTTCTACCCACAAAAAAAAATATGTACCTTCCATGTTAACAAGAGACAAATGACTGCAATATCTCTTTTATTTTTTGAGAAAAGAGGAACAAACTCAAATTTTAATCTTCTTCCCACATTTTCCTCTCACAGCCAGACCACCCAAGACATCATCACCAAAACCAAAAAATCAACAAAATTTGATATAATCTTAAATATGTTTGGATGTCATCTTCAAAGTTAGCTCGTAAGGTGAGGTTTCCTTCACTTATTTGTACACCCAATTAATTACAACCCGAAAACTTAACAATGTGGTGAAGGTGTGAAAAACACAAGAAGGAGAGGTTGAATTGTGTTTTAAGTATTTTAAAATTTCTTCTAAGTTCTTTCAAATTTATCAGACTTAGCAGAGGATTAAACATAATATAAAGAGGTAGAGAGAAGAGAGCAAGACACAAGCAATTGTATACAAGTCTCTCTCACAAATCGAGAGTAGTTCATTCCCATTGCACTTCAAAGGGAGTCCACTATAATCACCAAGATTACAAATCTCTTACTCACTAGTAGGAGACTTCCTATGTTCAAGCTCACAAACAAGAGACTTCCTAAACTAGATAAATAATAGTAGTTTTCGGCAGTGGCGACTCCCGGACCTTGGTTCAGGGGGTGCAAAAAAAATTATGTGTGATTTTATAGATTTTTTAATTTTCTTTTTAATTGACATTTTTAAATTTAAAGTATATTAACAATTGTTTTGCCAATATAATTTGTAGTTACTTATTGAAGAGATACAAAAATATGAAAAAGAAAAAAAAATAATGAATAACTAATGGTACTATAAAAAATGACCAATAAGTATTAAAAACAATAAAATTAATTAATGTTCTTGGTATAGGTAAACAACAATAAAATCAAATAAAAAATATTATATTATTGATGGTAAATTCTTCGTATTCAAATATCAATTAGTGACACCGTGTCAATTAGAAAGATAAATTGTCATCATATTTGCAATTTAAACATGAATATAGGATATGATTATGGGAGTATAGGACTACCGCCAGAGAGTATAATGAAGGCATGAAGCCACTTGAACTAAAACGTTAGTCAGTTTAGTGGAGATTGACGCTGAATTTAGTAAGAAAGACTGCGGTTTGATCTCCCACAACTGTGTTTGGGAAGAAATTGAAACTACTTAATGTCAGATATTACCCCAAACTCTAAACTAATATACCCTCTTCTCTTAGGAACTAGAGGGTAAAATTTAAAAAAATAAATCTAATTAAATAAATAAACAAAGACAAAATAAATTTGAAATGATAAAAAGTAAGTGAGATTGTGAGAGTGTCAAGCTGTGAGTGCAGAGTGCAACAATAAAAAATCAGGGTGTGCAAATATAATTTTCCAATAGAATACTAGTAGTAAATGTTAAAAGTGAGGGTGTGCATATGCATCCCTGGTTCAAATGCAGCAACGCCCCTGGTTTTTGGAGTGTATGAACACTTGATATAAATCAAATGCTTAAGGAAAATTACAACTCAAACACAAGACACTAACACACAATATCCTAAGACAATAGAATATAAGTTAATAAGCAAAGTTAGAAATGAATATCAGAAGCTCTGTTGCTATCTTGTGAATATAATCAGTTAGCTCATTGTAATCAACACTTGTTCTTCAATTTGAAATTGCTATTTATATAAAAGAAATAGAGACGTTGAGAACATTTGACTGTTGTTTTGTCCTTAGGTCAGCTGAAGCAGTACGTAGGTAGTCACATGAAGTTGAGCTCAAAGAGGTAAAGTATTGACTTCCTTTGTGGTTAAGAAACTACTTGTACAAATGAGGTAAAGGGAATGTGACTAATGATACCATTATCTTCCCAAGATGATAAGGTTAACGTGCTTTGATTCTCCTTCACTCATTTGAATTTATCCATTGTAAAAATGTCACGTGGCACGCCATGTCACCTGCCACATCATTATTCTGCCAAGTCAGACTTTATTGACTTTGACCAGAGGTAAAATGCAGAATCTTATATTACAGGGGGTAAAACAACAAAATAATTTTATAGGGGGTAAAAGTAATTAACCCTTGATTTATTTTATAGTCTAAATACATACATTGATTTACGTATTTCAATTTTGTTCTTCTCTATTTCTCTCCAACCAAACAAAGGTTAAAACCTATGAAATACTTCTTTCATTTCAGAATGTGTGATGTCTCAAAAGAATTGAGAAAGTAATAAAGAAATGAAAAATATTATTGAATTATATGGCGGAACCAGGGGTGATATGACCATACTAAAAATTTGCTATTTTCCTGCGGATTTAAACTAAAATTCTGGAGGAAATATGTTTCTTGCGATTTTTCTTGCGGATTTTGGTTCTCAGCTAATATCTTCGTGGGTAATTATTTTTTGCGGTTTTTAGATCCTCTGCAACCTTTATTTTCCTGCGGAAATTTGCAGAAAATGTTCCTGCGGAATTAGCTACCAAAGTTATCCGCACCACATATTTTCCGAGGTAACTCTACAATTATTCCCGCAGTAAATGTTTTTCTGTAGATAGTTCAGGCAGAAACGGAAAACAATAATGTATTAAAAGAAGGCATAATATTAACGGAAAACAAAAATAATATTAATCTTTTACTAATGTCTTAACCAAGCAAAGCTAACATGAATGTCTTCATCAAACAACACTAATATAAATGTCTTCACCACAACATAAACTAACATTTAATGTATTAGTGTTTCAAAATATATACCAAGTTACAAAATAAAACATAAATCTTAATCAATATGATCATTTATGCCTTCAAGGTCTTGAGCTTCATCAATGTTGTCATCTCCATCAAGGTCTTCATCTTCATTGTTGGGTGCATGAAAAGAAGACCCTACAAATCCTAAATGTTGCATTAAGAAAGAGAGTTTCTTGTTAATTTCCATCATCTTTTGCTCTTGTCTTTGCATTTGTTGCCTCATATGCAACTTTTCTTCTTGTTGTCTTTGCAACGACGCATTTAACGCGTGCACTTGGCATCTCAAATCTAATATATATCTCCTCCGAATTAGCTACATTTGGTTGATTTGAAGATGAAATCAATATTTTGGATACGGATCCAAGATCAAATATCTTCCCTTTCTTCTTCCCAATCGAATCCACCCAAATATCCATATCACTAGGTATTTCCATGACCGAGCGACGACCCACCCAAAAATGGAAGCAACTGCATGTGTTTTATGTTTGGTATGTTAATAAAATTGCTATTATATAATACAAACTACCTTAGTCCCAAAATATATGACTCATTTTGACAACTGTATATATGTCAATGCACAATTTTGGTCATTAATATCTTTAATTATCTATCACTAAAAATTATAAAAACTTGATATTTTGAAAATATTCATCAAAACGAATCAAACAAGATCTTGTATGTTAATATTTATATCTATATATTACTAAAAAACTTACGGTCAAAACAAGATAAATGAATAATATCATTTAGTCAAAATAGGTCTTATTTATTGAGACGGAAGTAATATTTGTTTGCGTATACTATAATTTAAAACAAGTGTTCTAGTGGCTCCTTATTTTGCAAGATTAACTCTTAATCATTGTAATTTTAGTATTTTTTTTAATTTTTTTGAACAAAACTTAGAAGAAAATTTTTAAGTACTTTTCATATATATGATTCTTAACACAAAATTTATTTTTTGTGGTTATAACAAATTGAGAAAATCATAAATTTGACAAAATCATTGTTTGTTATATTAAGAACCATAAAAAAACTACACCTAAATTTGTCCAATTTTTTTTACTACTAAGCATATACATGTTTTTGAAAGAAAAAAAATAATTCATATATATATCATCAATATCTCTAAATTATTAGATTCAAAAATTTGAATACATGATCTTTAAATTAAAATGTTATTTTCCAATTATTTTATTTAAAAGAAAATAATTGCATAAGAAAATAAAAAGTATAATTTTATTGTTTATAAACATTATACTAATTTGTTATATTTTTCATAAAAAAAGTTCAACATTCACGATTATGAGTAATTAAAAATTAAATTTTGTGTTTTTAATAGTTTTGATAAAAAGTTATTTAGTTTTTATAATTAAGTAAATGATAGTAAAATAAATCTCTCTTAAAAAGTATTGATTTACCTATTAATTTAAAGATCAAATGTAATGATAATTTTAAAAGTTTTTTTTATGTGAATAAAACACAATTTTATTATCAATAAAAAAATTTAAAGTGATCATATTCTTTGAAAAAAAAATCACAACTATTTTAAATTAAAAATAATTATTCTCATCGTTTTAGTATTTGATAAAAAAAAAATACTTGTTTTAGTATAGATGTAGTATCATAAAACTTTTTTTTATCAACAACATTATGCAAATTTTAGTTTGAAGTTTATTATTAATGATTTCAAGTCACTTAGTACATGTATAGCATTATTTTAAAGTATTTAATTAAATTGTTTGATGATCAAATTTATATTTATTATAACTTAAACTTTTGTTTGTAATATAATTTTTAAATTTTAATTTATATATTATAATTTTTAACTTGTTTTTTTTTTTGAAGAGCAAACAAATATCATATATGTATATCTAAATGAATGAAAATGTAATGGAAAAAGTACAAGAGGTACTCAATCTATCAACCTACCTAAGAAGCAACAATACAACTAAGACTAACTCCAAAGACTCAAAATCTCACTCACCTGAAAGGATTTTGGAATGAATGACCAAAACAATCAAGTAGTGAGCAGCTTTTTAATAATTCTTGAAACTTCTAATGATTTTTATCCAACATAAAATTATGTTTTTTTTGGTACGTAGCATAAAATTATGTTTGTTTTAACATTATTGTATTTTGGAGTTTTAGAATTTGTAGAAGGAAACCATTTATATTGGTTTCCAATGCATTATAGAATGAAAGAAAAAATGCTAGCAACACTATTGTCAAAACCATGACATAGGTGCGGTAACAATTCACTAAAATTCTCATCAAAAAAATTATGTAAATGTGATAACTTACGGTGAATGTGAGAAATAAATTATAGAAGTAAATTATGCAACAATGGACATTTTGGTTCAAGAATAAGTTTCAACAACCACACTATATTGCAGAAGTTAAAATGAATTGACTTCAAATAACAACAAAAATATCATTCCGTAACAAAAGGAGGTAGGATTCTATACAAAGTTAGTCAAGACTAGTACACTAATATCCTTAAACTAAGTGAAAGCACTCTTCCATCATGTTCTCGAAATCTTTAGCACCATAAGGATGAGAATTACAGACACTGTCACATTAGTAATGTTCACATTGGTTTCAGAACTCACAAGTGCAAGCACGCACCTTAATATCGACTGAAGTAAAATTATTACTAGGTGTCATTCTCTTGGCACTACTAGAAGAGAATAATCAACATTTCCTCATCAATCATCATCAATAGTATTTTCATCATCCTTCATGTACTTCTCTTGCACTGCTGCAACTGTAGATTACTGAGTTAAGGGAATCTCACAGTTATTAAAAAAAATATAATATTGTGACCAAGTTGTAAGAGAAAAATAAGCAGAATAATAAAAAAATGTGTGATTGTCAGAACACAAACTAGACAAATATAGCATTATCAGTTCCAAAATACAGTTTAAAAGTAATGTGTTATATTTACTTTCATTTCTAATCATTCATGGGCTTGACATGCCTCTGTGCGGCATCATTGAGCACTTAGATTGACCACCAAAGTGAATCTAAAATCTAAAATAAAAACTTTCGACGATTAATGAGATTCAAATTATATAATCAAATATATTTCCAATGAGATTGAGAGCAATGTCAAGAATTCTAAATCAAATTAGCCATGTATATCATGAACTACATATATACACACACACACAAACAATCAGTCATTTCTGCCAATTAATGGAATGAATTTGGAGTCCATAATAGTGTAGAAGACACGATTCCCAAAGCAATGCATCTAATGTGTTTATAAAATACCATACCATCATTACTTTTGTTACAAGATGACTAAAAAACAGTATATGCATTCAAAGCAAGAACCTATTCAGATTAAAAGTTAATTATGTTATGCAAATGGTGTTATTTACTATTTTACTAATTGTATCGTAAAAGATAAATCAGTCAGAATAGCACACAAGAAACAAAAAAAGGATATCTATAATAATCCCAATCAGGAGCTCCCACGGCAATCTTGCTAAACTCAACTGCACTTTCATCAATGCCAGCAAATATGTACCCATTGGTTTTATCTATCAGCTTCACTAGGTTCCCTACACTCTCTTTGTCCTGTAAAAGAAATTTTCAACTTAGAAATCTTCTGAACATTTGATATAAACAAATCAAAAACCTACGCATATTCAGCGTACCTGAATATCTAAGGTTGTAAAGTTCACAAGACCGTAGTTTTCAACGACTTCACATAATTCCTTTGTGAGCTTTCTGCAAATATAATACATAATTCTTTTAAAATAACATGCTCAAAAAAAATTGTGTACCTTAAGGATAAAATAGATAACATGACAAAATAATAACTTCCATTCCATATGACCCATTGGAACCAACCTTAACCACTATTTCCAACTTTTTACTTTAATTTTGAGGTTACCAATAGACACTAAACAAATAGGTAATACATTCCATCAACAAAGGCAAAATTTCATATCAGGAGGACAATGTACACTATAATCATTGCAAACAAGGAAAATCAACAAATGACTCAATTCCAGCATATTATTCACAATCATTATAAGCTGCTAATATAAAAGGAGCACCACAATAGAGAGAATACAACTTTAACCAAACCAATGAGCATTGTCATATAATATCTATTCCATGTTTTAGATTAGTATCTCTCTCATCAAGTACGAAGCTAGTCACAAAACTGCAAAAGTCAGAATTTGTGTCCTTGTCCCTCTTAGTCTCATGGTATATATAGTTATAGACTCTATCAATAAAATACAAGTTAGCAACAATTAAATATGGCATGAAATGGCCAGCATAGACAAGACATAACGAAATACAACTTAGAAAGCTATATTTTAATAAAGGTAACAGTTCAAAAGTTCTAACGAGTACAAAACACTACAGTACTATCACACTCATAAAAACTACTACACTCAGAAGAACGGTTGGTAGGTAAATGTTGAGGAGAGTACATAAAGACACTCCACATATTAAGGAGTGAAGGAACTGAAATAAAACACAATAAACATAATATCTAGTATCGAGGCTAATAATGATTAAATATTTCAAGAGTGAAGTATATCCGCACAACAAATCACACCTGTACTTGGCAGAGTGAGGATCTCTATCAAGATTATGTTGCAAATATGACAAGTCTTGCACGTCTGTATAAAAATCAAGGTTGAAGTCTGCAACAATCAAATGGTAAAATCAACATACAAATTTGGCAACTATAACCAGATTAAAAAAATGTATTTGACCCTTAGCTTCTAAAAGTAATTACAGCACCTAGCTTTCCGTAGCTCTCAATTAAATCAATTTTTGACAAGACATTTATGTGGGGAAGTTCTAGATGCAGCATTGTGGATAAGGATAGAAGCAATGCACTGATGTACTTCCCAGAGTCACTGCAAAGATGAGCATCAACCAAATGCACTGCCATTAACTGCATAGAACGAACACACAAATTAGTTCTTAAAATAAGACATAGCTTGACACTAGCAAGATGTGAAGAAAAAGAAATTAGAAAAGAACTATACCCTTAAGTTTAATTTCTTTATGAGCTTCATGATGACATTCTTGGCATTTGAATGAAGAAAAAATAGTTCCACTTGGCCAGGAAAATCAAAGAGTAAATAATGATCTGAAACATGAATAATATTGTCAGCACACTAGAGTAGTTTAGCTGAATAGGATAAATAGTAGTATGCGAGTGTATTTAATTATGATTATGATTTAAGCTGTAAATAAATCTACAAAATAAAGTATAATAATGTAATAACCTTTCAGAAGAGGTTTCAATTTTTCTTCCAACCAGTCAATATTTTTCTCTAGATAATCCATACAGTATACAAGACCTGCTTACACAACACAAGTGAAACTTCAGAAAAAGCACACAGGAAGACACAAATACCTAGTAAAAGGTAGTGGTGTCCCTTTCAAAAGAACAATTGATTTGCACATTAAGTAACTTGTTAAAATTCTTGTATGCGCTCTCAATAGTGAAACTTGTAAAATCCATCACCAATGAAGCACCAACAAAGACACGGAAACTGGACATAACATCAACACTGAAACGCGGAAAAGTGATTGAATGTAATGTAACTACATATATCATGTCGGTGACAGACACACTTTCAATCTAAAGTGTTGATGCTACATATTTAATAACCCACCCCTACATTCCCAATGGGCAATCACACAGTACTATTGGTTGTGTTGTGACATTAAGCTCTGTTTAGGATTTTGGGGGGAAGAGGAGTAGAGAAAAAAATAGAGAGATATTTCACATTTTTTGCAAAGACTAATCCCCTCAAGGTAACTGGGATCCAAATAAAGGGTTGACCTCTCCAAAGTCCCAACAAATGATTTTCCATGCGCACTGGCCAGATATCAGACCCCAGACTAAATGACTAATATATTTTTAATATTGAGTATTATAGCATAGATTGAATTTTGAGAACTAATCCAAATCACCCTAAACACTCTTCCAATAAAATCTTTAGTTCTCCCAAATTAGAAGGGTTTTTTTTTTATGAAGAAAAACAAACACCACAAAGCTTGCCCCTCCCTAAACCCTTCATTCCTTCTACTAACTCCTTTTTTCCTAAAGCCATCCCCTCCCCTTCCCTCCAAACTCCCACAAAGACCCTAAAACAAGCACAAAAAAATTGGGTAAGAACCCTTCGATTCCTAGGGGAAAGGGGCCCTAGTAGTCTAGAGTTCGGCCTCAAAGTAAGTAAATTATGGGCAAGAAATTGCTCCACCAGGAATCGAACCAAGAGGGGAAGGGAGTTCTAGTAGTCCAGAGTTCGGCCGCAAGGTAAGTAAATCATGGCCAAGAAATTGTTCCAAACAGGAATCGAACCAAAAAATATACAATGAATAAAACCTTCAAACAACAAAAAAGAAACACACTTACCTCCATTAGGACCAAGAGAATGTTCTATCATAACATCACTAAGTTTCACAAGTTCCTCAATATTCACAGCACATTCATATCTATATTTCTCATTAAGGTAAACCATATCAATTAATTTAACCACACACAACTAAAAACTAAACCTCTAAGCATAACAACACAACAATATTTGAAAAATGTAAAGTTCAAGGATACGGTAATGAATCATTAGCTGGATCCAAATTTACAATAGCAACCTTCCTGCATTTAAAAAATGAAAACATTAAATCAAATTAAAAACCCTAATTCTTGTTTCAAAAACCCTAAATTTAAGTAATAAGAATTTTTTTTCAAAAGAATGCAATTAACCTTCCGATTAGATTGAGGAACTGAGACATGCCATTACAGTAAGTTGTTTTACCAGAACCAGGTGGACCAACTACTATTTGACCAAACACCATTTTTCTTCTTTGGTTATAGTACTGTGTTAATTATAAGTGAAAATTAAAGCTTGCTTTATGTTGTAACAAGGGTAAAAAATTAAGTGACAATGAATTAGGAGTTTAGAGAGAGTGATGGCGGAGATGAGAGGAAGAGACGAGAGGGGCGACAGTGGAAGGGACGGAGAGGGGCGGTTATGGGCGGCGGCGGCGGAATGAGAGAAGAGGGAAGAGTTATTTTGTGACGAGGAAGCGTGAATCTGATTAATTTATTATTATTATTTTTTTTGATAAGTATTATTTTAGCCGTTGCTTTGCATATTTTTCTTTTCTTTTTTCCTTTTTTTGTGCTAAATTATTCTTTCAGACTTTTTTTGCAGACTTTTTTTGGTTTGAATCAACTACCAACCGTAATTATAGAGATTAATCTCTCGAGTCGGATGGGATCACAAAAAGTAAATTGTGATATATTGGAAATGCAAATATGAGTTATTGTCCGCCGACGAAGATGAAGATCGAACCCTCGACCCTTGGTTAAGGGAGGATGAGCATCAACCGCTCAACCACACTCCTTGGGTTAGGGTTGTTACCTCTTCTAAAATAGACGAATTTTGTTTTTCCTCCTATAATTTTTTTTATAGTTACTTTTTTGTAAAATTATTTTTTAAAATTTACCTCTTTCTGATGATTTTTTTTAGATGTGGCAGACAAAAAATTAATTTTTACTGATGTGGTAGGTAAGACACTTTTTGTTGACATGACAGGTGACTTTTGTCTGCTATGTACGCAAACAATCAACATAGAAGTATAAATCCAAAAAAAAAAGATACAAGACGTAATAAATAAAATTATTTTATAGGAAAAAAAACAAAATTCTTTTTTTTTTAGTACATCGAAATTATAAATTACTCTCATGAAGAATTGAACCCTAAATTTTTTCCTACCTATCTTATGTGTCCCCAGCTCATTCCACTAAGCTATTCTACGGGTACAAACAAAATTCTTCTACTATAAAAGCTTATTAACCCTTTTAGTCAAAAAAAAAGCTTATTAACCCTTTTATAAAACTATTATACTATTTTTTTTATACAAAGTAATATACTATAATTTTAACTTATGAAACCAAAATGTTTTGTAAAAAGTATCTAAGAAAATAATGTCAATGAACCTCTAACATCAAATCTTATTCTATTTTTCCCTCAAAAAAAAAATCTTATTCTATTTTTCTTCATGTTCTTCCTTCCCATCTTCTTAAACAAATCAAATAGAAGAAAAACATAAAATAAACCCAAAAATTCCATATTCAACTTCCCGAATTTCAAGTAAACAGTCATTTTAGTCCTTGAAAGTATCACTCGCTGTCATATTAGTCCCTAAATTAGTATAAAACATTTCAAAATCCCTGAATGTTAATTTCATTAGTCAAAATAGTCTAAAATTTTTAAAAAGTGTCAAAATAGTCAGATTATTATTCCTGCAAAATATTGATGAACCCCGAATGATTAAAAAAATAAAAGATAAATATTGATTAGTAAAATAAAATGCTTTCAACTACACGGCAAAATGAAAAATAATTTAATTTGTTGTTGATAATACCACAACCCATGTAAATTCAATCAAAATTTATAGTTTTTTTATATGGTTAAATATGTTTTTGGTTGTTTAAATCACAAAATTTTGTTTTTAAAACAACATGCATAATAATGTTAAAGGACCAAAACATGTCATTTTTTTGCAGAGACTAAAAATAAAATTTATAATTTTATAGAGACAAAAAATATATTTAACTTTTATTTATATTACTAATAATATAAGATATAATGGTAAAATTCAACAAAATAGGACACCATTCAATTTATTTTTACAAGGAACATCCACTTTTTTAAAATTTAAATAATTAATATGACAATAATATAAGATAAAATCAAACAAAATGAAAATAAAAATAAGGTAGTATTTTATTTAGGATTTAAAATATATATGGTCCATACAAAACATTTTTATATAATGAAAATGCACTAATTTATCATATCATTTCAGTCTTATTTGGATATTGTTTTTATAATTATGGAATAAACATAAAATGCCATTTTGTATGATTATTTTGAAATTAATAATGTGACAGGAAAAAATAATAATTTTTTTGATGATAATAAAATTTTATTAAGTCAATACATTAAACTAAAGAAGATAAACATTCACATTTTAAAATTAAATTAAATTAGATTTTACCAAAAAAATAATATTATTTTTTGGTTACAATAAAAAAATTAATTATTAATTTATAAAAAAGAAATTAATTATTATACACTGACGTGTAAATATTTTTTACACATGCATACCGAAATCACTCAATTATGCCATTGTTATAAGTTCTTTTCTTAAACATCCAAAATAAAAACAATAAATAATGATAAACTAATTAAAAGGAATATTACGAAGTATGGAGTCCCCTATTATTGAAAATTTCTCAATCGTCTTCCATGTTTCTTTATAAATCCCCTAAAATTTTTAATTGTCCTTTAATTTGGGATGTAGATCCCGAAATGAGGTTCAGGATGTAGAACCCGAAATTTGTGCAGAGTTTTGGGGAGTACAAGCACCATTTCAGGTTCTAGATCCCGAAATGGTGCCTATACCCACCTGAAGTTTGTGCAGAGTTTTGGGGGGTGCATGCACCATTTCAGGTCCATTTCGGGTTCTAGATCATGAAATGGGGCATGCACCTCCCAAAATTCTGCACAAACTTTGGGTTCTACATCCCGACGTTATTTCGAGATCTACGTCCCAAATTTTGCTTAAAGACCCCTAAGGGCAAATAAGATAGTTAGGGGACAAAAGAATGTTGAGGGGTAGGTTGAGAAAATTTTCCTACTAACTCATCAAAGAGGAGAACTGTCAACTCCCTCTAAGGTGATTCCACAATGATGAGCTCATAGGGTATAACTTTGATACTAGAATTGATCTACTAATCAGCACATCAATTACCCTCCCTCTAAGTATGAATAAATTGAATTTCCCTATCTCATCTAATCATATTTCTAATTCTATTAATCAATTTTCGAGCATCATTACTCAAATCATCAGTCTTATTAATAAAATCAATTAAGAATTTTAAACCACTTTTCATCCACCATTTTCCTATAACAATACTACCAAGCCAAGACAATTTCAACCCATGATAAATACTCCACATTTCATCACACAATACATTACAACAATAATCGAATCATTTTTAACAGATCCATCCCTATTCAACTTGATCCAATCTACTTCTGAAAATCTTCATCTAACAAAAGTTACATTTCTTCTAATGTTTTAAACATTTTTTTTATTTCGAAACACATTCTCTAGATCCTTACCAAAACGAAGAATACTCACTATTGACCGAATTAAATGTCTAATTTTTTTATAATATCAATGTACACAAATTAAGATTGTTACAAACAAATTAAGTAAAAAAAAAAGAATTATTTTATCAAGAATATTTATTTATTTATATCCCCACAAACAAATATATAAACAACACACATTGTCTCACTCGCTGTTAAAATTTCAACCTATAATAAATACTCCACATTTCATCACACAGTATATTACAACAATAACGAGTAAACAGTCATTTTGGTTCTTGAAAGTGTCACTCGCTGTCATATTAGTCTATAAATTAGCATAAAACATTTTTAGGTCCTTGGATATTGATTTTGTTAGTCAAATTAAACTTTTAAAAAAGGTGTTAATTATGATGATGTGTCTTTTACTTTTGTTAAATCAAATGTTTATGTGTAATGTCTACATTCACTATGAATCAAAATGAAAGAAAAGGTAGTGAAACACTTCATCTTCTTGAAAAAAGAAAAACCTAATAAATCAATTTGTTGCTCTATTCTCATTAAATGAAAGAAATATTGAAGTCATTTTAATATATAGCTAACATGAAAGTCACACATAAGCATCTAACATTGAAAAATTAAAGAACACATCATCATAATTAACACAATTTTAAAATTTTGAACTAATTTGACTAACAAATTCGACATTCAAAGACTTAAAAATGTTTTATGTTGATTCAGAGATTAATATGACAGTGAGTGACACTTTAAAGGATCAAAATGACTGTTTGTTCCAACAATAACTGAATCATTCTTAACAGATCCATCACTATTCAACTTGACCCAATCTACTTCTGAAAATCTTCGTCTAACAAAAGTTATATCTCTTCTAATATTTCAAATATTTTTTTATTTCGAAACACATTCTCTACATTCTTACCAAAACGAAGAATACTCACTATTGACCGAATTAAATGTCAATTTTTTTTCATAATATCAATGTACACAAATTAAGATTGATACAACAAATTAAGTAAAAAAAATTAAAAATTATTTTATCAAGAATATTTATTTATTTATTTATATCCCCACAAACAAATATATAAACAACACACATTGTGAACTCTCTTCACCCTTTACATAAATTTGCATTCTTTTTCTTCTTCCTCGCGTCGCGTCCAAAATAAGAGATTGTTTCTTTTCACTATAACAAAAAAACTTTGCTACAAAACTTCATTCTTCTTCTTCTCTCTTACTCCAAAGGTTCAATTTCATTGCTCTCTCTCTCTGTTTATTACTCCATGGTTCAATTTTTCAATTTTTATTTTATTTTTTTAATATTTTTTATTTTATTTTTTTGGTTTTGAGTTTCTTAAAAAAAAACTTGTTGTAGAGGGTTCTGAACTGCGTGAACTTCACAATAAATCTGTTAAACTTTTTCATTTGAATCGTTTCTGAATGTTCTAGAAATTGTTATTACGTTTGCTTTACATTGAAGAAAAAAAAAACTATTTTTTTTTAATTTTTTTTTTGATTTATTTGTTTGTTTATGATTTGGTTTTGTTAGGTTGATCTGTGTTGCAATCTTGGGTTGGAATTGTTGCTGGTGTTTGATGCCTTTGAGAATTTAATTCGGTTAGATCTGTTTTTTTTTTTGTTGCTTTTTTGTTCAAATTTTTTAAGTTGAGTTTGATATGATTTTGAGTTTGAATGCATGATTTATGATGTTTTTGTTTGATTCTTTGTTTTTGATACAGATGAAGAGGTCTAGAGATGATGTTTACATGAGTTCACAGCTCAAACGACCTGTGTTGTCTTCTAGAGGAGAACCGTGAGAATGTTTTTTTTGTGTCCTTAGTTTGTTGTTTCATGGATTGTTTTTGTGTGTTTTTTTAACCCTTTGATGAATGAGTTGCTTTTTCAGTGTTTTTTTTACTCTATGATGGTTGTTGTTCGGTATCGTTTGTTCTTTAGGTTTAGTCTTTAATAAAGGTTCATTTTCTGTTTTGATGTTTGACTTGGTGAGATAAGATCATATGTTTGTTTTTGTTGAAGCTAATTATATGCCGTTATCTGTATTTCGAAGTTCTTTGGTGTAACTGAAACTTAGAAGTTAATCACTTTATAGTGTTCGACGTTAATTTTAACTAGCACTAGCATGTTCTGTAGGCCTTTACTATTTTGAGCGGAGAAAAGTATTCGACATTTTTTAGCTAAATGTGTGTTTGAGTTTTGTGAAACTGATAATTTGTGAAGTAGGTACTTTGTTATTAATTTGTCCGATGGACTAAATTTTTGAAAATTTGTGGAATGTAGCTCGGGGCAACCCGCCCAAGTGATGAGTAGTGGTCAGAAGTTAACCACAAATGATGCCTTATCATATCTAAAGGCGGTAAGAGAAATGTTTCAAGATGACAAAGAAAAGTATGATGAATTTTTGGAAGTCATGAAGGATTTTAAGGCTCAAAGGTTTGTTCACGTTGTACTTTATTCTAATTCTTTTTTCCCTTTCAAGGAAGTTCAGATTTTCATTTTAGGAGTAGAAATTGATTGGTGTCATGTTTGTTCTCGTGGTTAGAACTGATACAGCTGGTGTCATAGAAAGAGTGAAGGAGCTGTTCAAAGGGCATAAAGATTTAATTTTGGGGTTTAATACCTTCTTGCCAAAGGGATATGCAATCACACTTCCGTCGGAAGATGAACCACCTTCACTGAAGAAGCCTGTTGAATTTGAAGAAGCCATAAATTTTGTGAGCAAGATCAAGGTAAAAACAATGTTGAATTTGATGTATTTTATTTATGTTGTCAACACATGTGCGTGCACAAAGGTTTGCCCCAGTGGCATGGACCATCGGAATGCTGTCTAATTTAAATGTGGGACTATGAAGAT
Source organism: Trifolium dubium (assembly GCA_951804385.1). Classification (NCBI taxonomy): domain Eukaryota; kingdom Viridiplantae; phylum Streptophyta; class Magnoliopsida; order Fabales; family Fabaceae; genus Trifolium; species Trifolium dubium. The sequence goes on from OX638063.1 coordinate 15,376,188, forward strand.
ATTGGCATTGACATTGCCTCAGCAATCTAGTGTCCCATCTTGGTCTAATGTCGTGCATTATAACAAAATCAACTTAGCATGGGTTATTTAACTTTCGATTCTGATTGGGTTCTTTTTATGCAGGTTCGTTTTCAAGGCAATGATCATGTTTATAAGACCTTTTTAGACATATTAAATATGTACAGAAAGGAAATCAAGACTATCACCGTGGTTTACCAAGAGGTCTGTTCTATTGTTGCCTATGTTATCATGTTATAATTTGACTAATTTTTTTATTTTGGTTGAACTAATTTTCACCCTTTGATAGGTGTTATGATTCTTTATACACACATTTTAATAAATATTGCAATTCTCCAGGTTTCTGCCCTCTTCCAAGATCATGCAGATCTTCTTGAGGAGTTTACTCGTTTTCTTCCTGTTACTTCAGGAGCAGCCTCTGCTCATTTTGCTTCTGCTCCTGCTCCTGCCCGTAATTCTCTCCTTCGTGATAAGAGCTCTGGAATGACAACAATGAGGCAAACACATGTTGAGAAGGTATATGTCTCTCTTGTAGTTCTTATAACCTCTGTTAATTTATAATTGACCATTAAGCCAAGCTAATTTATTGCTTTTCTTAATGCCAGAGAGAAAAGGTAATAGCTTTGCATGCTGATCGTGATCTCAGCGTTGATCATTCTGATCCAGAACTTGACAGAGGTGTGATGAGAGCTGATAAGGAGCAGAGAAGACGCGAGAGAGAAAAGGACCGTAGAGAAGAAAGAGATAGGAGGGAACGGGAAAGGGATGATAAAGATTATGATAATGATGGTAATCAAGAGCGTTTATCCCACAAGCGAAAATCTGGTCACAGAGCTATAGACCCTGGTACTGGACCATCGCATGATGCAGATGATAAGCTTGACATGCGCCCTATCTCGTCTGCTTGTGAGGATCAAAGTTCATTGAAAAGTATGTCAGTAAATTTAAATTAAGATGAACATTATTTTTTAACAGCAGAAATACATACCTCAATCTCGTATCATGTTCATCTCCAAAGAAATTAATGGAAATATAAAATGTAGAAAACAAATAATAACACATGCAAAGAAATGAATGGAAAATTGAAATGTAAGAAATTAATGGTATGATTATTCATCCTCACATTTTGGCAGTTATAGTAGTAAAAATAGAAAAATTATGATCTATGTTGTTGATTCGATTATCCATAATTGAGAAATGCTAGCTTTAGGCCATATACACTAAGTTGTTTTCCCAATGTTTTACTTATACAAAAAAATCCATTTTCCAATTTGAGTTGGATAATAATTTTAACTCTTTATTTCCTTTTTGGTTCATTTTGAACCTTAAAAATTTGTCATTTCAGGTATGTGTAGTCCAGTGCTTGCTTTCCTTGAAAAAGTCAAGGAGAAGTTAAGAAATACTGAGGATTACCAAGAATTTTTGAAGTGCCTACATATCTACAGCAGGGAAATAATCACCCGACAAGAACTGCTGCAATTGGTATGGTTTATAGATTCAAATACTTAGAAGCAACATTTCTGGATTTTTTTGTCACATTCTATCAACACTATTTAATTTGGTTTAGTTTGCATTGAACATTAACCTTTGACAAATATTCTTATGGTGAACTACAATGAGAAAATTCCTGCACATAGCTGTCACTTTTTTTTGGCATGAAAGGCACAATGAGAAGAACCAATGACAATAGTTATATTAGGGTAAATAGTCAAAAGATTAAACAAGGATTTTGTTACTTCTTAGAAGACCATTGGCTTTTTACATTATTTTTAGTTTTGACCATTGACTTGACACAGCATGCATATTTTTCTGTTTACTCATTCATTACACGTGTTCCTAGAGTATAACCAGACAATTTTGTGCAAGTCCATACATCATCAGTGAAGATCAATTTTCTATTAAACACGAGGAATGAGTACATTGGGAAGGAAAAACAATTAATTTAACTGAAGTTTCCATTAAACAACAAATTAAAATTGCAATAGAACAGTTGATTGAAAAGTTGTATTCAGAGCTTTCCGAATACATTTCAACTTCCATCCGTCCCCTGTGGGGAAAACTGAAAACCTAAACAAAGTGAATATGGTGTAGGAAACGTTGAATGATATTGTGAAACAGGTCATTTTTTGTTTAACATAACTAAGGTTCACAATTCAGTTTAGGGTTAGATTGATCTGATGTTGACTTCCATTCATTTCACATTATGAAATTTGTTCTGTTGAAGTATACTCTATGTCATTGCTAATATCTGGTTGATTTATTCTTTTAGGTGGGTGATTTACTAAGAAATTATGCCGATATTATGGAGGGATTTGATGATTTTGTGACACAATGTGAAAAGAATGGTAATGTTCAAGCTATTTTTAACTATCTACAAAATCTAGTTTTCTTTTTCCTTTTTACTATTTCTAATCAAGTGTTTTAATGTAGAAGGATTCCTTGCCGGTGTCATGAATAAAAGTAAGTTATATGGTTTTCTCTTGTCTGTTCTATTTTATAGATACACCCCTCCCTTCATATTTTTTTTAGCATGGACTCACATGAATATTTGCAGCTTTAGCTTCTGCTCTATAAAAATCTGACACTATTTATTCATCAGAATCCTTGTGGAATGAAGGACATGGACCGAAACCAGTGAAGGAGGTAGAGGACAAGGACAAAGATCGAGACAGAGATGATGGGATGAAAGAAAGGGACCGTGAACTCCGAGAAAGAAACAGATCCTCTGGAATTGCCAGCAAGGATGTTTCTATTCCTAAGGTGTCTGTAAGCAAAGACAAGTATGTAGGAAAACCTATAAATGAACTGGACCTTTCTAACTGTGAACAATGTACTCCTAGTTACCGTCTTCTACCCAAAAATGTATTGGTTCTTTGCTTGTCTCTTCATTTTTAGCTTGTCCCCTATGAAATCTGAGATTCCATTGCTGATTGTGTTATATGTGTAATATTTTTGCTTATACAGTACCCTATACCGATAGCTAGCCAGAGAACTGAACTTGGTGACGAAGTATTGAATGATCACTGGGTCTCTGTTACATCAGGAAGTGAGGATTATTCCTTTAAACACATGCGCAAAAATCAGTATGAAGAGAGCTTGTTTAGATGCGAAGACGACAGGTTATTGCTTACCATTGATTCTGATTTACTCTTAAAATTACATATTTACATGAATTATTTTGTATCAGTTGGCTGTAGTCATATTTGCTACATGTTCTACTTTTTGGTTCGTTTTGACATCACATGATTGATTTGACAGGTGTCATTTCGGTATAATTTTATTATTTGTACTTTTCTGATATTATTTTATTCTATGCTTGCAGGTTTGAACTTGATATGTTGTTAGAGTCTGTAAATGTGACAAGTAAAAGAGTTGAGGAGATCTTAGAAAAAGTTAATGCTAATATAATTCAAGGAGACATCCCAATTCGTCTTGAGGAGCACTTAACAGGTGATGTGCATTTCAATGGATCAATGAAATTTTTCAAAGCATATAAATGCAATGTGATGTAGTTTCCTAATATTTGTGTTCTGATACAATCGTCTTGGTGTGTTCTTTTAGCCCTTAATCTTAGGTGCATTGAACGGTTATATGGTGACCATGGACTCGATGTGATGGATGTGTTGAAAAAGAATGCATCTCTAGCTTTGCCAGTGATATTTACCCGCTTGAAGCAAAAACAGGAGGAGTGGGCAAGATGCCGTGCAGATTTTAATAAAGTTTGGGCTGAAATATATGCGAAGAATTATCACAAATCACTTGATCACCGAAGCTTTTACTTTAAGCAGCAGGATACAAAAAGCTTGAGCACTAAAGGTAAATATTAATTCTCTGTCCAAGAACACAAAATTCTTGATTCTTTTAAACAGTTTAAATAAATTGGAGCCAGAGCAGAAGAACGAACTTTAACAGAATGTTGATGAATGAAAATCTGGTGTGGTGGAGCAGGGATGGTTGGAACCTGCTTAAACTTTAATGCTCAAGCGAGCGATGATCCAATGTGAGGGAAAATCGTAGAATGAGTGCATACCTATCTGAGCTTTTAATTCCTTTATGTAGTAGTTCAATCTAGTTTTGTTTGGCAGGAGATTCAGTTAAGCTGGTAACTGGGTGCACATAGAACAGTGTGGATTGCGATACAAAGCGAAAGATTTGATTATATTCAGCACGTGCCTTATTTATGCAATGCCTTAGGCTTGCTTTGCTGAAGGATAATCTTTGAGTTATTCTTCGCTTGAGCTGTTGGACTGCCCTAATAAATATTGATTACACCCCATAATGACCAAACTGCCCCTAAAATGATTTTTTTTTCTTCAAATACACAGGTTAAGTATCTTACGCAGTTTTAAGGTTTACGTAAACTTAAATCACGTTAACGTACGTGAATTCAGACGAACTTAATCTTAGTTTACATACAGATGTAAATCGAGTTTACAAGAGCTACGTAATCTCAGTTTACATGAGCTATATAAACTCAGTATACATCATTGGAATGCAGTTGTTCAAATGCTTAAGTCCATCAAAAGAAGAGCTCCTGGAAAAGGACTTGTTTTCACGGATAACGGTCACACTAATATTGTTGGGTATTCAGATGCCGACTGGGCAGAAGATCTTGGTGATAGGCAGTCTGCTTCTGGTTATTGCATTTTAGTTGGTGGAAATCTTATCTCATGGAAGAGCAAAAACCAGACTGTTGTTTCCGGGTAGTACAGAAGCCGTGTATCGAGCTATGGCTCATGCTACATGTGAGGTTGGTCAAATGGAAGTATATGATAATCAATAAGCTTTACACATCTCCTCCAACCCAGTTTTTCATGAAAAGACAAAGCATATAGAAGTCGATTGTCATTTCATTAGGGAAAAGATTATCTCCGGAGTCATCATAACTTTCTTTGTCAACTCTAAAGATCTATTTGCTGATATCTTTACTAAATCTCTACGAAGTCCTCGAATAAGTTACATATGTGACAAGATGGATGCATATGATATATATGATCCACCTTGAGGGGGAGTGTTGAGATATTGATATTTATTATAGTATAATTTATTAGTATCTTTTAGAGTTATGATAGGATTGCATTCCTATTTATATTATATCTCTTATGTATATAAAAAGTTGTTTCAACCTCCTTTTCCAAGTTAATGAGAAATATTCATATTCAAGTATGAATTTGAGTTCTGTTTCTTTTGATCAATAGCTTCTTCGCATTCAACTACATTGCTGTCTACTTTTCTTCTTTGTATTTCCTGTTTTTGCATAGTCACAAGAGAGAAACTAGGGATCCCTAGGGAAAATTTGTGGCTGCCTTCTTTTCTCGAGGCTTCTAGCTCTGCTAAGATTGATTTACTCTATCAGTTCTCAAGTTATGGTTTCACATGGGGATTCTCCTACGCTTTCGCTTTATTAGTGAATGTAGGATTCATAGTCATAGGAGAAACTTAGAAAGGTTGATAGGTAGTCTTGTACTTGTCGCGAAGGTGAGATGGAGTTTTTAGTTTTAGAGTAGTTGAAACCTGTTGACTCTTTTCTTGTGGTAGGTTCAAATGTTTAGGAGATGAGGAAGAAGAAAGAATTTGTATTAGGCAAGGGATTCTACAAGTCTTTTGATGCTTACTTGTATAGATTGGTTGGCGAGGAAGTTTTTTCGAACTCGTTCCAAGTGTTAGATTTTAGAAGGGTTTCAAGGAATTCTGTTTATTTATGGTCCATGCTATAGTGATGAACAACAAATCTGATGTTAGGAGGCTACTTAAGCTTCTAGAGGTCCTTTGTGTAGTTGATTGTCGCCGATTCAACAAGTGTGTTTTTCTCTGTATTGGACAAACAAACATAGGTATAAAACATGAGAGATGACTCATTGTTTGGAAGATTTAGAATCTAATGAGACTTCTACGGTGAGGGAGAATCGAAAGTGGGTGAAATCTTTTGATCCAAATCATAATGGTAATCGCCACGTTCTATAGTGCCTGTCAAGCGAACACTTAGGATGCTAGGTATATAGCCGTCACAAAGTTGTTACTCTTTTCTATTTGGTGGCTAATTTGTTTTCCCATTTGAATATTTCAGATTCAATGGACTGTCTTTCCAAGTTCTTTGCGCATTTCAAGGTTGACGGGCAACCGACCCCTAGTCTTGAGGCCGTGATTGATGTTATCGACGCCTCTCCTCTTCCTCCCCATTCTCCTAAAATATCACACTCTCTTTATACAAACGTTGAGGTTTCTCAAGAGGTGGAAGTTGATGGTGTTTTACCTCCCGTAGTTAATTCCCTTACGACGGAACTTTTTGAAAATAATGGGAAAAAATCACCAAACGAGACGATAGTTCTTGCATGTCAAGAAAAGGCTTTAAGTTGTGAGGAGGTAGAGTGGGCGATAGTTCTTGCAGATAAAAAACATGCTCTTGAAGAACCTACTCAATTGAAGGAGCAGGTGGCACAACTCGGTGTCACTAATGATGAAATAAAATCTTCGTTGCATAAGGCGGTGAAAACCCCCATGGAAGAGAAACATAATGCTTCGAACAAAATGGAGGAAGTTGAAGGCAAGTTCGACAGCATCAAATGGCTTGAGGAGGTTGTTAAGGATATTGATGCCTTGAGGAGGTTGTTAAACAAAGAAATACTTGAAGAACTTACTCAATTGAAGGAGCAGGTGGCACAACTCGGTGTCGCTAATGATGTGATTAAATCTTCGTTGCATAAGGAGGAGGTGAAAATCCCCATGGAAGAGAAACATAATGCTTCGAACAAAATTGAGGAAGTTGAAGGTAAGTTCAACAGCATCAAAAGACTTGAGGAGGTTGTTAAGGATATCGATGCCTTGAGGAGGTTGTTAAACAAAGAAAGACTTGAAGAACCTACTCAATTGAAGGAGCAGGTGGCACAACTCGGTGTCGCTAATGATGAGATAAAATCTTCGCTGCATAAGGAGGAGGTGAAAACCCCCATGGAAGAGAAACATAATGCTTTGAACAAAATTGAGGAAGTTGAAGGTAAGTTCAACAGCATCAAAAGGCTTGAGGAGGTTGTTAAGGATATTGATGCCTTGAGGAGGTTGTTAAACAAAGAAAGACTTGAAGAACCTACTCAATTGAAGAAGCAGGTGGCACAACTCGGTGTCGCTAATGATGAGATAAAATCTTTGTTGCATAAGGAGGACGTGAAAACCCCCATGGAAGAGAAACATAATGCTTCGAACCAAATTGAGGAAGTTGAAGGTAAGTTCAACAGCATCAAAAGGCTTGAGGAGGTTGTTAAGGATATCAATGCCTTGAGGAGGTTGTTAAACAAAGAAAGTACATGAATGATATTTGTACTGCTCAGTCTAATATTGTTGGGATACTAAAGAGAGAGATGCTATTAGATTAGTCTGATATTTGGCCTTGCTTATTAGATCAGTAATGTTTCTCAAATCAAATTTTATGCCCTAGACATTCTGTTAAAGGTTGGACATATGACTTTGCTCCCGTTTGATGAAGGTTTAATATGCCAATTACTTGTTGCGTGTACATTAAGTATTGTGTGTAACATCTGTGTATCTTATAATTTTTATCGTTCACTTGCTGGGTGTTGTTGGAGCTTTCTTGTTGTGCGTGTATGTGTGTCGTGGTTTCTCGGGGAAGCAACCTGACAATGGAGCATCTTGACCCCGAAAAAAATGGATGTGTTCTTTTTCCTTGGTAGAAAGCAGGTGTTGCCTGTTCTGATTTGTGTGCTAGGGAGTTCAACCGAGTGGGAGGGGAGGTGAGGGGAGAGATTTTTAAGGAGGTGAAGTGAGTAATTTATTATGTTGACAAAATTACGCTCACTTTTTTATTAAATCCTAAATTATCCTTGTTGGAATATTAAAAATTTAGGTTTTTTTTGACAACAAAACAATTTGATGTTTTCTACTCATTACATTTTTTTTTGGTTATATATCCATTAGATTTTTTTTGACATAATATATCCATTATAATTTAATCCTTATTTTGAGTTTATAATAAGGTTAAGGGTAAAAAAGAAAATTAAATCTTCCCTCCCCTCCCCCTTTAAAAAGTTGAACCAAACATAAAAATTTAAAATATCACCTCCCCTCTGCTCCAAAACCCCGAACCAAACAGGGTCTAAAAGAGCAAGTGCATGGAATTTTTTGACACAAACTTTTGAAACTTTTATTAATGTGTAGGTCATACATGATTCATGAATGCATTGTTCTTCTTTTCAGTTGTGAAATCAGATAGTGTACACAAGATTGAGAGGGTTGAAAATCGTACCTTGAAGATTGTAGCACATATTGTAAGATCCTACTAAATACTAATCCAACCTGTAACACAAGATCATACGATATTATACTTGTAAATGTTATCAAATTCGAGAGTTTATGCAAGATTAGGACAGTAAAGATTGTAACTTTAGGGTTGAAAGATCATTAAATTATAATATTAAACTAAACTAAACTAAAATTTAAAATCAAGAAATAATAGTATTCAATAAATATATAATCAATTAATTACATTAAATTAGAATTTAAAAAAATAATGGATTACAAAGGCTTGGGACATGATTAAATTAAATATATTAGATAGAGTTAATGTGGAATGTAAGGCCTATAATTCCTCATAAAAAAAGTGACGGGAATTGTTAACAAATTGTGAGCATAGTTTTGTATGTCACCGTCATATGCTCAATGAGAGGTCAGTTAAGTATGCAAAGAGAGACATGGCAAACATTTAAACAATGGTTCGTCGCAGGCAGATGCACGGGGAGGAAGGGGCGTCAATCTTAGAGACACTGTGCGCAAGAGAAACCTAGGCCTTTCCCCAAAAACCGATGCGCATTGCAAAAACCCCACCGTAACCAACTCAAAATCCCACACCCTAACGATCTTTGATATTTTCTTGTTATCCTCACCCTTTGGATCTTGTAATCATTGTAGCATGCTTAGGGCTTTTTATCATATGATTGTGCAATTCCACGGTCTACCTAGTGATCTTACCAAGAATGGTTCTTGTAGTGCTCTTTTAACTATTCCACGTCCTTGAAATGAGTCTGCCTTGGAGGTTCTCAATAGTGTAGGTCCCTATTCGTGTCTTAGAGATTACTTAATAAGTACCTTTCAAGTTATGCGTTAGTTTACCTTGGTGTATGTTTTTACTGCCAATGTCTGCTTGTTAGACGACGAGGTCCCCTTCTAAATACTCTCGAGGTACTAGTTGTTCGTAGTGTGCCAAAGTTCTTTGTTTGATGGCAGCATCACGCATAACAATTACTTCTCTTTCTTCTTCTAACAGATTGAGGTCTCACGCCGAAGTTGAGTATTTGTGCTGTGGTTGAGGGGGTAAAGGGTCTGCCAGTTGGGCTTCCCAATTTCCTCTTGGATAACTGCCTCTGCATAACTTTTTTGAGGTATTGTCAGCTTTGGACCTTATGTAAGCCTTCACAATTTTGTTAATTGTTAAAAGGCGCTTATGGGGGAGCGAGTGGTTATATACAACGCTTAGTCTTGACTCTCGAGCAATGTGGGACATTTTGATTTACTAAAAAATAGCCCTCATTGAAGGCTAAGTTAGCTACGACCAATGTGGGGAAAATCATAGTTTGGTTTATCTGTCTTTCAATGTTGTTAAATAGCTGTGCCATAGCATAGAGGAGTTTGAACAAATCACTATTGGTCTGCTAGTACAAAATATTGTTGATAAACAACTACAGCAGTGCGGTAGCATTGTTGCTTTGGTGTGATATGAACAAACCCCTATTTTAAGCAATTCGTGGTTGATAACACTGCTGTGTTTTGTGGGAGATTCAGTTAATAGGTTAACTGATTTACTTATATTATGGAGTGGACTGCAGTGTGTAGTGGGGGATTCAGTCATATTTAACACATGCATTGTTCATGAAATGCTTTGGGCTGGCTCCGATGAAGGATGCCTTGGATCAGAACATTAACAACACGCGTTATCATGTTCTATTGTTTAGTTTATGTTTTTCCTTCCAATTTAGTTCCTTAATCTTATATATGCTCACACATCCCCCTTCCCCTGGGTTTCTTCCTTTAAAAGGAATTTATATGCACATAATTTAAACAATGGAATGCATCTTTGATTGATTTTTATTGATTCAAAATACTTGATTTCAGATCCATTGTGCACAGACATTGCAAAATAATTTTTTATATTTTTTATTTTTGACCAAGTGTTATGTTATTGTTTGAGCACAATGGAACTTGGACTCAAATATGCGGTGATTACAATGTAAAGTTTATTTTGGCATTTTTTGACTCACTCCGTTCTTTAACTGTCGATTACAGCCTTACTGGGAGAGATCAAAGAAATAAGTGAGAAGAAACGAAAAGAAGATGATGTTCTTCTTGCAATTGCTGCTGGAAATAGACGGCCGATTCTTCCTAACTTGGAATTTGAGTTTCCTGATCCAGAGATTCACGAAGATTTGTATCAACTCATAAAATATTCATGTGGAGAAGTTTGTACAACCGAACAATTGGATAAAGTCATGAGGATTTGGACAACATTTTTAGAACCAATGCTTGGCGTTCCTTCTCGACTGTGCGTTGCCGAAGACACAGAAGATGCTGTCATGGCTAAGAATGATTCTGCAAAAACTGGCACTACAAGTATTGCGAAGGGTGATAGTAGTCCTGGTGTTGGTGCTACGGTAATGAATCCTAAGAATTCAAACACTATTAGAAATGGGGATGCCAGTGTTCCATTTCTACAATCAAGTTCTTGCAAAGAATGGCAAACTAATGGTGTTGGTGGGGTTAAAGTGGACGGTAGTCTTGAATCAGACTGTCCTGCACCCAAGACTGCAACTTTGGGAAGTAGTATATTGCAGGGTAAAATTCATATAAGTGCATCCATTCCGGATGAAGTATCAAGAGTCAATAAGCAAGATCATTCCATTGAACAGATGGTGAATGCTAATGTCTCACTGTCCTCTGGAATGGAGCAAAGTAATGGAAGAACAAACATCAATAATGCATCAGGTTGGCAACTTGATAAAAGAATGATGGCAATAATTGATGCTTATTGTACCTTTTAGTACATGGGCATTACATCTTGTTAGAATTATTGATTTTAGGGTTTTGTTAACATTTTAAGTATAGTAAGACATCAAAATATTTATTCTATTAAATGAAAATTCAAGCATATATTATCTTCAAAATTTAAAAAGTTGAAGTAGCAAATATCATTGTTACTGTTATTGTTGCTATCTTTATTATTAGGAGTTATTTCTTGTTAGGAAGAGTACAATATTAGTTGAACTATGCTTATCTTCATAGAATATTTAATATAAGTAGGTGTTTTAATTTAGTTTTTATGACATCATATTATCCTTTTATAATTCACGGCCATGTTTATGTCCATTGATTTTCAACTGTTTCTCTCGTATAATAAACGGACACTCAGATACATTTTTGTTGTCTGCAAGGACTTGCTGTAACTCCGTCTAGGCCTGGTTATGTTTCTAGTGAGGGAGGGCTTGATTTACCTTCATCAGAGGTATGGCTCTTAACTCATCTATCATCTTATTTTAGTCTGTTTTCAAGTTTACGTACATAAGTAAGTATTCACCATAAGAGGTTTAATTTTAATTTGCTATTAGAATATATCATATGGATAGGGTGAGTAATGTAGTGAAATGATTCACAGTGGAAGACTAGGTATACCATCAGAAATGTTATAAAAGTCAATAGCCATGATTTAATGTTAATAACATGCTATAGTGGCATAGTGTGGTGGTGAAGCCCTACGCCACGGCCGCTACGGAGAGAAGCGGTCATAGCGGCCTCATAAAGCAGTTGAGTAGCGATGGGATAGCGTTTTCGTTCTCGCTATTGTGTTTTTCGGGGGAAATTTTTTCACAAAACCCTAATATTGTGAATTGCCACTTAAGCACGTGGATTATTAGTCCACGTGTTTAAGTTGCGATTGTCGCCGCTTTTCCTTTTAGTACTTCTCTTCTAGTTCACCATCACTGCTTTGTTCCTTTGTCTATGGGAATACTCCGATATTGCATAAAATCTCGATTTTAACAACCATGGAGACTAAGGAAAACTATTGGCCAAACTATACAGAGAGACATGTTACTGGTTTTACCATGAATTATTGTTCCATGTAATTGATTCCCACCTACTAGGAAAGTACATGTTGTAGTGCTGGTGGTGGTGCTTATGACATTTAAGAGCTACGACTAGTAATAACTTTAAACTGAATTTATTCTTGAGGCCCGTTTTTCTTTTTCCTTCATTGCATATCTTGTCAGACTTGCGTTGTTGCCCATCTGGAATAATGCCGTGATTTCTTTTATAATTACTTAGGGTGCTGATTCTACAAGACGTGATGCATCCACAAATGGGGCCATCACCGAAGACACCAAAGTTCACAGATGTCACAAAGAATCTGTTGAACACTTCAAAAGTGAAAGAGAAGAGGGTGAATTATCTCCTAATGGAGACTTTGAAGAGGATAACTTTGCAGTTTACGCAAATGCTGGTCTGGAGGCGGTGCATAAAGGAAAAGATTGTAATACCAGTCAACAATATCAAAATAGACATGAAAAACAAATTTGTGGTGAACCTGGTGGTGAAAATGACGATGAAAGTGATAGAAGTCCTCATAGATCATCAGAAGACAGTGAAAATGCATCTGAGAATGGTGATGTTTCTGGTACCGAGTCTGCTGATGGTGAGGAATGTTCTCGAGAAGAACATGAAGAGGATGGGGATCATGAACATGATAACAAGGCTGAGAGTGAAGGTGAAGCTGAAGGAATGGCTGATGCCAATGATGTTGAAGGAGATGGAGCCTCATTGCCATATTCAGAGCGTTTTCTTCTCACTGTAAAGCCTCTGGTTAAACATGTTCTCCCAGTGTTGCACGGGAAAGAAAAGAACACTCAAATTTTTTATGGAAATGATTCCTTTTATGTGCTGTTTAGACTTCATCAGGTACAAATGTGTCAGTTTATGTATTATATGCATTTATGGTTGTGGTTGACTGACCTTTCAGAGCTCACAATATATTCCTGACCTTGCATTTTCCTTGCTAATTTGACAGATATTGTATGAGAGGATAAGATCCGCAAAGATAAACTCATCTTCTGCTGAAAAGAAATGGAGAGCTTCCAATGATACAAGTTCTACTGATCAATATGGCAGGTAATATGCCTCAGAAGGTTATTGTTTGTAATAAATTAAAATTAAAATATACATTTGAATATCTATACAGGACTAATGACACCCTTTATGGCCTTATGCTACAGGTTCATGAATTCCCTTTACAGTTTACTGGATGGATCTTCTGATAATTCAAAATTTGAGGATGAATGTCGAGCTATTATTGGAACTCAGTCATATGTCTTGTTCACATTAGATAAGCTGATATATAAACTTGTTAAACAGGTAACATGCATGGATTCCTTTTCGTAAATATGTAAACTGACACTTGTTTTTTATAGAATATTCTGTTTATGTTTCAATAGGAGTAATTTTAGGTCAGACTTTATTCCTATTTTTCCTGATAAAGATTTATTAGGCTTCGCCTATGTAATCACATTAGTGCTTTTCCTTTGTCTTTCAATTGACGAGATTCAGTTTGTATCTTGTTTTCCACTTGGTATTAGAGCTCCTGATTTGGGAATTGGGAGGCTTTCCTTCTGCACCAAAACAAGTTAAAACCTAGCCGCCTTCGTTGCAGCCAAAACAAGCAAAAAAACCTAGTCTCCTTTGTTGCATAAGATCAGAAATTGTTGCCTTCATTCCTTCACTATGTCAATTGACAAATGTAGTACTATTTCATCCTTGACAATTGTTCTATTCCTGAGGATATTTGGATACTTGTCTCCTATGGCTGGGATCATATGACTGTTCCTTCTCATCTTACTCGACAATGTCTCGAATGCAACACATCCTTGTTTTTAATGGATCTCATGCTCCTGTTACAGGGCTCAGGCAACATCTAACTTTAACCTTCCCCGCACTTTAACAATGTCTTACATGCTCTCAAACTTTCTCATAATCTAGTTTAGGATAAAAAATTCTGTGTGTATGTGTATATTTTAGTATCCGTTTATTAGGACAAGTTTTTTTTTCCTGTTTTCGTTGATTGTGATATATTATGCTTTAGCTTAAATAATCACAACAGCGCTTGTTTTTTCCTATATATTTCATTCAGTTCATAAGATACTGTTTCTCTTGTTTTTCACTTTCCTTTTTCATTTGCCTTTTTCTTTCTGAGCCTGAAATTGTCCTATTTTGGTTCAGCTTCAAGCTGTTGCCAGTGCGGCTGATGAGATGGATAACAAACTACTTCAACTATATGCATATGAGCAGTCAAGAAAACCAGGAAGCTTTGCTGATATAGTTTATCATGAAAATGCCCGTGTCCTTCTTCATGATGAGAACGTATATCGTATTGAGCGTGTAAGTTTTATTTGTTCCACTTCTCTACTTGGATCAGCTTTTGATTTGATTTTATTTTATTTTTTGTTGAGCATTTGAATGAAATCTTAAATAGAAAACTTTATATACATAATAGTGGATGGTTGCAATGGATTGATATTCCAGACAAACATTACATGCAATGTCAAAAGTTTTAATTCTGGAGTCACCATTGACTACTTTAGGAAGAATTTAACCTAACTACCACCCCTGGCTTTAGAATTACTCTCTCAGATATGCGTGTGTCAAAGGTTAAGTCTATATGATCTTTGATGTTTTTGTTTAATACTCATTGCAGACATCTACACCCACCCGATTGTCTATTCAGTTGATGGACTACGGACATGATAAACCTGAAGTGACTGCCGTGTCAATAGATCCTAATTTTTCAACATATCTGCACAACGATTTCCTATCTGATGTCCCTGAGAGTAAAGAGAAGATGTCAGGAATTTTCTTAAGAAGGTATTTCTAAGTGGGAGAACTATTGGTTCCATTGCATTAAAAATTTCATTAACCATTGTATTTACTTTGGTTCATTTGTTTATTGCAGGAATACACTAAAATGTGGCTGGAGTGATGAATTTTCAGGCCCGAACATGGATGAAGTACAAGTTATCAATGGTCTGGAGTGTAAGATTTCTTGCAGATCATCCAAGGTATTTAATCATTTGCTTCTGCATGTTTTATATGCCATTTATTTGTTCCAAAATTACCAAATTTCAATATTTATTGTTTTACCCTTTTCGTTAATGTCGTGCATTTGATTAGAGTTTTATGCTTCTTTGGATTGTGTTTCTGAACTCCTATTCTTTGTTTTCTCCTTTGGACATGTTGCACATTGTTAGGTTTCATACGTTTTAGATACCGAAGACTCTTTCTTTCGAACAAAAAGGAAAAGGAGAACTTTGCATCAGAACAATTCATATCGTGAACAGACAATGTCTTCAAACATTTGTTCAAGCAGATCACAGCGGTTCTGCAAATTATTTTCCATCAAATGATGGTATCCAATTTGAGCCACATATGGTATGTGATTTTCCTTTTACTGCTTGAGATCCCACATCAAATAGAGATATAGACAAAAAAGTTCTTATAAGGCTTAAGCAATTTTCACGGCCTATCTTTTTGAGTTGATTTATGCCCCAAATTTTAAGATAGTGTTCGAGCCTTAGCTCTTGGACAATTTGCTTCAAGGCAGAGACCACCACAAGTCGGACCCATTGTTTGTTGATTTAGACAGTCTTAATTTATATTCGCGCAAAACTTGAACATGTGACTCCTCTTAAGTTGGAAAATTGAATATTCTTCCTCACCAAAGCTAAATATTTTTCCTATCATTGAAGTCCAATTGCTACTAGACATTTTTGTTGATTTACTTTTTTGTTGCAGTTTTCAAGTTAATTAGTTTTTGTCATAAAACAATCCATTAATTGCAGTTTTGTTGTCCTCAGTATTTTCGGTCATGCATCAGTGACACCAGCAGATGGCGATGACACCGTATCCAAGAAATGTAAAACAGGATGTTTTTTGAAATATAACATTCTTGCGTTCTTCACATCTTCAGTCCCAGCAAACCAAATAAGGCATACAGGAAGGGAGATGATGAAGCTCATGAGATTGTACCATATTGTAACATGGTGATTGATGAGTTATAATCCTGTAAATAGAGGTAATCTGTACACTAGGGAAAATTTTCTTTCCATTCATCCACATTTTTGTTTGCTATATTAACAAGTTACATTTATTTTTTCACTCTTTTGCTGGCTATCAATTTATTGAGATTATTATTACTACAATTATTCAAATTATGAAATATTAGTTCGCTGCAATTGGCCGCCTCACACCTAAATCGTGCTTCTTGGTCAAATTACTATTTAACATGGAAACATATGTTGTGAAATGATGCATCGTTGTTGTGGTCTGATCGGATAATAATTATGTATTTTTTAGGAAAATATTTAAGTAATTCTGTATATTAAATGGCATTTGGGAGTGGTAGGAGGGCAAAATGGTCTATCATTAGCTTTCCAACCATTATTTTTCTAATTCCTTTATCAAATTATGAAACTGATTGTGGAATCTAAAAGTATGGGTACAATGGTTTAATTTGATTACAAGTTGGTAAAAAGAAAACTGGTAAAGCGACATGTTTCAAATAAATCATTTTTTTGGCGTAAATCAGGTATCCTCTACGTGCTACTGTAGAGACTAAATTTTCGAACTTTGTGGGAGCCAAATGGGCAGCAAACTATCTTAGGAGTTTTAATGTTGTTACATGCCCTAGCTAGGGATCAAACTTGGGACAAGTTAGGAAGAACAAACATTAGGCTCATAGGTCAAATAAGTCACCTTTATTTATGCACAGTAAAACACAATATGGTGGTTGAAGTTAAACCATTAATTAATATAAAAACATAAATAAACAACTCATACAATAAAAAGTGAATCTTCCTACCAAATAAACAAAGGATGAGAGAATATTTTTTCCGATGTATAAAAAAAAAGGATGAGAGTAGGGAGCTTACTTTGTGCAATAATTCTTTTGATGGAGAATAGTCGTCACTAAATGAAGGTTAAAACTTCTTACCTATAACATGGTTACAAAAGAAATTGAGTGATTAAGATAACATATCAAGAACATAAACTAAAGGAAAAATCATTTTATCGTGTATTGGGCAGTCTATACCTCACCTCTGAGTATTTTCTATTTCACATATAGAAAATCTTAAAAAAAATCAAGCATTGAAGCTTGTGGACGCCAGAACAAAAAAGTTCTTACAAATTTTCAATTGTGAGTTAAAGGACGAAGAAGACTCTATAATGAAAAATAATTTTAAGAAAAATGAAATCAACACATTATAAAAACGATATTGTAGTTTGACCTAAATTCTCTGCATTAAATTTATACTTTTTATGTTATTTTACTTTAAAAACAATATAATATTGTTATATACAAAATAAATTATGACATTATTTACCCAACCGAATAAATGTTATGACATTGATTTTTGATGTATCATAATAACTTAATTTTTAATCAACACAATTTTATGAATAAAATCTAAGTTATAGTCTAACTTTTAATTCAATCAATTTTTTTTTTGACAAACAATTCAATCGAGTTTTATCATACAAGTAACCGGCAACAAACTACTATATGATACAACATAATCGAATCTTTTTTTTTTTTTGATAAAAATTGAAACTTATTTTATATTTCTATAATTTGATATTTACCACATCCACGCGTGCACATTCAAAGATGCATAACTTATAATAAAAGAAATTTCAAAGAGTTTGATACATAACTTGCAACAAAAACCATTAATATTTGTAAACAAAAACAAAACCCATTAATATCTCCCTATCAGATTGAGAAAGAGATTAATTGTCCTCTTATGTCTAAAGATGTAGTTCATTGTCGAAACATCATGCACTGGTCAAAACCTCCATCATAACTCATTAGTTAATACAGATGGTTGTACCATACTGTAACATGGTGATTGATGAGGGGACTAGACCAAAATCTAAGATGTAAAAATTTCTCTGCCTCGTTAAAAACCTTACCAAGAAAAATCCAATAGAATAAAACCAGATGAAAGGAAAAAGAGTGCAGAAGTAATACAAAGATTCAAACAGATAAACAAAAACATCAACAATAACATATTCAGTCGGATAATAATATGTATTTTTTAGGAAAATATTTAATAATTATTGCATGACATTAAGCAGTGGTAGGAGAGTATGTAACATATGTAACTGGGTTTGATTTTCAGGGATGCAAAATCATTAGCTTTCCAGCCGTTATTTTTCTATTTCCTTTATCAAATTATGAAATTGTTTGTGGAATTTAAAATTATGGGTACGATGGATTGGGTTAGTTTGATTACAAGTTAGTAAAAAGAAAATTAGTAAAGGGACATATTTCAAATAAGTCATTTTTTGGGCGTAAATCGGTTATCTTCTGCGCGCAACTCTAAAGACTAATTCTTCGAGTCTCGTGGGACACAAACTGGTGGCAAACTCTCCAACGAGTTTTAACGTTGTTGAATATCCTAACTAGGGGTTGAACCCAGAACTTTAGTTATGTTAGAAGGGACAAACACTCTCATCTAAGCGCTCTTATGTCAACTAAGTCATCTTTCTTTATTTAATTTTTTTGGTGCAATCTAAGTCATCTTTATTTATGCACAAGTGAAAAACAATTTGGTGATTGAAGTAAAACAATTAATTAATATATAAGTATTAATAAACAATTCAGACAACGTAACAAAAGTGAATCTTGCTACCAAATAAACAAATGTTGAGAGGAGAGAACATACTTTATTTTGTGTGCTCAACAATTTTTCAATGGAGATTAATCACCACTAACTGAAGGTAGAAACTTCTTACCTATAACATGGTTACAAACAAAATTGAGTGATTAAGACAATATATAAATAATATATACCAAGTGAAAAATCATTTTATTGTGTAGTGTGCAATCCATAGCCTACCTCTGAGTATTTTCTATTCCATAAAGAAAATCTTAAGAAAACCAAACACCGATGCTTGGGGACGCCAGAAGAACAAAAAGTTTATATAAATCATCAATAGTGAGTTAAAGGACCAAGAAGGCTTGATGATGAAAAATATTTTTAAGAAAAATGAAATCAACTACACTATGAAAACTAAAGTGTTTGACCTAATTCTCTGCAATTAATTTTTGTTATGATAATGTATATTTTATTCATATTTTAAAATTTTCAAAAAGTGGCATTTTGAATATTTTAAAATATGTTATGTAATAAATTTATACTTTTTCTGTTATTTTACTTTAAAAACAATACAATAATGTTATATAGAAAATATTTTATGACATTATTTACCAAATAAAAAATTATGACATTGATTTTGATGTGTTAATTAACACAATTTTATTTATAAAATCTATGTTATAGTGTAACTTTCAATTCAGTCGAATTTTATGATACAAATAACCGGCAACAAATTATTGTACGATATAACATAATTGAATTTTATTTTATATTTGTATAATTTGTTATCTTCCACATCCGCTTGCACATTCAAAGATGCATAAGTTATGACAAAAGAAATTCCAAAAACAGAGCTTGATACATATCTCACAACAAAAACTATTAATATGGCCCTATCAGATTGAGAAAGAGACTAAGGGCATGTTTGAATGACTTTTCAAAAATGGATTTTTAGATTTTAAAAATTAAAAACTAAAAAACTTGATTGGTAATCCAATTTTACAAAACTATTTTCAAAAATTGTTTTCTATATATCAGTTGTTAAAACTAAAAAAGTAAAACAGGTTTACGGAGTTTTGCTTTTCTCTTTTTAAAAATAATTTTCTAAAACACATTTATAAAACACATTTTAAAAATTAAAAATCAAAATTGTTTCAAACAGGCCCTTAATCTGTTTCTCAATTTGATAGGGCCAAATTAATAGTTTTTGTTGTGAGATATGTATCGAACTATGTTTTTGGAATTTTTTTGTCATAAGTTATGCATCATTGAATGTGCAAGCGGATGTAAAATCTAACAAATTAAAGATATATAAAATAAAATTCGATTTTTTTTGAGTAAAAACTCGATTGTTATATTGTACAATAATTTGTTCCCGGTTTTTTTGTATCATAAAATTTGACTGAATTGAAAGTTACACCATAACATAGATTTTATCAATAAAATTGTTTTAATTATAATTAACACATCAAAATCAATGTCATAATTTTTTTGGTAAATAATGTCATAAAATATTTTCTATATAAAATTAATGTATTGTTTTTAAAGTAAAATAACAGAAAAGGAATAAATTTATTATATAACATATTTTAAAATTTTCAAAAAGTGGTATTTTGAATATTTTAAAAATATGAATAATATATACATATCATAACAAAAATTAATTGCAGAGAACTAGGTCAAACACTTTATGTTTTATAGTATAGTTGATTTCATTTTTCTTAAAAATATTTTTCACTTGGTATTTATTAGAAAATATTTTAGAAAATACTCAAAGGTAGGCTATGGATTGCACACTACACAATAAAATAATTTTTCACTTAGTATATATTATTGATATATTGTCTTAATCACTCAATTTCGTCTGTAACCATGTTATAGGTAAGGAGTTTCTACCTTCAGTTAGTGGTGACTAATCTCCAATGAAAAATTGTTGAACACACAAAATAAAGTAAGTTCTCTCCTCTCAATATTTGTTTATTTGGTATCAAAATTCACTTTTGTTGTCTGAATTGTTTATTTTTACTTATATATTACTTAATCGTTTTACTTCAATCACCATATTATTTTTTACTCGTACATAAATAAAGATGACTTATTTGACATAAGAGCGCTAAGATGTGAGTGTTTATCCCTTCTAACTTAACCAAGGTTCTAGGTTCAATCTCTAGTTGGTTCTAGGTTAAATCTCTAGTTAAGGCATTCAACAACGTTAAAACTCGTAGGAGAGTTTAGCACCAATTTGGGTTGCACAAGGCTCGAAGAATTAGTCTCTACAATTGCGCGCAGAGGATATACCCAATTTACACCCAAAAAATGACTTATTTGAAATATGTCCCTTTACTAAATTTCTTTTTACTAACTTGTAATCAAACTAATCCAATCCATCGTACCCATAATTTTTAATTCCACACCAATTTCATAATTTGATAAAGGAATTAGAAAAATAATGGCTGGAAAGCTAATAATTTTGCAACACTGAAAATCAAACCCAGTTGCATCATGTTACATTACCATCCTACCACTCCCAAATGTCATGCAATATACAAAATTATTAAATATTTTCCTAAAAAACACATAATTATTATCCGACCAGAACAGAACAACGATATATCATTTCGCAGCATACATACGTTACCATGTTAAACAAAAATTTTTGGGGACCAAATGCGCGGTGTAGGTGTGTGGCGGCCAAATGAAGCGAACAAATATTTCATAATTTGAATAATAATTGTAGTAATAATAATCTCAATAAATTGATAGCCAACAAAAGAGTGAAAAAATAAATGTAACTTGTTAATATAGCAAACAAAAATGTGGATGAATGGAAATAAAATTTCCCCTAGAGTACAAATTATCTCTATTTACAGGATTATAACACATCAATCATCATGTTACAGTATGGTACAATCTCATGAGCTTCATCATCTCCTTTCGTGTATGCCTTATTTGGTTTGCTGGGACAAAAGATGCGAAGAACGCAAGAACGTTATATCTCGAAAAACATCCTGTTTTACTTTTCTTGGATCTGGTGTCATCGCCATCTGCTGGTGTCACTGACGCATGACCGAAAATACTGAGGTCAACAAAACTGCAATTAATGGATTGTTTTATGACAAAAACTAATTAACTTGAAAACTGCAACAACAAAAAGTAAATCAATAAAAAAGTCTAGTAGCAATTTGACTTCAATGATAGGAAAAAAATATTTTGCTTTGGTGAGGAACAATATTCAATTTTCCAACTTAAGAGGAGTCACATGTTTAAGTTTTGCGCAAATATAAAGTAAGACTGTCTAAATCAACAAAACTTGAACATGTGACTCCTCTTAAGTCAAACCCAATGTTTGTTGATTTAGACAGTCTTACTTTATATTCGCGCAAAACTTGAACATGTGACTCCTCTTAAGTTAGAAAATTGAATATTCTTCCTCACCAAAGCTTAATATTTTTCCTATCATTGAAGTCAAATTGCTACTAGACATTTTTATTGATTTGCAGTTTTCAAGTTAATTAGTTTTTGTCATAATACAATCCATTAATTGCAGTTTTGTTGTCCTCAGTATTTTCGGTGATGCATTAGTGAAACCAGCAGATGACGATGACGCCAGATCCAAGAAATGTAAAACAGGATGTTTTTTGAGATATAACGTTCTTGCGTTCTTCGCATCTTCAGTCCCAGCAAACCAAATAAGGCATACAGGAAGGGAGATGATGAAGCTCAGGAGATTGTACCATACTGTAACATGGTGATTGATGAGTTATAATCCTTTAAATAGAGGTAATCTGTACACTAGGGAAAATTTCTTTCCATTTATCCACATTTTTGTTTTCTTTATTAACAAGTTACATATATTTTTTCACTCTTTTGCTGGCTATCAATTTATTGAGATTATTATTACTAAAATTATTAATCAAATTATGAAATATTCGTTCGCTGCAATTGGCTGGCTCACACCTACATCGTGCTTCTTGGTCAAATTACTATTTAACATGGAAACATATGTTGTGAAATGATGTATCGTTGTTTTGGTCTGATCGGACAATAATTATGTATGTTTTAGGAAAATATTTAAGTAATTCTATATATTGCATGGCAATTGAGAGTGGTAGGAGGGTATATAACATGATGCAACTGAGATTGATTTTTAGGGTTGCAAACTGGTCTATCATTAGCTTTCCAACCATTATTTTTCTAATTCCTTTATCAAATTATGAAACTGATTGTGGAATCTAAAAGGATAGGTACAATGGTTTAATTTGATTACAAGTTGGTAAAAAGAAAATTGGTAAAGCGACATGTTTCAAATAAGTCATTTTTTTGGCATAAATCAGGTATCCTCTGCGTGCTACTTTAGAGACTAATCCTTTGAACTTTGTGGGAGCCAAATGGGCAGCAAACTATCCTAGGAGTTTTAACGTTGTTGCATGCCCTAGCTAGGGATCGAACTTGGGACCTTAATTAAGTTAGGAAGAACAAACATTATCTCATCTAAAGGCTCATAGGTCAAATAAGTCACCTTTATTTATGCACAGTAAAACACAATATGGTGGTTGAAGTTAAACCATTAATTAATATAAAAACATAAATAAACAACTCATACAACAAAAAGTGAATCTTCCTACCAAATAAACAAAGGATGAGAGAATATTTTTTCCGATGTATAAAAAAAAAGGATGAGAGTAGGGAGCTTACTTTGTGCAATAATTCTTTTGATGGAGAATAGTCGTCACTAAATGAAGGTTAAAACTTCTTACCTATAACATGGTTACAAAAGAAATTGAGTGATTAAGATAACATATCAAGAACATAAACTAAAGGAAAAATCATTTTATCGTGTATTGGGCAGTCTATACCTCACCTCTGAGTATTTTCTATTTCACATATAGAAAATCTTAAAAAAAATCAAGCATTGAAGCTTGTGGACGCCAGAACAAAAAAGTTCTTACAAATTTTCAATTGTGAGTTAAAGGACGAAGAAGACTCTATAATGAAAAATAATTTTAAGAAAAATGAAATCAACACATTATAAAAACGATATTGTAGTTTGACCTAAATTCTCTGCATTAAATTTATACTTTTTATGTTATTTTACTTTAAAAACAATACAATAATGTTATATACAAAATAAATTATGATATGATTTACCAAACCGAATAAATGTTATGACATTGATATTTGATGTATCATAATAACTTGATTTTTATTCAACACAATTTTATGGATAAAATCTAAGTTATAGTCTAACTTTTAATTGAATCAATTTTTTTTTGACAAACAATTCAATCGAGTTTTATCAGACAAGTAACTGGCAACAAACTATTATATGATATAACATAATTGAATCTTATTTTATATTTCTATTATTTGATATTTACCACATCCGCGCATTCACATTCAAAGATGCATAACTTATGATAAAAGAAATTTCAAAGAGTTTGATGCATAACTTGCAACAAAAACCATAAATATATTTGTAAGCAAAAAAACCCCTTAGTATCTCCCTATTAGATTGAGAAAAAGATTAATTGTCCTCTTATGCCTAAAGATGTAGTTCATTGTCGAAACATCATGCACTGGTCAAAACCTCTATCATAGCTCATTAGTTAATACAGATGGTTGTACCATACTGTAACATGGTGATTGATGAGGGGACTAGACCAAAATCTAAGATGTAAAAAATTCTATGCCTCATTAAGAACCTTACCAAGAAAAATCCAATAGAATAAAACCTGATGAAAGGAAAAAGAGTGCAGAAGTAATACAAAGTTTCAAACGGATAAACAAAAACATCAACAGTAACATAGTCGGTCGGATAATAATTATGTATTTTTTAGGAAAATATTTAATAATTATGTATATTGCATGAAATTTGGGAGTGGTAGGAGGGTATGTAACATGATGCAACTGTGTTTGATTTTCAGGGGATCAAAATCATTAGCTTTCCAGCCGTTATTTTTCTAACTCCTTTATCAAATTATGAAATTGGTTGTGGAATTTAAAATTATGGGTACGATGGATTGGGTTGGTTTGATTACAAGTAAGTAAAAAGAAAATTAGTAAAGGGACATATTTCAAATAAGTCATTTTTTGGGCGTAAATCGGTTATCCTCTGCGTGCAACTCTAAAGACTAATTCTTCAAGTCTCGTGGGACACAAATTGGTGGCAAACTCTCCTACGAGTTTTAACGTTGTTGAATGTCCTAGCAAGGTAGGTATTGATCCCGAACCTGAGTTATGTTGGAAGGGACAAACACTCTCATCTAAGCGCTCTTATGTCAACTAAGTCATCTTTATTAATGCACAAGTAAAAAATAATTCGATGATTGAAGTAAAACAATTAATTAATATATAAGTATAAATAAACAATTCAGACAACGTAACAAAAGTGAATCTTGCTACCAAATAAACAAATGTTGAGAGGAAAGAACTTACTTTATTTTGTGTGCTCAACAATTTTTCAATGGAGATTAGTCACCACTAACTGAAGGTAGAAACTTGTTACCTATAACATGGTTACAAACAAAATTGAGTGATTAAGACAATATATAAATAATATATACCAAGTGAAAAATCTTTTTATTGTGTAGTGTGCAATCCATAGCCTACCTCTGATTGAGAAAGAGACTATCTCTTTCTCCATCTGATAGGGCCATATTAATAGTTTTTAATGTGAGATATGCATCAAGCTCAGTTTTTGGAATTTCTTTTGTCATAAGTTATGCATCTTTGAATGTGCAAGAGGATGTAAAAGATAACAAATTATAGACATAAAAAATAATATTCGATTTTTATTTTTGGAGTAAAAACTCGATTGTTATATCGTACAATAGTTAATTGCAGAGAACTAGGTCAAACACTTTATGTTTTATAGTATAGTTGATTTCATTTTTCTTAAAAATATTTTTAACTTCGTATATATTAGAAAATATCTTAGAAAATACTCAGAGGTAGGCTATGGATTGCACACTACACAATAAAATGATTTTTCACTTGGTATATATTATTGATATATTGTCTTAATCACTCAATTTCGTTTGTAACCATGTTATAGGTAAGAAGTTTCTTTCTTTAGTTACTGGTGACTAATCTCCAATGAAAAATTGTTTAGCACACAAAATAAAGTAAGTTCTCTCCTCTCAATATTTGTTTATTTGGTAGCAAGATTCATTTTTGTTGTCTGAATTGTTTATTTTTACTTATATATTAATTAATTGTTTTACTTCAATCACCATATTATTTTTTACTTGTACATAAATAAAGATGACTTATTTGACATAAGAGCGCTAAGATGAGAGTGTTTATCCCTTCTAACTTAACCAAGGTTCTAGGTTCAATCTTTAGTTAAGGCATTCGACAACGTTAAAACTCGTAGGAGAGTTTGACACCAATTTGGGTTCCACAAGGCTCGAAGAATTAGTCTCTACAATTGCGCCCAGATGATATACCCAATTTACACCCAAAAAATGACTTATTTGAAATATGTCCCTTTACTAATGCATAGTATTAGTCACTCACCAAATTAGATCAACGACTGGTATATAGAATGGCAGAATAACTGCATCAGCATTCTAAAAGACCTTATACAAGAAGTATAGGGCCAGTAAGCATCATAAAGACGAGATTGGTTATAGTGCATAAACCTTGTTTATGCACAAGCAGAACTTCTAAGCCATAACCCTCTTTACTCGCGCGCTGGGGCCTTACCCCCAGTTTTTTTTGGAACCTTTTGGTTAATTTTTTTTTAGGTTTTTAAATAAGGACAATTTTCAGAATATTGCACAGGGTTAAATATTTTAGTAGTTAGTTTTAAACTAAAATCATGTCAAAATCATTGTTGTTGTGGAATGGTTTCAGATATTAGTACGCCAAAACCATTTCCCCATAGTGTATGAGACAAATGTGTGCATTTCGATTAGGGTCGTATTCTATAGTTACGATTCTACCATATATGTTTTTTTCATTCCGTCGAAAATCAATTTTACGGTATAGACGTTTTGGTGTGGAATAATTTTAGAGATATGCATATGTACTCGAAAATCATTAGATGTACATAATCATGTCAAAACCATTGTTGCTGTGGAATGATTTCATATATTAATACGCCAAAACAATTTTTACTGTGGAATAGTTTCAGAGATATGTACTCCAAAATCATTAGATGTACTTAATCATGTCAAAACCATTGTTGCCATTGTTGTTGTGGAATGGTTTCAGAGATAAGTACTCCAAAACCATTAGATGTACTAAATCATGTCAAAACTATTGTTGCTGTAGAATAATTTCAGAGGATTGTACTCCAAAATCATTTGATACACTTAATAGTTTTTATGTTAATTGTCATAAATTAAACCATAATTAGGGATTGGTTATGGTGCACTTAATAATTTTTATGTTAATTGTCTGAAACTAAACCATAATTATAATACATGTTTTAGTATGTAATTTTAAATTAAAATATAACTATATAATCATCGAAAATAGGTTCCTATAGTATGTACTTCAAATAAACAAAAATAAAAAATAAAATAAAAAGTTCCAAAAACATACAAAAAAGAACAAAATTAAAAAAACAAAAAAAAAACTAGGATGGGGTGTGGGCCGCGTGAAAATGGGGTTGTCTGGGAGGCGGTTAGTAAAATTAGGGTGCGGTTGGGGGGCGATTTTTTTTCCTACATGCCCTTGTCAGAAAAAGAAAACATCTAAATACTCTACTTTTTTTGAATAATACAGAATTGCCCTACTTTCTTGTGCAATGAAGGTCGTACACTTGTGGATGACTCGACTTCCATAGAGGTGGTACATTAGTGGATGACGCAATCTCCACTACACCTTTTCAACCTATTTTTTTTTGTGCAATGCAGGTCGTACACTTGTAGATGGCGCGACCTCCACTACATCATATATATATATATATATATATATATATATATAACTTAGAGGGGGATGAATAAGTGACACTTTCTAAACAACGAGTTTTTCAAAATATTTTCGAGTACGCGGAAGGCCACCGGATCGGTAGTCTACTTTGCACCCTTCGATCAAAGGAAGGGTAGTATAAGCCTTGAAGCAATTAACGATAAATTGAATTAGGTTATGTTTTGCAATCAAATTACTAACACAAACAAAATCAACAAGTTTCAATTATCAAGTTACACACAATCACAATTCAAGTTCAATTCAATTGAATTATGATGAACACTTACGATCACCAAATTCAATTGATCCAATTAATCAATAATATGAACAGTAAAGAGTGTAAGGATAGAAAGATGCAAACAGATGATTAGGGAGTTCCCGCAACTTTCGTGTCGTCCTCGCGGTCGGCCGGGTACATCTCCCACTAAATCGTCAAACGGACGATTTGAACAATTTATTAAAAACGCTTTGATAGTGCACACTTTACAAAGACTCGAATAACCCTATATTGAATCTAATGCAAATTGAGCTATGTAATCTCAACACCTCGCGAAGCTTCAACCTCTGATTCCAACGTCCCAATCTTGCGCCGTCGTCGAACCGAAAACCTTCGCACCGAACGTCCAGCTGATTACCTCGCTTCCTCGATGTTGATCCTTCAAGATATCGCACAATCTTGAATCCCTTGATGAAAATCCAAACCTCCAACACAATTCAATCCGATCGCACTTCTGATTCACCGCGAATTGCACCGAACGTTATCCACCGAATCAACTACGAACCCTTGATTGATCCCATACTCAATCTCAAATTGGAAGTGATTTGATAGAAGATGAAGAACTTGTGTTGAATAAGTCTTTGATCCAAAATTTCTCTTAAACTTTGATCAAATGTGTTTTTCAGATGGATTCTCACACTTACAACAAAAGCTCATATTGCTATTTATAGAGAAAATAGAATTGAGCAAATTTAGGCAAAACAGAACAGACTTGTATCGATACATATAATGGTATGTATCGATACAAACAACTTGACCAGCGTTCAAATTTGAAATATTTGACCTATGTATCGATACAAACACGAGTATGTATCGATACAAACACGAGTATGTATCGATACATACATCAGTTTCTTGAAAACCTGACTGATATGTATCGAAGCATGCAAGCATGATTCGATACACAATGCGTTCTCTGGTGTTTTGAGAGAATTAGGTGTGTATCGATACATGCAAGCATGATTCGATACACAAGTGACTCTCTGCCCCTGAACACCAGTTTATGTATCGATACAAATGAAGTATGTATCGATACAAAATGCTCAAAATCAGTCTGAAGTAGTTTCAGGACATTTGTATCGATACAAGTAATTATGTATCGATACAAAGAACCTTAAAATCAATTTTTCAAAGATTAAAAATAGTTTTTCACTGTCAAGTCATTTCTATTGTTGCCAAAATATGTTCCACTCTATTTTCATGTGTTTTGACAATTATTAAAACAAGGGAATGATCTGGTGCACTTACATATATATATATATATATATATATATATATATATTTATATTTTTGTTCTGTATTTTTCAAGAGGTGTAGTGGAGGTCGTGCCATCCACAAGTGTACCACCTCTATGGAGGTCGCACCATTCACAAGTGTACGACCTGTATTGCATAAAAAAGTAAGATATTTCCGTATTATTTAGAAAAAGTAGGGTATTTTGGTGTTTTATTTTTCTGACAAGGGCATGGAGGAAAAAATCATCGCCAAAGGCGGGTAACGGTTACTTTCATACACAAGTTTACTAAAGGCCAGTAATACTCACTTGCCTAGAAAAACGGATTTAAAGCGAACAACGTTCATCACCAACAACAAGCAATACTCACGTATGTTGGAACAAAGGTGGTTCAGATCTAAACATTTGAGTTTTGATAATGACAAAGTATTAATGAACAATAGGGTATTTTAATATTTATTCTAAGTGTGCAGATAAAATGAAGTTATGAATGATCACACTTATGATAAGAAGCTCTGAAACAAGCTTTATGAAGGATATCAAAAGCAACGATATTAGAAGTAATGATATCAGAAGAAAGAAGATCAGAAGCAACATGAGTGAGAAGCTACTACAACTCAGAAGCATGCTGATCAGAAGCTAGATAGTTTCAGAAGCTGAAGCCTCAGAAGCTATGTTGGGTACATAGGTTCTGAATGACAAGCCAAAATGTCAGTGTTAACTAATAGTGATTCAATGATTGGAAATCATTTGAATTAAAGGCTGTGATTGATTGTGAAATCATAATACTACATCCTTATATTCAAGGAAAGTGACGTTAGTACTATTTTACCTCATAAGGGCGAATATTCTCATACAAAAGGAATGAATGGATAAGCGTTACCAGAAATGACAAATATCCCATGTTACCTTTGTCCTTTCACAGTTGGCTTGACAATGACCTCTGCAACGGTTATTATCTTCAAACGTCTCTATTTTCTTTGTACCTATAAATAGAGAACTGCAATTTGAAGATTAAGGTTACACACTCACAATCAAAGCAACACATACTATGTTTTTTAGACTGCAAGCACTGCTTCTGAAACTTATTCTGTTGTGCTTCTGACACTCTGTTTTTCTATTTCATTAGGAATTCTGTGTTAGAGTCTTAGAGTCTTGAGTTGTAACTTTAAGTGAACTCTTGATTTTAACATGAAGTGCTCTTCACTTTATTATTATTTGTTTTGTGTTAGAAGTCTCTTGCTAGTGAGCTTGGGCAAGTAGGAAGTCTCTTACTAGTGTGTTTGAGCATTGTATAATCTAGGTGATTATAGTGAAATCCCTTGGAAGTGCAAGGGGACTGGACTACTCTCGGTTTGTGAGAGGAACCAGTATAAAATTGCCCGTCTCGTCTCTCTCTCTCTCTACCTTTTATCTTTGCGCGTGTGTTAATTGTGTTTATTTATCCGCTGGTGATTCTGACAAGTTCTCAGAACTTGAAAGAAGTTTTCAAAATACCAAAACACAATTCAATCCCCCTTCTTGTATTTTTCACACCTTCAACATAGCGCCTAATTAATAGCAAAATAAGTTATTTCACTTCCTTTAAGCTCTAACGTGGGGGCTATATAGATATTGCAGCCTTATTAGTATGAAGTAATAAAGGAAGAGAAAGATTTAGTAAATAAATCTTTATTCTCAAATCTAGAATATATTGTTCACTCTTTTTATTTAACAATAACAAGCCAATACAGAGTAAACAAATATTATTATAAATAAAAAGTCACTAAATATTAATAGAACGTAAATAATTTGAACACCCTAAATCTAAGGAATTGAAGTTTTTCCATCAAAAAAAAAAAGGAATTGAAGTTTCCGTTTATTTTATTCAATCTTATCTATATATTCTGAATATTTTAAATATTTTAAAAGTTTCAAGTATAAAAGATTATAAAAACAAAAAAAAACAAATAAAGTGTAAAATATTATATATGGATCTTATCTTATTTAAATCTATTTTTGACTCAACCTTAATTGTTTGAATTCTCTTTTAAAACAATATATAGCTTCTTTAACCTTCAATTTTCTATTATCTAGCTAACAATTATATATCATCTTTTATAATAAAGCTTTCTTTTCCATTGTTTGTTTCAAAGGTTTTCACCAACAAATTTTCTAAGCTAGTGTGACCAAACACACTTCTTAATCACCCTACACTTTTTCCAACACCAAATTTTTTCTTTTCAAGATGTAGATCTATTGTTGGTGGTGGTGCGATGAGTGGTTTGTGGCCCTCTGCACCACCTTTCCTCCTGTTCTCCGGCAGCATGGTCGGGTTTAGCTTCACCGGCGTTCCTCCGGCTTGGTGGTTATGCTCTCCGGCGACGACTCTTTTTGTGTTCCGGTTGTTCTGTGCTCTGTTGGAGGTTTGGAGGTGGTGTTCGTTCTTGTTTCCTCCCTTTCTAATGTGGTTCATTGATGGGTGGTGGTGGGTAGATCTGTTTTGCAGCTGCCTTGGGATTTGGTTTTGGTGATTTTGTAGAATTGGGTTCGGGGTTTTAGGGTTTGTTGTTCTGTGTTAATGGTGGGGGTGTTTAGGTGGTTTTGAAGGTCTCTTTGGTTGTGGGTGTTGGTTTAGTGATTGGGGGGTGGTGGTGGTTGGAAGTGATGAAAATGATGTTGTGGTGGTGAGGTGTTTGGATTTGGCGTTGCTGGTGTGTGGTTGATGCCGTGTGTAAATGCACAAGTTCCTTTCCGAGTTTTAATAATTGTCAAAACATGAGAAAATAATATATAACACATTTTGGCAATGGTTAAACATGATTTGGTAGCAAAATTGCTTTATAAAATTTGAAAAATCAGTTTCCAGGTCATTTGGGTCGATACACAGAGTATCTAGATCGATACATATAGTTTCAGAACAATATATATCGATACACATAATATGTGGATCGATACATATGTGCTACAGAAAAATATTTTGGCTGAAGCTTAATATGTATCGATACAAACAAACATGTATCGATACATGTCAAAGCTATTTTTCAACAAAGAGCTCTATGTGTATCGATACAAATAAAAATGTATCGATACATATCAAAATAATTTTCAACAAAGAGCTCTATGTGTATCGATACACATAAATATGTATCGATACATATCAAAGCTATTTTCAATAGAGAGCTTTATATGTATCGATACACACCTGATATTTATCAATATATATATATATATATATATATATATATATATATATATAAGTCAAAACTTAAAATAAATTTGCTGTCATTAAAGATGTATCTATACATGCTGATATATGTATCGATACACTTCTGTTAAAAATTGCCAAATTTTTTTCCATATTATTTTCCCTATAAATAGCAACATGTGTTGATTTTGTAAAGGGTGAAAAACAGAATCTCTGATCTAAATTGAAGGATTTAGGATCTAGAGGGTTTATTGGTTCCAAGTTCATCATCTTCATCCAATCTTCAACAAAAGCCCAAATCGCTTACTCTTTCAATTAGTTCAATAAAGGGTAACGGTTGATTGATTGATAACGTCCATGGTGGATCGTGTTTGACGGATCTTTTGGGTATTGTGGAATCAAGGGTTTATCATTAATGTTTTCATCAAGATGATCAACCGGAACAATCGTTTGCATAGGTTCTTCAGGCTTGAAGAAAAGGGTTGATCAAATCGTTGGAATCGGTGGTTCGAGTCACGGGTTGTGTGGAGGTTCGCGCAAGGTTATTGGAAGCTACTTCGAGAGTAAAGATTTCGTCTTGGTTTTCGAGTATTGTATTCCTCTGGACACTTGTGCATTAATATTGTAAATTCAATAGTTTTTTTTAATAAAGTCTCAATTCCGATTTCCACGGAATTGGGGGGAGAGGTATTGGCCAAAGCGAGGACGAAGAAAGATGGAAACTCCCATATCATGTAACATCCCGAAATTTTTAAAACAATATAATTATTAAAAATGTTTATTTGTTTAGAGAATGTGGCTATATTTTTTTTTCTTCATAAATATAAAATATGATTGAATTGCTACTTTAAATAAAATGGTTACATTAAATATTTCAAAGGTAAAACTACATTGGTCAAATTAACTGTTTCAAAATTACAGATGATAAAACCCAATTTATTTTTCCCCGCCGCATGCAAACTTCAATAATCATCATTCACTGCATCAACTTTTGTACCTAAAATGTTGGTTGCAAGGGTCAATATTCCTAAACCACAAGTACGATCATAAAGAACATAAAAACATAAAATAAGAAGAACGATAAAACACTCACCACATAAAAGATAAAACCAATTAGCACAAATAAATTAATAACTTAAGAAATCACACTTTTAAGACACAATGCATGCAACTAGACCATGATCCGGATATCGCCCCAATTGGCATATAATATCAATCGCCCCATTTGGCACCTAAAGACAAATCGCCCCATTTGGCAGTCACTAATAAAATCGCCCCATTTGGCACATAGTAACAAATCGCCCCATTTGGCACTTAATAATCGCCCCATTTGGCACATAGACACAACTACATACAATGCTATGCTCATTATAGACATCATCACATAAAATCATAATAAGCCACCAAATGATAAACAAAAACTGTGCCACGCACAAATGATCACAAAACCCTCACTTTAACTAAATCAACATAGATGGCACACAACAATTACTAACCAAACATGTTCACGTATCTAGTAGATAATGATAAGAAAAATCATGTTCTTAATTATTATTATTTCATTTGAACTAAAGTTTCTACCTATTATTTGATAAGAGTTCTACCACATTCCTACCCTATGATTCCATGGTCAATATGATTGTACCGGAATATAAGCCCTTACCTCAAAAAGCTTTCCCTCCAATGATATTGATTTTAGCAATTCTATGATGAGAACCCGCTCGATCAAGAACTTTAATATTAACTCTTAGGAACTGAGGAAATACTCTGATGTGTTTTATATGTAGAGAATGAATATGTGAATATTTAAAAAGCTGACGTAGATAAAGGATAGAAGCATATCGTGTATACATGAGTGGAACATATTTATTATATAGTTGGGAGAGTACCACATGAGAAATAGGATCAGTACACTATATTGTGGATATGTATGTGTGACCACGTTGCTTGATTATGATCCCGAACCCCTAGTTTGTAGCAACAATACCCACTCATCTATTTTTAAGCCACATTCTAATTTTCAAAATAAATTGCCACTATATGCTTATCAACATAACACGTTTTTTTTTCTTCTTCCTTTTCTTAATTAAGTAAATATAAAATAAATAGTATTATAATTTTCTGAAATATTTTAAACATAACTAATTTG
Source organism: Trifolium dubium (assembly GCA_951804385.1). Lineage (NCBI taxonomy): Eukaryota > Viridiplantae > Streptophyta > Magnoliopsida > Fabales > Fabaceae > Trifolium > Trifolium dubium. Next base: position 15,410,673 of record OX638063.1, read on the forward strand.
TTGAATAAATCAAGAGAATATTAAAATACTAAGTAAAATTTTAGGATGTTACATTCTTACCCCCTTAAAATAGTTTCGTCCTCGAAACTGAACATTGAAAATAAATTAAAAATAAAATAAAGTTCTACTCCTTTAGGTCAATATCAACAAGGTAAGAAAATTTAACATTAAAGTAAAATGTCAGTTTTTTTTTTCCGCTGCGCACTCTGATGTCAAATAAACAAATCATTTATCTTGAACAATATTCATAAAAACATAAAAATTTAATTTCAAATGATACACCAATACTAAGGCCATGAAAATATTAATCATTACTGTCATAAGACACCAATATAATAATTGCCATTAAAGTCATCCACTAAGCCACAAAGATAATATTTGTCATTAAAGTCTTCCACTAAACCACAAAAATAATAATTGCCATTAAAGCCTTCCACTAAGCCACTCAACCACGAAGATAATAATGCCACAAAAATTAATATCACACATATCACACATAGACTACCATTCCATAAAACAAATAACAACAAGTAACAATAAGGAAGAACTATACATTTAGTGACGGACTACAAAATTAAGTCAAGATACGCTGGCAGGTAGTAGAATAACAGTACATCGGGTAACTAGTTATAATGACACCCAAGCAAGGTTAACTACAAGTAAAAAAAGTATCATAAAATTAAGCAACTATTATGTCGATCCTACAAAAGTCTTACATAAGGCCGTATACTATCATCAAAATAATCTCTAATTCACCAACTTTGAATTCCACATCTTATCAAATCACACAAAGACAAATCAATTAAACACATTCGTCATGTAAAATCGCTCCCATCCAAAAATATGTCCGAGGACCATTGCTCTGATACCAAATGTAACATCCCGAAATTTTTAAAACAATATAATTATTAAAAATGTTTATTTGTTTAGAGAATGTGGCTATATTTTTTTTTCTTCATAAATATAAAATATGATTGAATTGCTACTTTAAATAAAATGGTTACATTAAATATTTCAAAGGTAAAACTACATTGGTCAAATTAACTGTTTCAAAATTACAGATGATAAAACCCAATTTATTTTTCCCCGCCGCATGCAAACTTCAATAATCATCATTCACTGCATCAACTTTTGTACCTAAAATGTTGGTTGCAAGGGTCAATATTCCTAAACCACAAGTACGATCATAAAGAACATAAAAACATAAAATAAGAAGAACGATAAAACACTCACCACATAAAAGATAAAACCAATTAGCACAAATAAATTAATAACTTAAGAAATCACACTTTTAAGACACAATGCATGCAACTAGACCATGATCCGGATATCGCCCCAATTGGCATATAATATCAATCGCCCCATTTGGCACCTAAAGACAAATCGCCCCATTTGGCAGTCACTAATAAAATCGCCCCATTTGGCACATAGTAACAAATCGCCCCATTTGGCACTTAATAATCGCCCCATTTGGCACATAGACACAACTACATACAATGCTATGCTCATTATAGACATCATCACATAAAATCATAATAAGCCACCAAATGATAAACAAAAACTGTGCCACGCACAAATGATCACAAAACCCTCACTTTAACTAAATCAACATAGATGGCACACAACAATTACTAACCAAACATGTTCACGTATCTAGTAGATAATGATAAGAAAAATCATGTTCTTAATTATTATTATTTCATTTGAACTAAAGTTTCTACCTATTATTTGATAAGAGTTCTACCACATTCCTACCCTATGATTCCATGGTCAATATGATTGTACCGGAATATAAGCCCTTACCTCAAAAAGCTTTCCCTCCAATGATATTGATTTTAGCAATTCTATGATGAGAACCCGCTCGATCAAGAACTTTAATATTAACTCTTAGGAACTGAGGAAATACTCTGATGTGTTTTATATGTAGAGAATGAATATGTGAATATTTAAAAAGCTGACGTAGATAAAGGATAGAAGCATATCGTGTATACATGAGTGGAACATATTTATTATATAGTTGGGAGAGTACCACATGAGAAATAGGATCAGTACACTATATTGTGGATATGTATGTGTGACCACGTTGCTTGATTATGATCCCGAACCCCTAGTTTGTAGCAACAATACCCACTCATCTATTTTTAAGCCACATTCTAATTTTCAAAATAAATTGCCACTATATGCTTATCAACATAACACGTTTTTTTTTCTTCTTCCTTTTCTTAATTAAGTAAATATAAAATAAATAGTATTATAATTTTCTGAAATATTTTAAACATAACTAATTTGTTGAATAAATCAAGAGAATATTAAAATACTAAGTAAAATTTTAGGATGTTACATATCACGTCTTGTGTGTTGTTTTTCTTTATCGCTTTATTGTTCATTATAATTGATTGATTTTGTTGTGTGGAATTTTATTGTTCATATCGCACACAAGGTGTTCGATAAAATTCCTCACTTAAAACTTTGTTTGTGATATACCTAGACTCGACCATATAACTTGTGAAAACCATTTTAAAAAGATTAAGCGTGTTTATCGTGTATCGATTAATCGTTCCAAACTTGTTTATATCCGTTTTATTGTACTCTTTCCAAGGGTGTTATACAACCTTTCCTTTGGTCAAAATATTTGGTGCATAGTAGACTACGGTCTGTGGACATCCGTGCGCATAAAATTTTTAAAACTATCATTTAGTTTTTGGATCACTTATTCAACCCCCCTTCTAAGTGAGTAGCCTAGTAGTCTAACACCGTGTGAGATTGGTTTTCTATGTTACTTGAATCTTTGACCACTTTCCAATCTGTTGAGATTTGCAAGATTGTTTTTATCTGGTTGACATCTACTGCATCAGTGTTGACTGTTTGGAGAAGGTCTGCAAGCTGAGATTTATATGCCTAGGTTTTCATTCTTCCGGAGCCCTTTTTTTTGACTCAAGGAGCTGTTATTTGGATTCTGATCGGCTGATCACTTTTGATTCGAGTTCGGGAGTTAATGTCTAGTAATATCTTTGTGGGTCGGATTGAGGTCTCTCTGTTGGTATGGAAGCTAAAGAGTGTCCTTCTAAGAATGGGATTAGAAGCAGTTCTCGTTTAGGTAGTGGACATTTTAATATTTTCATTAGTGTTCCGGTTATATACGGCGTCTTTGTTTTGTATCTTCTCTTTTACTGGTCTCTGCTCGTCTTGTGCAGAGTCTAATTTTATTAAAAATAAATTATTTGCCATTAAAAAAAAACAAAGATAACATAATGGTTCTATTGCATGTTCTAGTGAACTTATATCCGCAAAAGTAGGGATGACAACAGGTAGGGTCAGGCGCCGGTTTGGATAAATGATCACCTGAACCCGAACTCACATTAACAAAAATAAAAAAAAAACGGCAAATTCAACGAAATTACGACCTACAGCATGCTAACATTGTTTTCAACATTAAAATATGAATAAAAATTAGTCCACAACATTAAAATAGTCTGCAACATGCTAATATAAGAGGGATAATTATATTATTTAATATATAACGAGTGTGATTTCGAGTTTCAGATGTGGGTTTGACACTACCGAACTCGAAATATCGAATGTCACCCGAACCCAAATGCAGTCAACTTAAGTTTTTATCCATTGACTCGAGTTCGGGTTCGGGTGAGACCAACGGGTTTGAGTTTTTTTGACACCCCTACGCAAACGATAGTTAAGAAACATAGGAGAAAGTTTAGTAGAATGAAAAATAAACACTTGCTTATTCATCCTGAAAATTTTGAAATATCTAGTAAGGAATCATGGGATTCATGTGAAAGTCCAAAAAAAAAAAAAAATAGTTAAGATGAATCAATGAGATGCATAACAGATTTTATTATTTCAGGAAATATTTTCGATATTGAAACATTGATGTGTAACAAAGATAATTTTTTATAATATATAATTAAAAATATAAGTAGTCAAAGATATGCATGTAGTGGTCAATTGTGATAGTTAAAAAAGATCGAATTATTAATTTCAAAATAAATGTGAAAAATTATTATTATTCTCAAATCTAAAATGTATTTCTCATTAATTTAGTTATAAAAAACATATGCTTTGTCCCTAAATATTATAAAGGGCAAAATTTTGAACTCTAGAAATCACAGAAAGCTATCATTATTCAAAATTTTTAATCTCAAAATTTTATAACAGTAAATTTTACAAAATTTATATTCGATAATAATATTATTGAGCGGTGTAACATTATTCAAATGTTACACTAGTGTAATTTGGTCCCTCCTCCAATATATATTCAAATAAAATTAATTTTTAATAGTTAAAAAAAATAGAAAACATAATAATAATAAAATATTAATGTAATATTAATTAAGGAAAACTTTAGTGAGTTGTTTCTTTTCTTCCCCTCTTTTAATATTAACCGTCATCACTTTTCATTTCTTTTTGTCTATCAGAGATGAATGGTTTACTGTCAATTTTAGTCTTGAATCATCATCTAAATCATTTTTCATTCTCTTTAAACAAACGTGATTCCCATATATTTAGTATTTCTTTCTTTTATTATTGTGATTTGGTCGTACTAATGTGACATTGTTTGTTTTAATTTTTTGTGTGAGATATTTATTAATTTCATGTTGAAGGATTAATTTTGATATAATTCAGATACAATCAATAATTTATGTGTCATAAAGACTATAGATTCAAACATGAATATTTCAAACAATTCTAACAAATCAAATTTATTCTATAAGAAAAATTGGAAAGAAATTATTATTATTGATTGTTCTGATAATGACGTACTATTTCACAATTGTATGAGATGAAACAAACATTTTGTCCCTTAAATATACAATATCAAGGTGGTAAAACTATTAAGGATAACACTTGACACAAGGGTATAATTTCTTTAAAATATAAGATGATTAAGATGGAGATGATGAACAATAGTCATAGCATGAAGTAAGCTCCACATCTCAACACCTTCAGTATTATTGCGACTTAGATTGCAATAAAACCTTTCTATAAGACTACTTTAAGCATCTCTAAGTAATCCCTTACAAGCTGAGAAATCGTTCCTTTTACTATGAGCTCCATCAACATTGAACTTAAGTGTATCTGTAAAAGGGGACTATCATTTGATTTTGAGAGTAGAATCAAACATATCCATGTAAGCTGCGTGTTTAGCAATACTTTCAATAATCATTTGCACCTGATTAGCTATTTGAAGGAGCCAATTTTGTTCAAAATTGGAGTACTCGTTGAACACTTATTCGTTACGATCTTTCAATAGAGCTTTAATAGCAATGCCAAAAAAAAACATCAAACTCCAAGGTGTATTTCCAATATATACATTTTAAGGTTTTATTCAAGCCAATACATGAGTTTGAGGCTAAAGAATTTTGCCCAGTAGTCTGCCTTGATGATTGGGGACCAAAATTTTATTACTTCATATTGAGTCCATGTTGGCAACGAATACAACTATTGTCATCTGTCATATTGAGTTTATGAATCTTTATTTCTATTTCAAAATCAACTAGAATAGGTGAGAGTCATTTCTCTCTTGCAAATTTTTGTCCATTAGAAAAGAATAGGCAGAGTTGAGAGAAACTTTATCATCAATAGAAGCGCTTTTATTTATTAAATTTGAATGCAGCTATGTGGATGGGGTTTAATAGTAGAGATTTTATTCCATACATCTTCAGACAAAATATGGTTATAGACTTCCTGGTTCCAATCATTATTATTTGCAAAAAAGAAACAAAATTTCATTTGACCAATTGGAATACTATAGGAATGACATCGTCAATCCATTTATCTTTTCAAAGCTTCGTAGTATTCTCATTTTAAATGGACCAATATATGTTAGTTGTTACCTATTTTCAAACATTACAAATAGCTCGCCAAATGTTGGAACAATTTTCCCTTATTTGAATATCAAGAAGAGTATTAGGACCACAATCATATATAGCCTTCATTAACCGAACCAAATGCTTGACCGTGAACATAAGACCCATTTGTAATAACTTTAATGAATTTGGTTGGAGGTTTTGACTAGTGCATGAAGTTTCTACAATGAACTACATCTCAAGATGGAAGAGAACAATTAATCTCTTTCTCAATCTGATAGGGCCATATTAATAGTTTTTGTTGTGAGATATGTATCAAGCTCTGTTTTTGATGCATATTTGAATGTGCAAGCGGATGTGGAAGACAACAAATTATAGAAATATAAAATAAAATTTGATTATGTTATCGTACAATAATTTGTTGCCGGTTATTTGTATCATAAAATTTGACTGAATTGAAAATTACACTATAACATAGATTTTATAAATAAAATTGTGTTAATTAACACATCAAAATCAACGTCATAATTTTTTTCTTGATAAATAATGTCATAAAATATTTTCTATATAACATTATTGTATTGTTTTTAAAGTAAAATAACAGAAAAAGTATAAATTTATTACATAACATATTTTAAAATTTTCAAAAAGTGGCATTTTGAATATTCTTAAAATTTGAATAATATATACATTATCATAACAAAAATTAATTGCAGAGAATTAGGTCAAACACTTTAGGTTTTATAGTGTAGTTGATTTCATTTTTCTTAAAAATATTTTTCATCATCGAGCCTTCTTGGTCCTTTAACTCACTATTGATGATTTATAAATTTGTTTTGTTCTTCTGACATCCCCAAGCATCAGTGCTTGATTTTCTTTATGGAATAGAAAATACTCAGAGGTAGGCTATGGATTGCACACTACACAATAAAATGATTTTTCACTTGGTATATATTATTTATATATTGTCTTAATCACTCAATTTTGTTTGTAACCATGTTATAGGTAAGAAGTGTCTACCTTCAGTTAGTGGTGACAAATCTCCATTGAAAAATTGTTGAGCACACAAAATAAAGTAAGTTCTCTCCTCTCAACATTTGTTTATTTGGTAGCAAGATTCACTTTTGTTACGTTGTCTGAATTGTATAGTCATACTTATGTATTAATTATATGTTTTACCTCAATCACCGAATTATTTTTTACTTGTGCATAAATAAAGATGACTTAGTTGACATAAGAGCACTTAGATGAGATTGTTTGTCCCTTCTAACATAACTAAGGTTCTGGGTTCAATACCTAGCTAGGACATTCAACAACGTTAAAACTCGTAGGAGAGTTTGCCACCAATTTGTGCCCCACAAGACTCGAAGTATTAGTCTTTAGAGTTGCGTGCAGAGGATAACCGATTTCATAATTTGATAAAGGAGTTAGAAAAATAACAGCTGGAAAACTAAAGATTTTGCAACCTTGAAAATCAAACCCACTTGCATCATGTTACATACCCTCCTACAGGGACGGACCCAGACATATATTTTCGGTGGGGCTAAAAAATTTAGTCGCTACTAATATAACTTAAAATAATATTTTATGTATAGCGAATGACTTGAAATCATCAATAATAGACTATGCACTAATATTTGTATCAATATTTAAATTAATGTGTACCGAATGACTTACAGTCATCAATAATAATCTTTAAATTAATATTTACATTAGTATCTGTATGAATATGTATATAAAATGACTTAAAATTATTTACAAAAATATTATTTTATTTTTTTAGAAAAAAATTTGGCTAGGCTGGTGTGGCTATAGCCACACCTAGCCTCAAGGGGATCCGTCCCTGCCCTCCTACCACCCCTAAATGTCATGCAATATACATAATTAATTAATATTTTCATAAAAAATACATAATTATTATCCGACCGAATATGTTACTGTTGATGTTTTTGTTTATCTGTATGAATCTTTGTATTACTTCTGCACTCTTTTTCCTTTCATCAGGTTTTATTCTATTGGGTTTTTCTTGGTAAGGTTTTTAATGAGGCAGAGAATGTTTTACATCTTAGATTTTGGTCTAGTCCCCTCATCAATCACCATGTTACAGTATGGTACAACCATCTGTATTAACTAATGAGTTCTGATGGAGATTTTGACCAGTGCATGATGTTTCGACAATGAACTACATCTTTAGACATAAGAGGACAATTAATCTCTTTCTCAATCTGATAGGGAGATATTAATGGGTTTTTTATCGTTTACAAATATTAATGGTTTTTGTTGCAAGTTATGTATCAAACTCTTCGAAATTTCTTTTATCATAAGTTATGCATCTTTGAATGTGCACACGCGGATGTGGTAAATATCAAATTATAGAAATATAAAATAAGATTCAATTTTTATCAAAAAAAGAAGATTCGATTATGTTATATCATATAATAGTTTGTTGCCGGTTACTTGTATGATAAAACTCAATTGAATTGATTGTCAAAAAAAAAAAAAACAATTGAATTAAAAGTTAAACTATAACTTAGATTTTATCCATAAAATTGTGTTGATTATACATCAAAAATAATGTCATAACATTTATTCGGTTTGGTCAATAATGTCATAATTTATTTCGTATATAACATTATTGTATTGTTTTTAAAGTAAAATAACATAAAAAATATATATTTAATGCAGAGAATTTAGGTCAAACCACAATATCGTTTTTATAATGTAGGTTATTTCATTTTTCTTAAAAATATTTTTCATTATCAAGCCTTCTAGGTCCTTTAACTCACTATTGAAAATTTGTAAGAACTTTTTTGTTCTGGCATCCACAAGCTTCAGTGCTTGATTTTCTTAAGATTTTCTATATGTGGAATAGAAAATACTCAGAGGTAGGGGTATAGACTGCCCAATGCACAATAAAATGATTTTTCCTTTAGTTTATCTTCTTGTTATATTATCTTAATCACTCAATTTCTTTTGTAACCATGTTATAGGTAATAAATTTTTACCTTCATTTAGTGACGACTATTCTCCATCAAAAGAATTATTGCACACGCAAAGTAAGCTCCCTCCTCTCATCCTTTTTTTTTTATACATCGGAAAAAATCTCCTCTCATCCTTTGTTTATTTGGTAGGAAGATTCACTTTTTGTTGTATGAGTTTTTTATTTATATTTTAATATTATTTAATGCTTTTACTTCAACCACCATAATGTGTCTTACTTGTGCATAAATAAAAGTGACTTATTTGACCTATGAGCCTTTAGATGAGATAATGTTTGTTCTTCCTAACTTAATTAAGGTCCCAAGTTCGATCCCTAGCTAGGGCATGCAACAACGTTAAAACTCCTAGGATAGTTTGCTGCCCATTTGGCTCCGACAAAATTTATAGAATTAGTCTCTAAAGTAGCACGCAGACCTGATTTATGCCAAAAAAATGATTTATTTGAAACATGTCGCTTTACCAGTTTTCTTTTTACCAACTTGTAATCAAATAAAACCATTGTACCCATACTTTTAGATTCCACAATCAGTTTCATAATTTGATAAAGGAATTAGAAAAATAATGGCTGGAAAACTAATGATAGACCATTTTGCAACCTTGAAAATCAATCCCAGTTGCATCATGTTATATACCCTCCTACCACTCCCAAATGCCATGCAATATACATAATTACTTAAATATTTTCCTAAAAAATACATAATTATTATCCGATCAGACCACAACAACGATACATCATTTCACAACATGCGTTTCCAGGTTAAATAGTAATTTGACCAAGAAGCAAGATTTAGGTGTGAGGCAGCCAATTGCAGCGAACGAATATTTCATAATTTGAATAATAATTTAAGTAATAATAATCTCAATAAATTGATAGCCAGCAAAAGAGTGAAAAAATAAATGTAACTTGTTAAGCAAACAAAAATGTGGATGAATGGAAAGAAAATTTCCCCTAGTGTACAGATTACCTCTATTTACAGGATTATAACTCATCAATCACCATGTTACAGTATGGTACAATCTCATGAGCTTCATCATCTCCCTTCCTGTATGCCTTATTTGGTTTCCTGGGACTGAAGATGTGAAGAACTCAAGATTGTTATATCTAAAAAAACATCCTGTTTTACATTTCTTGGATCCGGTGTCATCGCCATCTGCTAGTGTCACTAATGCATGAACGAAAATACCGAGGACAACAAAACTGCAATTAGTGGATTATTTTATGACAAAAACTAATTAACTTGAAAACTGCAACAACAAAAAGTAAATCAACAAAAATGTCTAGTTGCAATTTGACTTTAATGATAGAAAAAATATTTAGCTTTGGTGAGGAAGAATATTCAATTTTCCAACTGAAGAAGAGTTACATGTTCAAGTTTTGCGTGAATATAAAGTAAGACTGTCTAAATCAACAAACAATGAGTCCGACTTGTGGTGGTCTCTGCCTTGCAGCAAATTGTCCAAGAGCTGAGACTCAAACACTATCTTAAAATTTGGGGCATAAGTCAAGTAAAAAAGATAGGCTGTGAAAATTGCTTAAGCATTATAACAACTTTTCTGTCTATATCTCTATTTGATGTGGGATCTCAAGCAGTAAAAGGAAAATCACATACCATATGTGGCTCAAATTGGATACCATTATTTGATGGAAAATAATTTGCAAAACCGCTGTGATCTGCTTGAACAAATGTTTGAAGACATTGTCTGTTCATGATATGAATTGTTCTGATGCAAAGTTATCCTTTTCCTTTTTGTTCGAAAGAAAGAGTCTTCGGTATCTAAAACGTATGAAACCTAACAATGTGCAACATGTCCAAATTTTCTCCTTTGGACATGTTGCGCATTGTTAGGTTTCATACGTTTTAGATACTGAAGACGCTTTCTTTCGAACAAAAAGGAAAAGGAGAACTTTGCATCAGAACAATTCATATCATGAACAGACAATTTCTTCAAACATTTGTTCAAGCAGATCACAGCGGTTTTGCAAATTATTTTCCATCAAATGATGGTATCCAATTTGAGCCACATATGGTATGTGATTTTTCTTTAACTGCTTGAGATCCCACATCAAATAGAGATATAGACAAAAAAGTTCTTATAAGGCTTAAGCAATTTTCACGGCCTATCTTTTTGAGTTGATTGATGCCCCAAATTTTAAGATAGTGTTCGAGCCTTAGCTCTTGGGCAATTTGCTTCAAGGCAGAGACCACCACAAGTCGGACCCATTGTTTGTTGATTTCGACAGTCTTAATTTATATTCGCGCAAAACTTGAACATGTGACTCCTCTTAAGTTGGAAAATTGAATATTCTTCCTCACCAAAGCTAAATATTTTTCCTATCATTGAAGTCAAATTGCTGCTAGACATTTTTGTTGATTTACTTTTTTGTTGTTGCAGTTTTCAAGTTAATTAGTTTTTGTCATAAAACAATCCATTAATTGCAGTTTTGTTGTCCTCAGTATTTTCTGTCATACATCAGTGACACCAACAGATGGCGATCGCACCGTATCCAAGAAATGTAAAACAAGATGTTTTTTGAGATATAACATTCTTGCGTTCTTCACATCTTCAGTCTTAGCAAACCAAATAAGGCATACAGGAAGGGAGATGATGAAGCTCATGAGATTGTACCATACTGTAACATGGTGATTGATGAGTTATAATCCTGTAAATAGGGGTAATCTGTACACTAGGGGAAATTTTCTTTCCATTCATCCACATTTTTGTTTGCTATATTAACAAGTTACATTTATTTTTTCACTCTTTTGTCGGCTATCAATTTATTGAGATTATTATTACTACAATTATTATTCAACTTATGAAATATTTGTTCGCTTCATTTGGCCGCCACACACCTACATCGCGCATCTTGGTCCCCAAAAATTTATGTTTAACATGGTAACATACGTATGCTGCGAAATGATATATCGTTGTTCTGGTCCGGTCGGATAATAATTATGTGTTTTTTAGGAAAATATTTAATATTTTTGTATATTACATGACATTTGGGAGTGGTAGGAGGGTAATGTAACATGATGCAACTGGGTTTGATTTTCAGGGTTGCAAAATCATTAGCTTTCCAGCCATTATTTTTCTAATTCCTTTATCAAATTCTTAAATTGGTTGTGGAATTAAAAATTATGGGTACGATAGATTGGGTTAGTTTTTTTTTATCGAGACCGGGGTATCCACCGCCGAACGCAGTGACTAATCCCTCGCTAGATTGGAGGCACCTCGATGGGTGGGATAGCTGGCCCAAGGATTTAAAGCTGCTCCATACCCAAGGTGAAGATTGAACCCTCAACCCTTGGTTAAGGAAAGATGAGCCCCAACCGCTCAACCACACCCCTTGGGTTTGGATTGAGTTAGTTTGATTACAAGTTAGTAAAAAGAAAATTAGTAAAGGGACTTATTTCAAATAAGTCATTTTTTGGGTGTACGCACAATTGTAGAGACTAATTCTTCGAGCCTTGTGAAACCCAAATTGGTGCCAAACTCTCCTACAAGTTTTAACGTTGTTGGATGCCTTAACTAAAGATTGAACCTAGAACCTTGTTAAGTTAGAAGGGATAAACACACCCATCTTAGGGCTCTTATGTCAAATAAATCATCTTTATTTATGTACAAGTAAAAAACAATATGGTGATTGAAGTAAAACAATTAATTAATATATAAGTAAAAATAAACAATTCAGACAACAAAAGTGAATCTTGCTACAAAATAAACAAATGTTGAGAGGAGAGAACTTACTTTGTGTGTTCAGCAATTTTTCGATGGTGATTAGTCACCACTAACAGAAGGTAGAAACTTCTTACCTATAACATGTTTACAAATGAAATTGAGTGATTAAGACAATATATCAATTATTGGCGTTTTTGTATGTTGGCTATAATTTTACAAAAACCCATTATTGGCGTTTTTGTATGTTAGGCGCGTGCGCGTTTTTCTATTCTTGGAAGATATCTTGAAAAGATTCCGTTTAAAAAACTATTTACCAAGCGTAACAGGCTGGCACAAACAAGTGCTCCTTGTGTCACAAGTTATCTCTTGTGTGAAGATTTAATCCTAAAATATAATTCCTATATTTTAGGAATTAGTTCCTTTTTCTTCAAATTATTATTGAAAATATTTCTGAAGACTCCTATTCTTTAGGAACAAGTCAAGCTGCATAAAGACCTTATATATACTTGTGTAAAACCTGATTAGGGTCGCCGGTTGTATTGTGATCACTAAAACGTATGTTGTTGTTATTTTCTAGTAAACTTGTGAGCCTTTCTTGTATCACCTTGATACATGCTAAGGACTTAGGCTGTGTGTAATGTTAATTGTGAGATTGCTCCTAAGTGTGTAGGTACGAAGTTTATTTCTGTGTTTGAGAGTGCTCTCATCATAATAATTGTTTGTTTGTGAACAACACGGGTGTGTGTTGTTAGTAAGGAAGTAAGGCGGGACGCCTTTGATCTAGGAGTTCCTAGGTTGAGTTGTCACGGGTAGTTGCTAGGTGAGGAGACGTAAATGAGGTGTTTACTGAGGTCTTTGAACTATGGCTATTTTAGTAGATTCCTTCCTGGATTGGTATCCCCTAGACTAGGGCAGTTGCGCCGAACAGGGTCAACAAACATCTGTGTTATTTACGTTTATGCTCTTTATTGATATTATTATTATCTGTGTTGTGCGTAGACGCTGTAGCAATTGCTAAAGCATCTTACTACTTAGCGCCAGGAATTTAATCAATATTATGTACCAAGTGAAAAATCATTTTATTGTGTAGTGTGCAATCCATAGTCTACCACTTAGTATTTTCTAAGATATTTTCTAATATATACCAAGTGAAAAATATTTTTAAGAAAAATGAAATCAACTACACTATAAAACCTAAAGTGTTTGACTTAATTCTCTGCAATTAATTTTTGTTATGATATGTATATATTATTCATATTTTAAAAATATTCAAAATACCAGTTTTTGAAAATGTTAAAATATGTTATGTAATAAATTTATTCCTTTTATGTTATTTTACTTTAAAAACAATACAATAATGTTATATAGAAAATATTTTATGACATTATTTACCAAAAAAATTATGACATTGATTTTGATGTGTTAATTATAATTAAAACAATTTTATTGATAAAATCTATGTTATAGTGTAACTTTCAATTTAGTCAAATTTTATGATACAAATAACCGGGAACAAATTACTGTACGATATAACAATCGAGTTTTTGACTCAAAAAAACAATCGATTTTTATTTGATATTTATATAATTTGTTATCTTTTACATCCGCTTGCACATTCAAAGATGCATAACTTATGACAAAAGAAATTCCAAAAATAGAGCTTTATACATATCTCACAACAAAAACTATTAATAATGGCCTTATCAGATTGAGAAAGAGATTAAGACGTTGTTTGAAACAATTTTGGTTTTTAGTTCTTAAAATGTGTTTTATAAATGTGTTTTAGAAAATTATTTTTAAAAAGAGAAAAGCAAAACTGTAACACCCCTAATTCAATAAACTTTAATTTATACTAAATAATAGTTGAGTCAAATTATTATTATTATTATTATTATTATTATTATGATTGAAGGAACATCATCATTACCATCATTAATTCTACTAGTTTCATCATACGTATTTTTCAACTCTCTATCAAATTTTCTTTGATCTATATTACCTAGTGTGTAGCTAAGTGCAATAAATTGTAAAGATTTATATCATTTGTATGATAACTGATAAACTATCAGTGATGAAATAAGTGGTACACACAACTTCAAGGAAGTTACTACACATAAAAATGTGGAACCACACATAAATATGTGGGACCACCTCATGTACATAAATTGTCACACTACTACATTCTTTGTTTCTTTCCTTTTGTTTTTCAACTATGCAATATTACATTGACTTCTAAATAGTAATGTCACATGTTACATTAATTGAAGGATTGGCTATTGGAAAAAATAAGGCAATCCTGCATGCATATTTCTACTATAAATACATGCCATTCCTCCTCATTCTAATCACTACTTTCATGAACAAATTGATACTGTCTCTCTGTCCCTTTATTTTTCTAGTTATAAATTCTTTGTTTAAAATATTAATTATAATTCCGAAAGTATCAGTTTATAAATATTAAGCCTACCACATAGTCAGAGTTATGCTGATATTTCGAGGGAACTTTGTTCTATACGCCGAGACCATGTCTTAATCCCTTTCAGAAGTAACGGTATGCAATTATAATGTCTAAATTACTTATTATATTTTTTTAGATTACTTTACAAATACGCCGTTATAATGCACAATTTATTCATATATCTCTAAATTATTTTATAATACGCTGTTATAATGCCCGATTTTATTTAACTATATTTCTAAATTGTTCTATTTATTATGAAAGTTATTTTAAACTTGATACTAAAAGTATGTTGGAATATTCAGAATTTTTATAAAGTCCAATTAAAACCATAATGAATAATAAAGTTTTCACTCTTTTAAGTCGTTATAATGAACAAATATTATTGTAATATTAAAATGTTATTAGACTTATATTCTCGATAATTTTCCAAGAAAATGGTAATAATTAACAAATTTAAATAAAGGTAAAGCCTAATTTACATTAGAGTTTACTATATACATTTGAGATTATTTATAATAAATATCTCCAACAGTTATGAATTTTACCAAGCATAAATTATATTCTAATTATTTTCAACTCGACAATTATCAAAAATCAGGTTCTCACGAAAGTTCAGAGAAAACACTCGGAGACTTTCAACAATTCTCAACACCAAAAGGTGGGGGCAAGATCCGTACACATCGGGACGGTTAGCGTAAAATAATTTAATATATATGAAAGTAGCGGTTGTAGTACCCGGTGCAAAAAATATACAGATATGCAATGATGAAATGCAATGCACAAATGTAAACAATGAAGCCGCCACCATATTTTATTTATCCCATGAGGGGAAAGGAAAATAATGATAAAACCTTAAAGATCGGGTTCGGGAGTTGGTTACATGAGGGGAAGACGTTAACACCCCCTCATATCCGTTGTACTCAACGGGAACCATTTGAGGAATTTTGGTTTACATAAACAGAGATAACCGCATAAAGGAAATAAATTACCGCATATTAAACTGAAAAGGGAAAAAAGAGTTTTTTATTATTTGATTTGACGAGAGAGGCTCTCGCTCCTACGTATCCCCCAAGTACAATGAGGAAGTCAAAGCTCACATAGTTCTTCCTGAAAAAGGTTTTGTGTGTTGGTTGTTTTTAGTGAACGATGCTTAGGTCGCATTCCACTGATACAACAGTATGCTTGTATGCTCGCTTCGAAGGCTTAAGCGTTTGTCTGTATCAGGGGAATGGATAAATCACCATCCGTGTATGAAAACAGATAAAAAGAGTTTGAAAGTTGAAAAAGAGTTGACTGCACAAGGGCAGGAAAAACAGTTGTGTGGGTTGAGTGTCTTTTAAGATTTTTGGATACTGTTTAGTGAATGTGGATAACCTCATTGCCACAAGTCATCCGTCAAGGACGAGGTTATCCTAGCAGAGGCAAGTCATCCGTCAAGCTCCACCGTTTCATTTAGTTCATTATCGAATTAATTAAAAAGTGAGAGTAGCCGAAAACGAGTCATCCGTCAAGCTCCTTCTATCTCATTTTTAATTAATAAGTATTTTAGGTTTTTAGAATGAGAATAAACCCAAAGCCGCAAGTCATCCGTCAAGGACTGGTTTATTCTTATTCTATTTTATAGCAAAAGAGATTACCACAAATTAGAGTTCAGATAAACAAAAGAAAAAGAAAGAGGTAGAAGATGATAGAGATGTGAATGAATGCACATGAATGACAGATAATGATGATGCTGAACAGTTATAATGATACGAAATTAAATCATCGAAGCAAATATTAATTCAACAAGTATCAGTCAAACAATTAATTGCACTCGGTTAGTTAAAATAAAATAAGACGAAAGCGAGTCATCCGTCAGGCTCCTTCTTATTCTTTTTTAACCAACGTGTTTTATTCACTTTTTTAAAAGTTCGGAATAATGATAAATTAAACCGCAAGTCATCCATCAAGGGCTTATTTATCATTATTCATTTTTTACTAACAATTTTCTTCACTAAAAAAAGCTTCGGAACAACGATAAATTAAACCGCAAGTCATCCGTCAAGGGCTAATTATCATTATTCTAGTTATATATAAACAAAGTCTTTCAAAATTAAATTGGCACAAAATTAATTTAATTCACAGGGGTGCAGCAGTAAACTTGGTGTGCAAATAGAAATCTGGGCTAAAGCCCAATTCATAACAAATCAGCCAAACAAAAAAGAGAGGGGGTGTACCAAGTAGATCAGGGGGCGCGTGCAAGCAAAACTATGGACCAACTATACGCTGACACATGGCGAGGGCCACTTCCTTCTTCATCTAACTGAGTCACCAACTCGGTGACTCATTGACTCAGTTCAGCCATGGATGGAAACACCACAAGCTCACACTTTGAAATAGCAACGTTATCAAACGGTCACCGAAACAAGCGAATGAATAGTCGATTTGATAGTACTTTCCGCGTAGATCACGAATAGGTCATTAGTTTTCTCAATCGGTGACCGTACAGAGAGAAATACGAACACCAAGTTCGGATTCAAAATTTCAAACGCGTGATTCACGCGAAAACAAGCAACAACGACGATTGTAAAAGGTTCTAATCAGTTCCAGAAGCAAAAGCCATCATCAATACACCTTGTTTTGAGTTTGAATCGGTCTAAAACAGAACTTGAATTTAGGACCAGAAATGGAGCTCCGTTCTGCTCGTTTCCGGTGGTTTTTTGGTGAAACTGATGGCGGATTTGTGTTCATAAGGGTCGAAATAGTAGAAAAGGGTATTTGATTGTTGATTTTGGATGTTTTTTGTGGTGGCCGGAATTTGGCCGGAAAGATGAATTCCGGCGGTGGCGCGCCGGAAGTGTTGGTGGAGGAAGGAGGAGAGCTCTTTTCTGATTTTTTTGGGATTTGTGACCAATGATTGAGTGATGTGAGATTTGTATTTATAGTGGTAGGATTAGGTGAGTGGTATTTGTGTAATAAAATGTAATTTTGGGTTAATGAGAAAATTAATGGAAAAATAGTAATGAAAATGATTATGAGGTGGAGATGATGAGGTGTCGCAGTGTGATTGGTCAAAAACAAAGAATTTTTATAAAGTGGTAAAAAATGTAAAAATCAATAAGAAAAATGAATAAAAATGTAGAAAAATATAAAAATGAAATATAAACTTAAATAAAGATGATAAAACTATTTTTGAATATTTTGCTATTCTTCGTATAAAAAGATAAATTGCGACAAATTAAAAGAAATAAAGGAAAATGAATAAATTGTAAAACAAAATTATCGAAAAAACTATTTTTTGGTATTTCTCATAAAAATAAGAAATAATTTTTTAAATAAAATATTTATTTTAAAAAGCTCAAAATTAGGGTATTACAGCGGTGACCCAAGCCCTACTAGGGATAAAATTAAGGAGAACTAATTCTCCGTCAGCGACTTTCAAGAGGCGCTAATATTTAAAGTTATCCAGACTTTAATTATTTATCAAAATAATTATCTATGATATTCTAGATATTATTTGTTCTTGCTCTAGTTAAATATTTGTTTAAATGTTTATTTGATTACTTGTGTATATATATATATATATATATATATATATATATATATATATATATATATATATAGAGAGAGAGAGAGAGAGAGAATTGTGAATTGAAATTCTTGGCACGCTATGCACAGTGTGGGATACGATGTGCTAAGCACTTTAACAGGTGTAATACGCAATAGCACAAAATAAATAACAACAAATAAAAGAGACACAGTATTTGTTGACCTAGTTCAGCGCACAACGACAACCTAATCTGGGGGATACCAATCCAGGAAGGAATATCACTATGATAGTCCTAGTTCTAAGTTATCAGCAAACGCCCCGTTTAGTTTACACAATAACAAATACTTTTCTTGGAGACATACTCATAAAACTACACACTTGTACCTACAGGCTTTGAGTGTTGTAACTAACAACCAGTCCTAACTCCGTACTTCAAAGCTTAGGAGAGGAACACAATCAATACAACACGAAGAGCACACGTCCTAAACTTGCATCAATGAGACACAAGAAAGACTCACAAATAAACACACGCAAAAATCTAGAATACTAGATTCTAGAAACAAAACAGCGTGAACAAGTCTCTCAACTGAATTAGGTTGATCACATCCTTTAAATAGCCAGTACACGTTCTTGAGTAACAAGTAACTTGGGCTTCACATGTTTGATCCAACCTAATTTCTTCATAATAAATGAGAGAGATTCTTTGCAGAAATATGCTCCAAAGATATTCTTGATAAAAATATATTTGACAATAATCTGAAGCATTAAAGGCGCCATGCATGATTCATGAGAGAGAAATGGATATTCCTTAAATAGAAAACGCGCGCGCATGCAGACCAGTATGTTGGTATAGTGTTCGAAGCATTGTATCCAACATCTCCATCTGTAGAACATAAATCAGCTCCCCCTAAACACATGCATATATCAGAGAGTACACAAGGCTACAATACAACATACTCCATCTAAACTACACTACTATCATATCATAATCAGATCAGTGCAGATAAATCAGTCTTCAGAATAGATGGATCATTAGCAGAGCATACTAGCATAGTGTTAGAACATTACCAAATTTTACTCCCCCTTTTTGCTACAAATTTGACAAATTAGGAGATCACAGAGTCAGGATTGTCAGGAACTTAGTACAGACCAGAAGAAGTAATAGAATCTATGCCCATGAATAAGAATTACACATCAGAATAGGGCAAATACACATAAATTCAATACATCATTAAAAAGAAGTGCTGGAATCAGTCACTTCCACCTCTTCTGTGTCACCATCAGTTTCATCATCCTTAGCTGGATCACTATCAGCAGCAACATCATCATTCACACCTGCACCAGCAGTAGCCATACCCTCTTCATCAGCTTCCTCTTGCTTCAAAGCAGCAATAACCTTTTCCAGCTCAACCTTTTGCTCATCCAGAGCTTTCACACTAGCTTCCATAGAACTGATCATGGCTTTCCTTTTCATAGTGGTTGGAGGTTCTTGCACAGGTACAGATTTTCTCTTAGAAGGCCTTGCTATATCAACAGCATGGGTTCCTTCAAACAATTTAAAGTGAAGAGAAAGAGGAGGCTTTCTCTTGATGGGTTCATCATCAGCAGTCAAAATATTTGGATGTTGGGATAGTATGATGCCACAGATAAGTGTGGGAAATGCAATAGGTAACTGAACAACCCATGACTTTCCATGAAACATTGTTTGTTCAAAAACATAAGCTCCAAAGTCAGCTTCAGTTCCTGTCCCTATAGCATGAATCATTCTAGCCAAAGCAATAGTGATATGGGAAGAGTGGGTTGTGGGAACCCAGTTGATAGTCCCTATCCTATTCAATACAACATACTTCAGAGACAACATACAAGATTCAACCTTACCCTTGGTTGGCCACACCTTAACCTGATTGGCAGTAATGGTTTTACACACATCATTATTAGTGACTTCCACCTCATGGTATCCACTCTCCTTCCTACCAAGGAACCTATTAATAATCACTAGAGAGAACTCCACACATTGGTTCCTAACATAGATTTTCTGATACTCCTTACTAAGAGGGTTGTCACAATCTTCAGTAATATTAACAACAAACTCCTTAATCAGTTTCTTATAGCAATTGCCTAACCCACTAACAGTTTTCATCAAACCTGCTTTTGAAATTAAATTGATTACCTCTTTCCAAGCTAGAGTATCATCATACAGCTCCCTTTCGAGACAAATTCTTCTACCATACACATACTTCCACTTGGAAGCACTGTCAACAAAGTGGAATGACACGTTATCAATCGGAACATCAGGCACATTGGGTGGAATGGTCCTCCCACCAACTTTCCTCTTGACTGACAAGGTGCTTGGAGCATCCTCTTCAACATCTTCATCAGTGTCAGCAACATCAATTTTCTTCCTTTTTAAAGTCTTCTTTTTGGAGAGAGAGGAAGTGTTTAGAACATCTTCTTCAGCTTCATAGTCAGAATCACCTGTGGTGACTTTCTTCCTCTTGGAAGACTGTTTCATAGCAAGGATTTCTACCTTGTTATAGCTCCTGCTAGGACCAACAACTTGCTTCTTTGAGGACTTGGTTGCTTCAGCTGCAACCTTCTTTTTCTGAGTAGACTTTGGTGCAATAGTTGCCCCCCAGTCTGCTTTTCTTTCCTTTCTCTTAGCCTTCTACCAATACCAGTTTTGCTTGCTTTGGGAACACCAACAGTCTTGAGTATTGTCACATCATCTTCAACAAACACATCATCAGTAATGTGCACATCATCATCTTCAGAACCAGTCTTTGCTTGCTCCTTTTGTGAATCAGCAAGTGCCTGGTCAACATTAGCCTGAGCATTTTCTTCTGTTTCACCTTCAAGCTGAGTTTGTGCCAAGGGTGTTTCAACATCCGGCACATCATCTTCGTTCTGACCCATATTCGCCGAAGAGTTTAGAGCATCTTCAGCAGCCTTGATGTTTGCCTCTTCTTCATTAACATCTTCATTAATGTCTTCGTCGACTCGAGAATCAGCCACAGTCGCCGGTAACTCTTCAGATTCCAAACCAGTTTCCCCTTGTTCAGCAGTTGGGGTTTTGGTAGGATTCACATTGGATGGTTCAATTGGATCAACAACTGGCGATGTTGCGACATTAGACGGAGCACTAGCGCTCGCAGATCCCAAATTCTCAGAGTACAACTCTTGCATGGTGAAGTCTGCAGAGTATCTGGACCTAGATCTTTTAGATTTTGGCTTATGAGTAGTGGTCGGCTTGGTTTCCTTCTTCGATTTAGGTTTGGGAGAAGGTTTAGATGTTTTGGGTTTTAGCGCAGAAGCAAAGGATGGGTGAATCCTGGAGATCGGAACAACAGCAGTAATGATGTCTGATGGTTGTGCGATTGGAGTAGTGGTATGCGACGGCGAGTTTGATGGTGAGTTTGATGGTGAGTTGGAGTTGGAGGATTGAGACATTGTTGCAGAGAGAGGTTTGTGAGGTTTTGTTTGACAGAGCGAGGGAGATTTAGGTTTGAATGAGTAATGTGATGAGGAAGTGGAGGGGTTATAAGTATAGGTGGTTTTATTTTGGAAAATAATAATCTGAAAAGATTTAAAATAAAAATAACCACCCAAAGATAGTGGCGTGTTTGTGTGCTTGTGATAGTCATGATTGCCTTGATCAATGCACAACAATTGATGATGTAAAATTAAAGTAACTGCTGCACACCACACGCCTTCTAACTGTAATTGCTACAATTCCTCATAGAGACAAATTTCTAACTTGCCTCTTAAATTTTCAAATTGAACAGCATCAAAAGCCTTAGTGAAGATATATGCAATCTGTTTCTTTGTACCCACATGCTCTAGAGTCACAACTTTGTTTTCAACATGATCTATAATAAACTGGTGACGAATGTCAATATGTTTGGTCTTGCTATGCTGGACAGGATTCTTTGAAATATTTATAGCACTCATGTTGTCACAGTAAAGTGTTAGAACATCTTGTTCAACATCATATTCCTTCAGCATTTGCTTCATCCAAACAAGTTGTGAACAACTACTCCCTGCAGCTATATACTCTGCTTCAGCTGTAGATAAAGCCACACAATTCTGCTTTTAGAATTCTCTTCACTTGGGTCAAATGACTTACCTTATGATCTGCCTGATATCTGGCACAAACTCCAACAGCATAAGTAATGTCAGGTCTGCTAGCAGTCAAATACAAGAGGCTTCTAATCATACTTCTATAAAGACTTTGATCAACACTTACTCCTTTTTCATCCTTGGTGAGTTTTAGATGAGTAGGAGCTGGTGTTCTCTTGTGTGTAGCATTTTCCATACCAAACTTCTTGACTATGTTTCTTGTATACTTGCTTTGAGATATGAAGATGGTGTTCTCCATTTGTTTAATCTAAAGTCCAAGAAAATAAATCAACTCTCCAACAAGACTCATTTCGAATTCTGACTGCATTTGCTTGACAAAGTGTTGGACCATCGTATCTGACATTCCACCAAACACAATATCATCTACATAGATTTGAGCTATTATAAATTTTCCCTTGTCTTGTTTCACAAAAAGAGTCTTGTCTGATCCTCCCTTCCTGTATCCTTGATCTTCTAAGAATTGAGTCAACCTTTCATACCAAGCCCTAGGTACTTGCTTTAACCCATATAGGGCTTTCTTCAATTTGTAGACATGGTTAGGATGTTCAGGGTCCACAAATCCTTTAGGTTGCTCAACATACACTTCTTCCTGCAGGTATCCATTTAGGAATGCACTTTTTACATCCATTTGATATAACTTGAACTTGAGGATGCATGCTACTCCTAATAACAATCTGATTGATTCTAATCTAGCCACAGGAGCAAAAGTTTCTTCAAAGTCAAGCCCTTTAATCTGAGTATATCCTTGTGCCACAAGTCTTGCTTTATTTCGAGTAATGGTACCAGTTTCATCTGACTTGTTCTTGTATACCCATTTTGTTCCAATGATATTCACATTTTCTGGTCTTGGAACTAAATCCCATACTTTACTCCTCTCAAATTGATTCAGCTCTTCCTGCATAGCCTCTATCCAGGCTCCATCAGTTAGGGCTTCTTTTACATTCTTTGGCTCAAATAAGGACACAAAACATGAATTAGCAATCACATCATTCTTCCTTCTGGTGGTTATGCCTTGATCAAGACTTCCAATAATTTGATCCTTGGGATGATTTTTTCGGACACGTACTGAGGGACCTTTGCCTTGAACTTGAGGTTCAATGTTTGTATCAGCTTCTACTTCAAGAGTCTCTTCATTAGAATTTTCATTATTGGAATGTTCAGGTGCTTCAACATCTTGTTGTTGTGGGGATTTTGGGATTTCCACCACAACATTGACCTTTCATTTCCAAAGAGGGGAAAGTGTCGAAAACCTATGAAAGAGATTCTAAGGTACGGGGGTTAGTTACGCCTAGGGAAGGTTTTAGCACCCTAAACGTTCATAGTATCCTATGATAACCTCTAGTTTATTTTTATTTCTTACTTCTTATGTGCTTAAGAAAATGAGAGAGAAAATGGTAAGAATTGGAGGGAGAGTTTGTTTAGAGAGAATTGTGTGTGTAAGTGGAGAGTATAGATAAGAAAAGAAGGTTATAGCATTAAAAGTAAAGAGTTTAGACTTAAATTTCTAATCGTGCGACTAATTGAGTTTTGGACTAAAGAAGTTGTCATTAAAGAGAGAAAATGATGTTTATTTATTTTTCTAAAGAAAATTACTATCGAATGAAAGGTCGCGTTTACTTAGTTATTTAGTGATTGCGGAAAGCGGTAAAAATAAAATGCATGCGATGCAATTTTCGACATCCTCTTTGGGATTACATTTTTCCTAAATACATTCTAACAGTTTTGCGATAAAAATAAACATGAATGAATGCAACATTTCAATGCAATGCAAATTTACAAGTTAAAGTGAATTATAGACGGAGTAAGAAATATAAACTAACTAAAAATACTAGCTAGAACTAAAACCAAGAAAAAAAAAACCTAAGTTAAGGTACTAAAATTCTAGGTCCATCTCCAATAGCATAGGTATAGTTTAAGTCCGCAATCACAATCAAAGAACCAACGAAATGCAATAATATGATGACATAAAAATAAATGAGTAAAAATAAAAATGCATAAGGTAAATTGCATAATTAATAAAAATAAATTGCAAGAAATTTAAATGACATAAAAATAAATTGCATGAAATAAAATAAATAAAAAAAATAAAGAAGATAGATGCAAAAAAAAAATGACATGAAAGAAAATAAATAACAAAACAGAGGGGTATCACAGTAATATGGGGAGTGCAGAAAAGAAATTAAAAAAAAAAAAAACAGACAGAAGTAAAAAAAAACGCAAGCCCAGCCCACAGGAAACCGGATCAGACCTGTTCAAAACGGGTCAACCCATGGGTTGATCCAGAACCAGATCCAGATCCAGTACACAGCACTCACCGTAGATCATCGTGCACCCACACATCAGCACCACATGATCAAATGAAAATAAATCAAACAGCTATGAATTAAAACAGATCTAACATTCCAGATTAAAGTAAGCAGATCAAACAGTCACGATTTAAAGTTGAATACAAAGGTGTATATCATGTTTCTTCTTCTTCTTAAAGCCAAGAACGTAAAAAAAAAACCATTACAACACAACAAAGCTTCAATGAAAAACAAAAATTAACAAAACTAAACCAAAATTAACAAATGAATATCGGCATTCATAGTACTCGTTGCATAGATTCCGAAAACATACTTAGTTTTTACCGAAAAGTTTTAGATCTTAAAATGAAAGCAGTCAAAGTTTAGATCTAGAAATATGAAATCGTTTTGTACGCGATTTTGACGAAAAATGATATGTACAACAGTTTCGTATCTTAATCGCGAGTTCAATGAGCCAAGTTTCAACGAAAACGGAGTTGTATAGAGTTCAAAATCATCACCTCAAGTTGGGTCCAAAAACGAGTTCGGTTTGCTGCGTTTATGGCGTGTTTGATCGCGTTTATGTATTCGTTTAGTTCGTCTGAGGAGGTTTATAGAAGTTGGAATCGAAAGAGAATGAAATTTGTGAGTGTTTTTTTGTGATTATTTTTTTGATCGGCGATGATGGAAAATGAAGGTGGAAAAAGCTTTGTATTGTTGTTGTTTATGTTAATTGAAATGGAACGGTTTTAGTGAGATGAAAGAAACAAGATTTTGTGGTCTTTTGATTGATGAATTATGTGAAGGAATGGTTTCAATCTATGAATGAAATGAAAATGGTAATATGGTTGTTACTGGTTCTATTCCTTCGTCTTCTCTTTTTTCCTTTTCTATTTTTTGGTTTTTTTTTTTGTTGATTTGGGAGAGAATGAGATGAATTTTTGGGAATTGTGGGTTAATGAATGAGTGATGTGAGGTTTGTATTTATAGAAGAAAATTAGGGTAAATGGTATTGGTGTAGTAATCATGGTATGATAGGATAATTAGGTAAAATGACAAAAATGAGGATATTTTGATTTATTTTTAATTGGAAAAAGGATATATGATGGAGATGAGGTGAGGTGGCGCATGGTGAGTGGTCTATGTAAAAAGATTCCCTTGAGGTGGAAAATAGCATTTTTAATTTATTTTGGAAAAAGAAAAAGAGACAAGGATGAGATAAGATTGATGAGTTATGAGATAGAGCAACTTGTGCTCTACTCTTTCCTCCATTGGCATATTTTTAAAATAAATGTAAATGAAAATAAATTGAACTAAAATGGATGGAAATAAAATATAAAACGTAAATATTTTTGATATTTTTGAAATATATGATAATAAAATATAAAATACGTGTTAAATACGAAAAAAGACTATTTTTTTTGATATTTTGGACTTTTACGCTAAAATGCGAACTATTTAAAATAAAGTGAAATAAAACGAAATATTTAGAAATAAAAGAAAATTTAAAAAAAATGATAAAAAAATGAAAAATGAAAGAAAAATACATGAAAAAGAAATAAAATATTTTTTGTATATTTTTATGCATGAAATGCAAAATTGGATTTGTAGGTCCAAAATTGGGGTACAACACTTGTTCAACATCTTCACCAACAAAAATACCTTGGTTTGAATCATCATTCTTCTTCAAAGGAGAATCTTTTACAACAACGTTTATAGATTCCATCACAACTTTAGTTTTTGAGTTGAAGACTCTGTAAGCTTTACTGTTTGTGGAGTACCCAAGAAAAATTCCCTCATCACTTTTAGGGTCAAGTTTTCTTCTTGGATCTCTATCAGCTAGAATGTAACACTTGCTTCCAAACACATGGAAATGTTTGACAGTTGGCTTTCTATCTTTCCATAATTCATATAGAGTTGAGGAAGTACCTTTTCTAAGAGTTACTCTATTGTGTATATAACATGCAGTGTTCATAGCTTCAGCCCAGAAGTAATAAGGAACATTGTTAGCATGAAGCATGACTCTAGCTGACTCTTGAAAATTGTTCTGTTTTTCCTTTCAACTACACCATTCTGTTGTGGAGTGATAGGGGATGAGTATTCATGTTTGATTCCCTCACTAGAACAAAAGTCATCAAACTTGGAGTTCTCAAACTCTCTTCCATGGTCACTTCTGATTCTTACAACATTGCTTTCCTTTTCCCTTTGAATTTGAATACATAATTCTTTGAAGACATCAAAGGTATCTGACTTTTCTATGATAAAGTTCACCCAAGTGTATCTAGAATAGTCATCAACAACCACAAACGCATACCTCTTGCCTTTAGACTTTCAACCTGCATGGGTCCCATGAGGTCCATATGAAGTAATTCAAGAACTTTGGAAGTTGTCTGGTGCTCCAACACTGGATGTGACACCCTGACTTGCTTGCCAATCTGGCATTCACCACATACATTGCCTTCAATGATCTTCAAGTTGGGCAAACCTCTAATAGCTACAGCTGACATTGCTCTCTTCATCCCTTTAAGATTCAGATGACCCAGCTTCTGGTGCCACAATTGTACTTCATCTTCTATATATGGTGATAAGGCAAGTTGCTGTATGAGTTTCTTCTTGGGGCATCCATTAATAACAGTTGTCTTTAGATCTAGTTCCTTTCATTAACAGTTGTCCTTCCTCATTATTAACAAGACACTCAGACTTGGTGAAATTAACTTTCAGACCTTGATCACATAGTTGGCTTATACTGATTAGATTTGATGTGAGTCCTTTCACCAAAAGCACATTCTCCAAATTAGGTAATCCATGACTAATCAAGTCACCAACTCCTATTATTTGACCTTATGCACCATCTCCAAAGGTCACAAAGCCAGTCTTGTGAGGTTTCACATTTGTAAGATACTTCTCTACACCAGTCATGTGTCTAGAGCACCCACTATCAAAGTACCAATCTTCACTAGAGGAAGCTCTGAGGAATGTATGAGCAATCAATCCAACAACTTCTGTTTAAGCCCTCCAGTCCTTCTTTGTAGTTCCAATGTCATGTACCACATTTGCCTTTGAATGTTGATCAAGATATCCATGCAATTTGTAGCAAAAAGGTTTAATGTGTCCCCTTATACCACAGTGATAACACACCCATCTACGATATTTCCTCAGACTCTTAGGTTTCTGATGTGTATGTGACACATAATTTGAAACAAAATTTGGAACAGGGTAAACTCTAGAGTGTTGAGTATGATGCTTCAACATTGTCTTTCCAGTGTAAGGGTCAAACTCTTCTTCAGCTGAGATAAACTTGGTTTTGGGATTCTGTTGATACTGATTCAAATTTGAGTAGTCATACCCAATTGCCTTGGCCTTTCCACTAGGTACATTCTCTAAGATTTCTTCAAGAATTTATGTTCCAGGATTTAGTTGACCCACACGTTTTCTCAACTCGTTCATTTGGTTATTGACGTGAGTAACTTCATCCTGAGCTTTTGAGAGCTTATCAGCCTGTTCATTTGCTTCAGCTTGGAGTTTGTTAATAGTCTTTTTTTGCTTCTCAAGAATTCTACAAGCTTCATTGTACCTGGTGAGTAATTCTTTGTAAATGTCCACAAGTTCATCATAAGACATATCATCATCTTCATCTGATTCACATTCTGTTTTACAAATTCCTGTGAAGGCAGTTGCATGTCTGGCTGATTCATTCTCTTCATCTGACCAAGAAACTGTTAACCCTTTCTTTTGCTTTTTCTGATATGTACCACATTCAGACCTAATGTGTCCATATCCTTCACACTCATGACACTATACACCCTTGCTCTGACTGCTCTTTTCTTTAGGTTTGGTTTTCCTCAAAGTGGTTGATTGTTTATTGGTGTCGAATCTGATGTTCTGCCCACTTTGCCTGTTCTTACCATCAACTCTTCTCATTACCCTTTTGAACTGTCTCCTAAGCATGGCAATGGAATCTGCTATTCTTTCTTTACCTTCATCCTCATTGTGATCTTTCCCATCATCAGTATTTGAAACAAATGCAATCCCTTTGTTCCTTTTGTCACCTCGTTCGTTTAAAACATTTTCAAAGGTTTGAAGTGATCCAACCAGTTCATTCGTTTTCATGGTGGAAATGTCTTGTGCTTCCTCAATAGCTGTAACCTTCATATCAAACGTCTTGGGAAGAGATCTAAGAAGTTTTCTTGATAGTTTCTCATCAGTTATCTTCTCACCTAGGGCTTCAAAAGAGTTTGCAATGTCTAAAAGACTTAGGTGGAAATCTTGGATGCTTTCTTCTTCTTTCATTTTCAGGGATTCAAATTTGGATGTAAGGTGTTGAATCTTTGACAGCTTCACTTTAGTAGACCCTTCATAACAAGTTTTCAAGATTTTCCATGCTTCCTTAGCTGACACACAATTTTTAATAAGCTTGAAAACATTGGTGTCCACTCCATTAAATAGGGCATAGATGGCCTTGTTATTGTATTGAGCTGCAGCTTCCTCTTCCGTAGTCCATTCCAGTTCAGGTTTTAATTTCCCCGTTGAGGTACCTTCCTTGTTGGTAAGAGTAGGTTGACTCCATCCAGTCAAAACAGCCTTCCAGACTTTGCTATCAATAGACTTCAAAAATGCGGTCATTTTTTATTTCCAAGTATCATAATTGCTAGCTCCATTGAGCAAAGGTGGTCTGTTCATGTATCCTCCTTCCTTTTCCATGATGCCAGAGATTTCAGGTCCAGAATTTCACCCTAGAAACAGGCAAGGTATCTACTCTGATACCAATTGAAATATCCAACTTCTAAAACTCGGGTCAAACTTAACTAAACAAAAGATAATGAGATTATATAAGTTTAGAAGCATGAGTTGGGAATGATTCATATGATGAATAAGAATAAGGAGTTATTCACCCAACTGATATATTCGAGAATTGTATGAGATACAATTGGAAGGAGTTCCTACCTAAATAACTAAGTCTTGTGTAATCCGCCTACGCAGACTTAAGATTAAGTGAAATATGGATCTCGACACACTAGAAAATCTTCCAACGGGATTTTCCGAATCAAATGATGAGGGTCATTTGTTTTGAATAAAATAGTGAGAGCGTATTTAATTAAAGACCTAATTAAATATAAATGATACTTATATTTTCACTTCTTTATGTAGATAACCATGTCATCAAACACCTCAAACAACATTTTGCGATCAATCCTTGATAAAGAGAAATTGAATGGTTCAAATTTTCTCGATTGGCACCGTAATCTGAGGATTCTCCTCAAGCATGATAATAAGATGTATGCCTTAGAGGAACCTGTTCCTGAGGAGGAGCCTGCTAATAATGCTCCTAGGGCTGAAAGAGATGCTTATAAGAAGCAAGTTGAAGATGCTAATGAGGCTGCTTGCCTCATGTTGGCTACCATGAATTCGGAGTTGCAAAAGCAACATGAAAACATGAATGCTGTTGAAATGATCGAACACTTGAAAACTCTTTATTCGGAGCAAGTCCGCCATGAAAGGTTCTAAGTTTAAAAATCCATTTTCCAAATTAAGTTGTCTGAGGGATCCCCGGTAGGTCCTCACGTGCTCAAGATGATTGGGTATGTGGCAAACCTAGAAAGGTTGGGATTTCCACTTGATAAGAAACTTGCAACTGATGTCATCTTGCCATCGTTGCCTGATAGCTTTGGTCAATTTATCCTGAATTTCAACATGAATGACATGGATAAAACTCTTCCTGAATTGCTAAGCATGTTAAGAACTGCTGAGCAAAATATGAAGAGTAAAGGGAAATCTATTCTGATGGTCAGTAATGGAAAGAAGCATCACAAGAAGCCTACTAAGCAAGGTGGCAAGTGGAAAGGCAAGGGAGTTGCCATACCAAAACCCACTACCCCTACTTTAAAACCAAATGGAGGCATAACAAAAGAAGGCAATTGTTTCTATTGCGGTAAGACTGGACATTGGAAGAGGAATTGCCCAAAGTACCTAGAAGATAAGAAGAAAGGAATAGCTCCTACTACTTTAGGTATTTTTGTTATAGAAATTAATTTATCTACCTCTACATCATGGGTATTAGATACTGGATGTGGTTCTCACATTTGTACCAATGTGTAGGATCTCAAGGAGAGTAGAGAATTGGCAAGACGTGAAGTTGACCTACGAGTTGGCAATGGAGCAAGAGTTGCTGCTTTAGTTGTAGGAACTTATAGTTTAGCTTTACCTAGTGGTTTAATAATTCAATTAGAGAAATGCTATTATGTACCTGCCATTAGCAGGAATATTATTTCCATTTCTTGTTTGGACAAGTTTGGTTTTTCATTTATAATAAAGAACAATTGTTGCTCTATTTATTTAAATGATATATTCTATGCTAGTGCTCAAATGTATAATGGACTATATATATGTCCTTAATCTTGAAATGCCAATCTATAACATTAATACTAAGAGGATGAAACCTAATGAGTTGAATCCAAGTTACCTTTGTCATTGTCGCTTATGCCATATAAATGAGAGACGCATCTCCAAACTCCACAAAGATGGACTTTTGGACTCTTTTGATTATGAATCATATGATACATGTAGATCTTGTTTAATTGGGAAGATGACAAAAACCCCATTCACAGGAAAAGGTGAAAGGGCTAATGATCTTTTGGCACTCATACATACTGATGTATGTGGACAATTGAACATACCTGCTAGAGGTGGTTTTACATACTTCATAACATTTACTGATAATTTTAGTAGATATGGATATATGTATCTAATGAAACACAAATCTAAATCCTTTGAAAAGTTCAAAGAATTTAAGAATGAACTGCAAAACCAACTAGGTAAGAATATTAAAACTCTTCAATCAGATCGAGGAGGTGAATATTTAAGCCTAGAATTTAATGACCATCTAAAAGAATGTGGTATTGTATCACAACTAACTCCTCCAGGAACACCCCAATGGAATGGGGTATCTGAGAGAAGAAATCGAACCTTGTTAGACATGGTGCGATTCATGATGTGTCATGCGGATCTTCCAAACTCCTTTTAGGGACATGCCCTATTGACAACAGCTTATACACTAAACCGCGTTCCATCCAAAAAGGTTGATAAGACACCATATGAGATATGGAGTGGCAAGAAACCACATATGTCTTACATGAAGGTTTGGGGTTGTGAAGTTTATGTAAAATGAAAAATCTCAACTAAGCTTAAACCTAAATCTGACAAATGCCTATTTGTGGGATATCCTAAAGAAACAAGAGGATATTATTTCTATAATCCCTCTGAGGGCAAAGTGTTTGTCGCTCGAATTGGAGTCTTCTTGAAGAAAGAATTTATTTTCAAAGGAATCAGTGGGAGGAATGTAGAACTTGAAGAAATTCAAGAACCACAAAATATTGAGCAATCAATGGAGGAACATGAGCAGCAACCACAAGAAGTTGTGGAAGAACCATCTACTCAAGTAGAACAAGTCCAGCATAGATCAACCAGGATACATCACGAACCAGAGAGATATGGGTATCTCATAACTGATCAAGGTGACGTATTACTCATGGATCAAGATGAGCCTGTTACCTACCAAGAGGCCATAACTGGTCCTGAATCTGAGAAGTGGCTAGAAGCCATGAAATCTGAAATGGATTCCATGTACACAAACCAAGTTTGGAACTTGGTAGAGCCTCTTGTAGGAGTTCGCCCTATAGAATGCAAGTGGGTCTTCAAAAAGAAGACTGACATGGATGGTAAGGTGAATACCTATAAAGCAAGACTAGTTGCTAAAGGATATAAACAAATTCATGGGATTGACTATGATGAAACCTTTTCACCAGTTGCAATGCTTAAATCCGTTCGGATTTTACTTGCTATCGCTGCATATTATGATTATGAAATATGGCAAATGGATGTCAAAACTGCTTTCCTCAATGGAAATCTCCTTGAGGATGTGTACATGACACAACCTGAAGGATTTGACATACCAAGTAAAGCTCATAAAATATGCAAATTACAACGATCAATCTATGAATTAAAGCAAGCTTCCAGAAGCTGGAATCTTCGTTTTGATGAAACTGTAACAAAGTATGGATTCATTAAAAATGAAGATGAACCTTGTGTCTACAAGAAGGTTAGTGGGAGCATTATTGTTTTCTTAGTATTATATGTAGATGACATATTACTAATTGGAAATGATATCCCTACCTTGGAACAGGTAAAGACTTGGTTAGGGAAATGCTTTTCTATGAAAGATCTTGGTGAAGCAGCTTATATATTAGGAATAAGGATCTATAGAGATAGATCACAGAAACTGCTTGGCCTAAGTCAGAGTACATACATAGATAAAGTGTTAAGACGCTTTAGTATGCATGATTCCAAGAAAGGATTCATACCTATGCATCATGGTCTAAGTCTTTCAAAGACACAATCCCCTTCATCTAAAGAAGAAAGGGAATGCGTGAATAAGATACCGTATGCATCCGCAATCGGATCTATCATGTATGCCATGTTATGTACTCGACCGGATGTCTCGTATGCTTTAAGCACAACGAATAGGTACCAATCTGATCCCGGTGAAGCTCATTGGATAGCTGTCAAGAATATCCTTAAGTACTTGAGAAGGACTAAGGACTCATTCTTGATATATGGAGGTTTAGAAGAGCTTGCGGTAATAGGATACACCGATGCTAGCTTCCAAACTAATAAGGATGATTTTAAATCGCAATCTGGTTTTGTGTTTTGCTTAAATGGTGGCGCTATGTAATACCCTAATTTTACACTTTTGTAAATAAATGTCTTATATGAAAATTATTTCTTATTTTTATAAGAAATACAAAAAATAGTTTCTATGTACTTATAATTTATTCATTTTCCTTTATTTCTTTTAGTTGTCGTAATTTATCCTTTTATGCGAAAAATAGCAAAAGTAATCAAAATAGTTTTTATCTTTTTATTTAAATTTACATTTTGTTTCTACATTTTTCTATATTTTATGTGCATTTTTATTCCTTTTTTCCTTTTTATTTTGCATTTTTATCCTTTTTAAAGATTTTTGTTTTTAACCAATAGTCACTTGCCACATCATCCGCTCCACCTCATAATCATTTTCACTACCATCTCCTATTAACTTCCCCTTAACCCCAAAATTATTCATTATTACATTATCATCACTCACCTAATCCTACCACTATATATATTATTATATTCACACTAAATAATTGGACAATCACAAATCCCAAGACACAAAAAATCAGAAAAAACTCCCCTCCCTCCTCCACCAACACTTTTCCGGCGCCACCGCCGGAATTCCTTTTTCCGGCCACCACAAATCCTCACCAAATCAACAATCAAACCCACTTTTCCAAAGCTAATCATCCTTCTAAATCCATTTCCGACATTTGTTTCGCGAGAAGACGAACGGAAAAACGTCAAAACCGAACTCGAAGTCACGGTGAAACCAAACCTTCCAATCTGGTCCGTTAGAACTTCAAACAAGGTGGTTTGTTGCTTGTTTTTTTATTCTGAGAATGATTTAAATGTTTTCCAGTTTCTATTTTGCGTGATTCGCATGTTCATGTTGTGATTTGCTTGGTTTGTGGTTCGGAGCTTTTCGTTTCATTTCCTGTTTTCAGGGCTGTGATCGCTAAAATTAATTTGAAATTCATAATCCTTGCTGAAAACCGATCGGATTGGTATATTTACTTTTTTGCTTTTGTGACCGGAAAGGTGTTTTGCGTTGGCGTCGGCGGAGAGGTTTTTTTTCTCCGTTCCCGTTTCTGTTTTGCTGGTTGGAGAAGAAGACTATAGAAGACGGACACGTGGCGCGCGCTGAGTGGCCAAAAGGCCTTCTCGTGCGAGCCCCTATTTCTCGCCACACCCCCCAGCTGGGTTGGTGGATGATCCGGTTGGGTGTCACCCGACCCAATTTCCGACCCGGTCTGGTAATAGTTGGATTGGGCCTTGGCTTTTAGGCCCATCTATTTCTTTTTTTTTGTTCTGTTGCTGCACCCCCGCTTTCATGCTTTAATTATTTATCGCACGATGAATTTATTTATCATTAGATAAATAAATTTAATGATTGTTAAACGGGTTTATTGTTCGATAAATTTATTTAATGTTCGTGAAGTTATTTATCATTCAACGAATTTATTTATCGCTCGATAAATTCTTTTAGCATCTAATTAATACTTATGCAATGACTCGATGTTTATTTCACACTCGTTTAATTGATGATTCGCGCATTTAATTGTTTATACCGTTTGTATACTTTTATTTGCATTTATTATCATATCTCTCATGCATCTCATATTCTTACGCATCTGCCTATTCATCTGGTATTCTTCTATCCCTTTTCTCTGGACTGGTTTTCTTTCTTTTCCTCTTTCTAAATAAAACTAAAACTGATGAATCAATTAAAGTGAAAAGAGGGAGTGTGACGTATGTCTCGCTCGGCTCGGGTAGGACAGTCTGTGTCGTATGTCTCGGATGGTGTACTACTCTCATTTTAATTGATGAGTATCAGTTAGTTAATTAAAGTGAAAAAGAGGGAGTGTGACGTATATCCCGCTCGGTTCGGGTAGGACAGTCTGTGACGTATGTCTCAGATGGTGGATTATTCTCACTTTAATCAATTAACTTTAATTATTTGAATGAAAAGGAGAGAGTGTGATGTATGTCTCATTCGGCTTGAATTGAACATTCTGTGACAAATGCCTTAGATGGTGTTCAATTCTCATTCAACTGAACAATTTCATAAATCCTAAAAAATACTCAACTCACTTCAAATTCTTTTTCCTGTCTCCGTGCAGTCAACTCTTTTTTAACTGCCCTTGTGCAGTCAAAAATCTTTTTAACTCGTTTTCTTAAACGAATGATGCTTTATCCATTCCTCTGCTACAGACAAACGCTTAAGCCTTAGTTGAGCATACAAGCATACTGTTGTATCAGTGGAATGCGACCTAAGCATCGTTCACTAAAAACAACCAAAAAACAAAACCTTTTTCAAGAAGAACTACGTGAGCTTTGACTTCCTCATTATACTTGGGGGATACATAGGAGCGAGAGCCTCTCTCGTCAAGCCAAATAATAAAAAAACTCTTTTTTCCCGTTGGGGTAATCTTTCTTTTATGCGGTTAATTCTCATTTAAGCAAACCAAATTCCTCAAATGGTTCCCGTTGAGTACAACGGATATGAGGGGGTGTTAACGTCTTCCCCTCATGTAACCAACACCCGAACCTGACTTTTAAAGGTTTTGTCATTATTTTCCTTCCCCTCATGGGATAAATAAAATATGGCGGCGGCTTCATTTGTTTACATTTATGCATTGCATTTCATTATTGCATATCTGTATATTTTTTGCGCCGGGTGTTACAGCTTGGCGACTTCACTGGGGACACTTGTATAGGGACTTAAGCCTGATTTGGGGCTTTTGGTTTGCTTATTCCAGGTTAGCCGTATCTGTCCTATCTTTTATTTTACCCCAAAATATTGAACTGTATGGATTTGTTGGCTTTGTCTTTTCTCCTACTCTTGTTTTTCTTTTTGCCTTTATGGCGGGGTTCTTGGTTGCTGTGCGGAGCTCTATACCCGAGTTCAATAGAAAAGCTTAGGATTAGTTGAAGGGTTCTTGTGTCGGGTTGCGTGACGTATGTCTCGTTAGCGCTGGCATGAGAATTCCGCTCAGAGTAGA
Organism: Trifolium dubium; assembly: GCA_951804385.1. Classification (NCBI taxonomy): domain Eukaryota; kingdom Viridiplantae; phylum Streptophyta; class Magnoliopsida; order Fabales; family Fabaceae; genus Trifolium; species Trifolium dubium. Next base: position 15,447,242 of record OX638063.1, read on the forward strand.
TTCCCTTGGGTCCGTTGGGTTTCGTGACATATGTTCACGTCGAGCGCTAGCGGGTCCTCGTAGAGTCTGGGACTCTGGGGGCCTTTTATCCGGTCTAGGTATCCGAAACTTTTGTCTAGGGACCACCGTTTAGAACCCGTGTCGAGATTATAATGTCGACTCATCCAGTTGGCATTGTTATCTCGCCTATATGAGGTTGCTGTTGGGAAAAGTAATCAAGGATTTTGGGAACCGTGTCAACCTAGAACAACATGTGAGATGGATAGGTTACAGGTAACTATGAACTTTTGGCCTCAGAGATTCCATTTTGAAAGGAACCCGGTTGTTATGAATATGGAAGATTTATGACTTTGAGATCAATTTCGCCAGATGATACATTGCTACAGTGAATCTATACAGGCATTGCATTCATACATTCTTGCATCCATGAGAAAAAAATCATTCATTTTCAGTCATAAAAAAAAACCATGCATGTTCATCGATTAAAAATCTCATTTTCATTCATTCTAACAGCTATCTTTCCGGCATTGTTACTGGACAAGAAGAGTTGCTCATCATATCATGGATAATTAGCAAGAAAAGCACGATGCTCTACAGGATGAGGTAACCCAGATGGGTGGAAAGCTAGATCAAGTCATTGAGATGTTGGCTAATATGAATATGCAACCAAGGGTGGTTGAGGTCCCTACGCCTGCAGTTGTGGTTACTCAAGGATATGCCTCTGCTGGTTATGATTGGACTCCTTTAGGTATGCCTGAAGGTTACGTTCCACAAGGATATGTATATGTGACTTCTGCTCCACTTGTGGAAGCTCTTGCTAGGGTTAATGTTGTACAACAGGTGATTGATCTGAATCATGAAGCATTTGAGGATCCTGGAGATGCTTACAAGGGTCCCGGACCTCATGGGCACAGATTCTCTTATCAAGGACCCGTGCCCCCAATTAGTTAACAAAATGTTGATTTTACTCCTCAGTTAGAACAGAAGTACCAAGCTCTATGTAAAAATACACATGGAGTGGGGGGGGGGGGAGAGCAATGGGGGGCGCACGAGTAAAGGTGGGGGGGGTGGCGCATAGAAATTTATGTGGATATATATATATATAGGGGATTGCTAACTTCAACCATGGGTCAAAGTTAGCAATGTATGACCCACATGTAATTATTTAGTGTACCTCTCATTGTCTTTGTGGAATCCCAGCTACTCATAAGCCCCCCACATGCACCCCCCTTGTAATTACACATGGGTCATACTTGCTAACTTCGACCCACATAGTCAAAGTTAGCAGCCTCCATATATATATGTATATATATATATATATGAGGATTGCTAACTTGGACCTGAATCATAGTTAAACAATGTATTACCCACATGTAATTACTTAGCGCCCCCCATTGTTTTTGTGCGCCCCCAGATATTCACATGTCCCCCCACATGCGTGCCCCCCACCCCCATAGTAATTACATATACATGTGGGTCATACTTGCTAACTTCGACCCACATGGTCAAAGTTAACTGCCATATATATATATGAACGAGTATTAGGTTGCGCGGCTAAATTTTTTTATTGCAATAAGAGTTTTAATGGTGTTGAAAAAGCAATTACCTTCTCTTTATTTTAATTTATTGTATGGATCGTTTGAAGTAAAAACTTGACATGGGATAACACTTTTAGATGATTAATACCTACGATACCATGGACATTATAGGTGCATGTTTTTATACTAAAACATGAAAGTTGATGCTTCAAAAGTTGTTATACAAATGTTATGAAAAGTCATGCAAGTATTTTTTTTTTTTGAGGGGCCAAAGTAAACAATAATTAGTAGTTAGATAAGTAATTTTCTCTTTTAATTTGTCTTAGTTTAATTTGGTTCCTCTGACTTCTTTAACCCTTAATAACTCAAACTTTAGTTAAAAGATTTTAGAAAAATAAACAACACTAACACTGTAAGTGTAGATATAGTACCTCTTTTTGTGACTAAAAATAAATGATATTCATTTAAAATGATAGAGTACATATTGATGCAATATAAAATATAATAATTGATAATTTTTACTATAATATATATATATATAACATCTTTGATTTACTATTGTTCTTTTATTAGGACCATAAACATAATCAAGCTTAAAATGAAAAATTACTCGAGTTCAATGCTCCATTATATGGTGGAACAAATAATGCTAGCATCACACTTTTTTATTGTTTAAAATTTATGAGTAGAACCAAATTTATATGAAACCTATATGTAATTTATATAAATACACATTAATTGTAACCAATAAAAAAGTGTGTACTGGATACTATATGTTGAAGAATGTGATGCTAGCACTCCTGTTTGTGAGACATTCCAATCAAATTTTTGCACAAAGTGCTTATTATCCCAGCTATGATATAACCCATTTTGATTTACCACCCAATAGATAAAAGGGTGACCTTTATCATATTGTGAATCGTATGCATTGAACAAAACAATTGAATTATGCCATATTGCACGACAAATTTCACGTTGGACATCAGAAATCTTCAAATGCATAGCACCAAAGGCAAACCATTGAACGTTTTGATCGCATTTAACAGAAGCCCCATTAGAAAAATTAATAATTATGTCAATTGATTCAGAAGAAGCAATGCATAAGCCACATGCAAAGGCAAGAGCAAACAACATGACAAAATAGGTTATTTTTGGCATTTTGAAGTATGACTCCATGTTCATACACCAAGTCTATATGGTGTTGCATATATATATATATATATATGTGTGTGTGTATTCATGAAATTAAAGGTCGTATATTTCATTAAAAAATAAAAAGGTATTGTTTAATATTGTTGGCAAGGCAATTTAAAATTTAACTAGTATGATATAAAATATTGATTAAATATATCATGTATATCAATATTTTTTTAATTTGATAGAGGTGTATTAATATTTCTTTAATATATATATATATATATATATATATATATATATATATATATATATATATATATATTCATTTAGTAAAAAAAATATTATTTTACACTTAATTTACTAAAAAAGAGTACAATTCATTTAATTAATGCTTTTGAAGTTTTTTTTGACTAAAATTGACATTTATTCAATCAAAATGTACATCACACAACACAAATTTAAAATCGTTAAAAACTAAAACGAATGAATCTACAAACAAACTCGCACTCACAACTTTCAAGTTAATAGCATATAAAATTACAAAATGCCTACAATTATGACAAAATCAAAGTGTTTGAAATATCCATACTCGGAGATTTGTAACATTAACGATGCCAAAATTATTGATTGAATCCGCATTGGATCAAATCTAATTTAAAAGTTTGAACCGAACAAAGACCACACAAGATAAGAAATCAAAATACTGCGACACCAAGACGACAAATAATACAACGTCGCACTATAAAACAACAAAAACACAAAAGAAAAAATTTAATATATGTGAAAATCACTTATTTAAATAAAAGGTAAGGCAAAGGATTTATGTATATGAAAATCAGTTATTTGATTGTATATGTGTCTTTATTTAATCCGAATAGCATCAACTAACTGTAAATTTTTTTTACCAAAATAATAATAAAAAAAAACAAAATTCTCCATTTCACTCCAACTACTACATTTGTTTAAAATGAATGTCGTTTAAAATTTTTGCACAAATATTAAGAAATTCAGTTATAATGTTAACATTTTATAAAAATTAAAATATGGGCGAATTCACTTGATGCAGAATTTACCCTAAACTCCAAATTACTAAGGCTACTTTAATCCTCCTAAGAACTAGAAGGTGAAAAAAAAAAAAGTAACATTAAAAAGAGGAAAACTTCTAACATTTTTTCGGTCAAGTCTCCATCACATATATTTTAACTTCTCAAAAGAAGTCGATGTCACCCTCTTGATTTTTTGTTCATTCTCACATCACATTGTATTTATAACCCTTTTATTCTTTTAATATTTCAAAAATTTCAACCATTGTTTTTATTTATTTATTTAATGTTATAAACCCTAATTATGTATATATAGGGAATTGCTAATTTCGACTGTGTGTATGTCAAAGTTAACAATGTATAAACCACATGTAATTACTTAGTGTACCCCCATTATCTTCGCGCACCCTCAATTACTCATAAGTCCCCCCACATGCACCCTTTTGTAATTACACATGGGTCATACTTGCGAACTTCGACCCACATAGTTAAATTGGTAGCAGCTCCTATATATATATATATATATATATATATATATATATGAATAAAAAATAGACGAGTATCGAGTTGCACAGCTAAAATTTTTTATTGCAATAAGAATTTTAATGGTGTTGAAAAAGCAATTACCTTTTCTTTATATTTTATTGTATTTATCATTTGAAGAAAAAACTACACATGGGATAACACTTATACTACCTACGATACTATGGACATTGTAGGTGCATGTTTTTATACTAAAACATTAAAGTTTTTTTTTATGTAACTAAAACATGAAAGTTGATGATTCAAAAGGTAGTTATGCAAATATGAAAAGTCATAAAAGATTCTTTTTTGAGGGGCCAAAGTAAATAATAATAAGTAGTTAGATAATAATAAGTAATTTTCTAACTACTAATTATTATTTATTTTGGTTTGTTTAATTTATAGTTTTCTAACACTTTGGTTTGTTTAGGATGGAGGAGTTTTTAATATGTTACCCTCTTGTGTTTTTGCTTTTGTGCTCTATATATTGTTGGGTTTTTGTATGTTGGCTACATTTTTTAAAAACAACTACTAGCCAAATGCTGAGACAAATGTTGTAGCATGTGGAACAGCATTGTGTGACCTGTCTATTGCGCGCCAACACGCGCTATATTTCTGTGCAAGATCTTCTGGAGATTCTATGAAGTTTTATATTTAACGTAGCGTGCAGAACAAGACGCGCAGGTTGAATGAGTTGTACAGGCTGTCAAACCTTTGTGTATTTCCATAATTAATATTGATATATTTTTGGAAACAATATTCTTGCTCATGAAGAATTGTTAGCTGGACCTGACAACGTTCAAGCTATGTTTTGAAACCCAAACCCGTGCTAGCTCAGTACTATATATATGTGAAGACAAACCCTAGTTTAGGTGGGAAACCCATGTGTGTACTAAAGCGTGTGTTTAATTTTTTAGGGTTTTCCCGTGTTAATTGTGAGCCTTGCTTGCGTCTTCATGATTCAAGCTAAGGAATGTGTTTGAGTTGTAATGGTGTACTGCTCCTAAGCTTTGAAGTACGGAGTTAGTTGTGTCTTTAGAGTGTGACTCTTAAACAAGGAAACGAAAAGAACAAAGTGATAACAGTGTTGGCTGTACTGTTAAGTAAGGAATTGAGACGGGGTCTCATGTCTAGGAGTTCCTACGTAGAGCAATCACTGGTAGGGTCTAGGTGCGAAGACAAGTAGTGAGGCTACGTTGTGCTTTTCACTAGAACTATAATAGTGGAGTTCATTCCTGGATTGGTATCCCCCAGACTAGGGCAGTTGCGCCGAACTGGGTTAACAAACTTATTGTGTTATTTACTTTTTCGCTGCGTTTAATTCACGTTTTAATTGTGTTATTGTCCTGAGCTAGACACGCGCTCGGACAGTTGTGCTTACATTGTTCACAGCATTTGTCAGTCTGGTTGCCAGAATTTCAATTAGTATCAGAGCAGGTCACTCTACCTGTTCTGGTTTTAAAAGGGTGAGATCAAGGGAAGAAATTTTCTGGTATGGCTGTTGCTAGTATAAATGCTCTAGAAGTTGCTGTGTTACTCTATTTTGCATGAAGCTCTGACAGATACTCTGACATTTGTCTCACTATAGTAAGTATGTTTATGATGTATGCATGCATGTTTTGAGGGGGAGAACTTATGGTGTGTTAATGCTTGTGTTGAGGGGGAGCACGCATATCTGATCGTTTCTGTTGTGGAAGTCTATCCTATTCAAGAGTATGTTTTCATCTCCATATATGAACCCACTATATGTGATTTTTTTAACTGGCTATTTCTGTGAGGCTAGGTGTATTATGATTACTGATTGATGATGAATGCCTCTGATATTGTTACAAGTTATTTTTATTCAAGGAATTCTCTTGAATAGACACGCGCGTTGCGCGGATTCGATTAAATTATATAATTAAAATATTTTTTAAATAAAAAATAATAATTGTGTTAAGTATAGTCACAACGCTAAATGAAATATGATTAAACTATATAATAAAATAATTTTATAAATAAAAAATAATAATTGTGATAAATATTATTACATTGTTAAATGATAAATATTATTTTAAAATTTGATTATATTTATAAATATTACATTGTTTATAAATTTGAGATTTTTTATTGATTCATATTGTAGTTTTATTTTATTTTAATAAGTTGGAAGGGATACCTCGAGGTATACTTGCTATTAATATTTGCGCATGAAAAATGTTGAAATAAGTTTTGATTATAGAATATGATTCATATATGGTGTCTTTTGACTTCTTTTTTCATGGGATCTCGTTTTAAAAAAGATTATGTTTCAAAAAGTGTAACTGCTTACTCCCTTAAGGTACAAAATAGTTTATCTACTTGCTCTCCTCTCGTTCTTTTGAAGTTTGTTCTCACATATTCACTTAGTAGAATTTATCCCGTTTAAGAGTCTCAATTTTTTAATTTATATTGTTTGGTTTACATTTTTCTTTGCTTGGTCTTTTATTTTTTGTTTGTTTTTCTTTTTCAAGGTGAGGTTTGTCCCTACAAATATATTGTTAGTTTTTGTCTCTCTTATTTGATAATATTTGCTTAAATATTTTGTTTATATTTATTTTTTGACAAATATTTAGTTTATATTTGTTATTATATAAATTTGAATATTTTTTGTTGCCAATATATAAGTTTTTACGATGATTTCATATATTTGAATTTAGGTTTAGTTATTTGACTCAGATAAAAATATATGATTTATTATTAGAAAATTTTAACACATAACATGTTATCTTACTATTTGCTTAAAAAAAAGGTCATCTTTTTTTTACAAATATCCAACTATTTTATTTCGGATCGAACTTAAACTTTATTTTAAATCAAATTAATAATTTTGGAATTTTTAGTGAATTTTAATTGCGTGTAAATGTGTATAAAAATATGTTTGATTATATTTTATAAATATATGTAAATATGTTTTATTATCTAAAGTTTCAACAATTTCCAAAATTTATTTTGAAGTATGAGCATCAAGGAATTATGCAATTGATGATTTTATATTTTCATCCTTTCATCTTATTCTCAAAAAATTATGTACTAATATTTGATTGATTTCTTTTAAAGTTTCTTCTCAAACAATCCCTTGTAGAATTATATCCCATATTTTGTTGGTCAGAATATTTTTATCTTCTTTTTTCTATGCTTAATTTTTAATCTCTCTCTCTCTCTCTCTCTCTCTCTCATATATATATATATATATATATATAGGGGAATGCTAACATTGACCATGTGGGTCAAGGTTAGCAACCATGACCCAAAGGGATTTTGGGGGGGCGCGCATGGGGGGGGCGCAGAGAAGGGGGGCGCGCGGAGAAGGGAGTGGGGGCGCGCGGAGTAATTATGGGTGGTGGGGGGCGCGCGGAGTAAAAACATGGGGGGGGGGGGGGGGGCGTGTAGCAATTCCTTTGGGTCATAGTTGCTAACCTTGACCTACATAGGTCAATGTTAGAATTCTCCATATATATATATATATATATATATATATATATATATATATATATCTTTTTATTTTATTTTGAGATTTTTGTTCTCTCACATTTTGTCATTTTTTAATTTAACAATTTTTATTCTTGTTTTAAATTTAGTTTAGTAGCACTTATTAGAATGTAATACTCTTATTGCATATAAATAAAAGAATGTGATACTTTTTTTTATTGTATATAGGAGTACTTTTAAATTATAAATTTTTCGTTTATTATAAGCAATCATTAATGTAATTATATGACTATTTATTTAGAAAAAATTGAAATAGATATTATAATAAGTTTTGTGACTTAAAAATTGTCCTAGGTTAATATTTTTTTCGAAGAAGTGTCTTATCTTAATATTATTAGCATAAGGGTGTGAATTAAATTCAGAAAAATAGTTTAATCGTATTTTTTTTTTGAAGAAGTGTCTTATGTTAATACTCTTACATTAAATTGAATTCATAATTCAAAAAGACAAATAGAAAAGAAATAATTCAGAAAAATTATTGGATCTTATATGGAAATAAACTTCAAATATTACATATATTTCATATAATATATGTGGTATCAACAATAAGGTGATTGAAGGATATGCGAAACTAACCAACGTTGATTTGCAAAAAGAAGATGAATGTGGGATTTGCTTAGAGCCTTGTACCAAAATAGTTTTGCCTAATTATTGCCACGCCATGTGCATCAAATCATATTGGTAAGAAAGTAGTGATGGCAAGAAGTAGTGATGTGAGTATTATTGATAAAAGACTATTGTGCTAAATATATATTGGTTTTTTTGTTATAATTATTGAAAGGAATTTCAACAATCATAAAATTAATTATATTATAATAATAATTTTTTTTGTAGTTATAGTTGAATCATAGGAATAGCTAAAGGTCAAGCATAATTATTTGTATCCTTACGATTTAGGTTTATCTCTACCAAAAATTTTTATTGTTATTGTGGTTGACCTAAAACTATATCAAAAAATATGAATATAATTTTCTATTTCAAATGAGAATAAAAAAAAAGAAGAATTTAGATTATAAAAAAAAATAGGTAGTATTTATTCTGGCAAACAATATGCGGTTATATAAGGCTTGACCTTATGTAGAGGAAATGAAGGAAACATGCTATAATTCATTGTTGATATTTATTCATTTCCATTAAGTTGCACAAGTTGATTATTATTATAACTGCATGCACGCACGGTTCATTTTCATTTTTATTTATTCATTTTCATTAAGTTGCACAGCTTGATTATTATTCAGTTTTTAATTTAGTAAATAAATAGGTACTTTTATTCTTGATCTTATGTATTCTTTCCATTAAATTGATATCTTTAGTTATATTTATATTGGAGCAAGCAAATAGAGGATGTTAGAAAGATTTTTAAGCATGCCACATAAGCAAAATAGAAGCATAGGAGCTAATAGAGCTTCCCTTTATATATATAAGATTCTCTTGGAGGTAGTTTTGTTATATGCCATGATAGTTTTGTTGCTTATGCATGATGTGGACTTGAAGAAGTTCTGTGTATCTCTCCAAGAACTGGCTATAGATTGTTATAGCCAAAATTTTGTCAAAGGGGGAGATTTTTCGGTTTTTGTATGTTGGCTACATTTTTCAAAAACAACTACTAGCCAAATGTTGTTGCACGCCAACACGCGCTATATTTCTGTGCAAGATCTTCTGGAGATTCTATGAAGTTTTATATTTAACCTAGCGTGCAGAACAAGACGCGCAGGTTGAATGAGTTGTACAGGCTGTCAAACCTTTGTGTATTTCCATAATTAATATTGATATATTTTTGGAAACAATATTCTTGCTCATGAAGAATTGTTAGCTGGACCTGACAACGTTCAAGCTATGTTTTGAAACCCAAATCCGTGCTAGCTCAGTACTAGGAGAGAAACCCGTCTGTGTACTAAAGCGTGTGTTTAATTTTTTAGAGTTTTCCCGTGTTAATTGTGAGCCTTGCTTGCGTCTTCATGATTCAAGCTAAGGACTGTGTTTGAGTTGTAATGGTGTACTGCTCCTAAGCTTTGAAGTACGGAGTTAGTCGTGTCTTTAGAGTGTGACTCTTAAACAAGGAAACAAAAAGAACAAGTGATAACAATGCTGGCTATACTGTTAAATAAGGAATTGAGACGGGGTCTCATGTCTAGGAGTTCTTAGGTAGAGCAGTCACTGGTAGGGTCTAGGTGCGAAGACAAGTAGTGAGGCTACGTTGTGCTTTTCACTAGAACTATAATAGTGGAGTTCATTCCTGGATTGGTATCCCCCAGACTAGGGCAGTTGCACCGAACTGGGTTAACAAACTTATTGTGTTATTTACTTTTCCGCTGCGTTTAATTTACGTTTTAATTGTGTTATTGTCCTAAGCTAGGCACGCGCTCGGACAGTTGTGCTTACATTGTTCTCAGCGTTTGTCAGTCTGGTTGCCAGAATTTCATATATCTTTATTTACTTTGCCTCTAAATGAAACACTCCTTATGCTAGTTTAATTTTATTTTAATAAAATCTTTTTGCTGCTTAAAAAAAAAGTAATTTTCTCTTTTAATTTGTCTTGGTTTAGTTTGGTTCCTCTAACTTCTTTAACCCTTAACTCAAACTTTAGTTAAAAGACTTTAGAAAAACAAACAACACTAACACTGTCTAAATATAGTACCTCTTTTTGTGACTAAAAATAAGCGATATTCATTTCAATGATAGAGTGTATTGATGCAATATAAAATATAATAATTGATAATTTTTACTACAATATATAATATCTTTGATTTACTACTTTTTTTTATTACATTACATTTAGAACCATAAGCATAAACAAACTTAAAATGAAAAATTACTCGAGTTCAATGCTCCATTAAATGGTGGAACAAATAATGCCGGCATCACACTTTTTTATTGTTTAAAATTTATGAGTAGAACCAAATTTATATGGAACCTATATAATTTATATAGACACACAATAATAGTAACCAATAAAAAAGAGTGTATTGGATAATATATGTTGAAGAATGTGATGCTAGCACTTCTGTTTCTGTTTGTGATACATTCCAATCAGATTTTTGCACAAAGTGCTTATTATCCCAACTATGATATAACCCATCTTGATTTACCACCCAATAAATAAAAGGGTGACCTTTATCATATTGTGGATCGTATGCATTGAACAAAACAATTGAATTATGCCATCTTGCACGACAAATTTCACGTTCGACATCAGAAATCTTCAAATGCATAGCACCAAAGGCAATCCATTGATCCTTTTGATAATTGCATCTAACAGAAGCCCCATCAGATTGATTAATAATAATGTCAATTGATTCAGAAGAAGCAATGAATAAGCCACATGCAAAGGCAAGAGCAAACAACATGACAAAATAGGTTATTTTTGGCATTTTGAAGTATGACTCCATTTTCATACACAAAGACTATATATATATATATATATATATATATATATATATATGGGGCGTCTAACTTTGATCATGTGGGTCGAAGTTAGCAAGTATAACTCATGTGTAATTACAAGGGGTACATGTGGGGGCTTATGAGTAGTTGGAGGTGTGTGAAGATAATGGGTGGTACACTAAATAATTACATGTGGGTCATACATTACTAGTTTTGATCCACGGTCAAACTTAGCAATCCTATATATATATATATATATATATATATATATATATATATATATATATATATAGTTGTGTGTGTATTCATTAAATTAAAGGTGGTATATTTCATTAAAAAAATAAAAAGGTATCGTTTAATATCGTTGGCAAGGCAATTGAAAATTTAACTAGTATGATATAAAATATTGATTAAATATATCTTGTATATTAATATTTTTTGTGTGTGTTCATTAAATTAAAGGTTATATATTTCATTAAAAAAATAAAAAGGTATTGTTTAATATCGTCGGCCAGACAATTGAAGATTTAACTAGTATGATAAAAAAATATAGATTAAATATATCATATAAATGGGTGTGTGTGTTCATTAAATTTAAGGTCATATATTTCATTAAAAAAATAATAAGGTATTGTTTAATATCTCGTTGGGAAGGCAATTGAAGATTTAAATAGTATGGTATAAAATATTGTTTAAATATGTCATATATATATATATATATATGTATGTGTGTGTATTCATTAAATTAAAGGTCATGTATTTCATTAAAAAAATAAAAAAATTTATTGTTTAATATCGTTGGCAAGGCAATTGAAGATATAACTAGTATGATATAAAATATTGATTAAATATATCATGTATATTAATTAATATTTTTTAATTTGATAGAGGTCTATTAATGTTTCTTTAATTTATATATGCATATATATTTAGAAAAGGGATCAATTGACTCCAATAGTAACTTTATATAATTACTCCAAATCACCACCCTCCATCTTATTATAATCTAACGGTATTTGTTAGTTCTAATTAACTACCACTCACATAATGAAACTTAGCAAGAGAAATGCTATGGTCACTTTTTCTAACATACTCATCTAACACCTTCCAATTAAAATTAGCCACATCAGCCCACTTCTTCATTTATTTTAATTTTTTTATTATTAATAAGTAGATGAACAAGAAAATGGGGTGATGCATGTGGTTAATTTTAATTGGAGTGTATTATAGAGTGTGACTATAGCCAGTGGCGTAGTTTGAATTTTTTTCGAGCCCGGGCAAAAAATTTAACCATAAATTTACATGTGACATAAATATAGGTCTTGCTAACTAGTGCCCTAAGGGCACTAGTTAAGTTTGACATAATTAATTTTGATTAAAAGTGGTTAAAGGTGAATTAATTTATGTTTGGATACATTAATTAAAAGTGATTCTCAAAACTATGTTATTTGGATAATTTGAATCAAAATTGATTTTAAATGCATAATTACCAAATTGGGTGTTCTTTCATAAAACATAAAACAAAATTACAAAAATTAATTAAATATCTAAATAAAGTCATATCCATAAAAAAAACTAAATTAGCATAATTACGTCAAAAAAAAATTAGCATAATAATAAAATGGCCAGACATAATAACCAAAATTACAATATGGGCCTTTGGAGTGACTAAAATAGTCCAGGAAAATGAATTGACCCATTCCTCTTTTCTTCTCTAACCTAAAGATTAGGTTACTGTAGTTCGTATGGAAAATATGCAGGAGTAAGAAAACGAAAAAATTGCAAGAGGAAGAAAAGAAAAAAATGAAATTGTAGGTAGAAGAAGAGAAAAACATCACAGATAGGAGAAGAGTGAATCAGGAAGAAAAAAGAAGAATACAGAGGTTATTGATAGTTATTTTGAAGCCGTGTATTTTGCCCTTCCTTTTGTTGTTTGTTCCATATTTTTTTTCTGTTTCTACTGAATAAAAAAAATTATTTGGGCCAAGCCCGGGCAAGTGCCCAGGCATGCCTGGCCCAAAAAACGCCCATGACTATAGCATTTCTCAAGTTAGCAATAGTCATTGCACCTCAATTCAATTTTTTCATAGCATAAGCTTTGTAGTCATGGATTTGTGCATCCATATATCTCACAATGAGTATATTCTACGCTCATAGTTACTATGTGTTTTAGTTAATTTGAAAAATCAATCTTTGATGAAAATGAAACCAAAGGATTGATGTACTCTGTGTGATTTGCTTTCAACGAATGAACCCTATTTTTTTTCAAATGGCGGAGAGATAATGAAGAAAAGAAAAAGTTCACGTGAGATTAATTTTTGATTAATCAAGACCGTAAGATTAAAAGAGAATAAATGGCTATGATTTTGAGTAACTAAATAGAGTTACTTTTGTAGTCAATTGATTCCTCCTCATATATATATATATATATATATTATGAGGGTGGCAAAACAGGCGGCCCGCCCCATTTAAGTCCGCCTATGAACAGGGCGGGGCGGGCATACTTAGGGGTGCGAGCTCAAAACTCAAGCCGCCCATTTATCGGCGAGTTGGCGGGCCTGCCTGCCAAACTATTTTTTTTTTACAATTTGATTTAGTACAAAATTAAAAATTATTAGTCATATCAAGGATGCCGACAAAAAAAAATTTAACATCGCATAATTTGAAAATGTCAATGTCATAATCTTCAAAATAAACAAAACAACTTAAGTACCACATCAAAAACTGAAAACAAACAACTAAAACAACAAAATAAAATAACCCATGCAACTAAAACACCAAAATAAAACATGAGATCATAGTACCGTGCATATTTTCATATATTAAGGGAAAAAAATTAGTAGTTTGAGTACTTGGGGTGGGCTCCTCAATACAAAAAAAATAGTGAAAAAAATTCAAATATCTGCGGGCATGCCCGTCCCAGTCCATTTTGGAGCGGGCTAACGGGGCGGGCCGACTTAGGGTGTCGGCTTGAAAACCTTAGCTAGCCCGCCAAAAATGACGGGTTAAATGGGTTCGGCCCGTTTTGCCACACAATATATATATATATATATGGGGGCTGCTAACATTGATCATGTGGGTCGAAGTTAGCAAGTATAACCCATGTGAAATTATAAGGGGGTCCATGGGCCGGGGTTTAATGAGTAGCTAGGGTGCGCGCGAGGACAATGGGGGTGTACTAAGTAATTACATGTGGGTCATACATTGCTTAACTTTGACCCAGGTCAAAGTTAGCAATCCCATATATATATATATATATATATATATATATATATATATATATATATATATATATATATATATTACTATCTCTGTCCGTAAATATAAGACTTTGTTTGATCACTGGATGTACGTCAACGTACAATTTTGATCACCAATATCTTTAACTGTGTAACAGTAAAATTATAAAAATTTGATATTTTAAAAATGAACATTGCTATATGTAGCGAAAAAATTATCCCAAAATTTCACGAATGCCTTTTTTATACTTCCGTTCTTTTCTTGTTCTTTTTTCTCCTAAACAAACTGAACACAAAAAATATAATCGTTCCAAATACATTTTCAATCACTGCCATCACCACTACCCTTATGATTGGAACGTTGTGATTAATTAGATATCATTGTTCCTTTTAGGATTAATTAGACATTGAGAATGTGATTGTTACAGCAAACCCTAACTCAACAACACAATCTGTCTATCCCAAAAACCCAGTTTCATGTTCTCTGTTATACCCAAATCTTGAGTGAATTTTATATTATTTGCAAGGTATGTAGAAGTTCGGTTGGTGTTTTTTATTGAGTCAACTAAAAAAAGCATGAAGTCAAAACAAATTATTTAGTGACAACATTGATTATACAATTAATAATTCTTTCATATAACAAAGAAAACAAAACCCAATACTATAAGAAATGACTTTAATTGGGTACATGGGTTCCAGAGACAGATCATAGAGAAGAGAGAGACATGATAGGCCAAAAATTTAAGAGAGAGAAATTCGGAAGTAAGAAGAAGTAAAAGAAATTACAGAGAGAAGGAAATGTGACGTTGTGGATTGAAGGCGAAAGAGGATGATAGAGAAGAGATAAAATGAATTATTTAATTAAATAAACGAAAGTGGGTCAGGAGAGAACATTCCACGTCACTAGGGACGTTTTCGTGTTTATATTTTCGCTATATTTAGCATTTTTCCTTTTGATTTATTAAGAAATAATAAATTTTAATATACATCTTTTTAAAAAACAACTACTAGAATAATAATAAAAAAAAAAAAAAAATTTCCCATTTCACTCCAATTATTACATCTGTTTAAAATGAATGTCATTTAAAATTTTTGCACAAATATTAAGAAATTCAGTTATAATGTTAAAAATAAACATTTTGTCTATTTCTTTCACAAAACATGATCCCTCTCGTCTTCTTTTGTTTCTTCTTTTTCTTAATGAAACTATTTTGCCGATTAAAATTTAGCTTAGTCACTTGTGGCTCTTTGAGTTATCATAATTTGACGATTTTAATCCCCTTAAACAATCCTATATGGTCAACACATATGTGTCTATTTTTTATAATAGCAACTATTTGGTTTCTGAAAGTGTTAGGTGTTTTCATATTAGTCCCTGATTAGTCTCTTAAAGTCATTACTTCCTTGCATGTGAAGTTTCATGCCACCATATGAATATTAATGTGTAAGGTTTAGTTGAGAGTTGAGACATGCATGTTCAGAGATGAGATCTAGAGTAACTTTAAAAAGGAAAACTTCAATATTTTTTCCTTCAAAATTCCATCACATAAATTTTAACTTCTTAAAAGAAATCGATGTCCCCCTCTTGACTTTTTGTTCATTCTCACATCACATTGTATTTATGTCGTTTTTATTCTTTTAACATTTCAAGAATTTCAACGGGTGTTCTTTTTCTTTTTCTATTATTTTATCATTGTTATATTGAATTTTTCATTGTAATATATATATATATATATATATATATATAATGAACAAAATGTAGACGAGCAAAAACTTGCGCCGCCAAATTCTTTTTTTGAATAATAATTTTAATTGTGCTGAAAAAGCAATTACCTTTGTTGTGAATTCCTTTTGAAATAAAGTCACACCAATAAAATTTTGATGTGTGGAGCAAAGTGATTAAGCAACCACATATCAAAGAATATAGAGACAATGAATATTAATCCAACAATATGAAGCAAGAGAGATTATAGAGAAAGCAGTAAAAGACACAATCTTTGTTTACCCAGTTCAGTCAAATTCTAATCTGGGGGAGAGAGCAGCTCCTCCGTTCCACTATTTCCAAATTATCACCGTACAATGAAACTCCCAAGAAGGGTTACAAAAATTAGCCGTCAACCTAATCCTACCCTAATCCCAAGTTTCTTCCCGTAACCTAGAAACTTAATATAGTGTTTCCAAGATGAAGAATAAACATATATTTGTTTTCCCCTTCCTCTCTTGTGATTTACCTTGTTCCTAAACCTCTATATTTATAGGGTAAAATATAAAATAAAATAGGAACAAATCTCATATAAAAACAGGAACAAATCTGGTCAAAAAAGCCCCAAAAAACAACAAAATAAAATCTGGTCGCGTGCACATTGCATGTCCCTTCCAGCACGTTGTGCTTGCCTAGCAGAAACTTTTCCTGCTGATGAGCACGTTGTGCGTGCCTGACAGAAACTTTTCCTGCTGGTGAGCACGTTGTGCGTGCCTAGGAGCACGTCAGACGTGCTTGGCAGAATATGTTTTTTCTTTCTTTTTCCATTCCAATAAGATTTCAAGGCAATTCTAACAACCTTCTCTTTGTTTTATTTGCATTTGCATTTATTATGTTGGAGAAAAAACTACACATGGGATAACACTTATAGAAGATTAATACCTACAATACCATGGACATTGTAGGTGTTTTTTCTACTAAAACATGAAAGTTTTTTTTTCTTTTTCATGTAACTAAAACATGAAAGTGGATGCTTCAAATCATTATCACATTATTGTATTTATATCTTTTTTATTCTTTAAATCTTTCAAGAATTTCAACGGGTTAAATATGTTTTTGATCCTTATAAACATTTAAATCTTCTACTCTTAGTCCCTCTAAAATATTTCCCACTTTTTGGTTCTCCAAATATTTTAGGTCATGATTTTTTGTCTCTGCTTTTTACTCAACTATGTGTTCGATTCAAAATTTTTAACGAGGTTTTGTAATCATGTTTATAATAATATTATAAAATTACTCAAGCAAAAATTCATAATTTTTTAACAAATGATGAATTAACTATGAATTTTTAAGCGCAAACACTTTAAAAATTCATATTTAATTCATCACTACTTAAAAAAAAATTAAATTTTGCAAATCAATTCAATTTTTAATATGCTAAACATGACTGCAATACATAATTCCAAGTTTTAAGTAGTATACATGATCAAGTTGACTTAAAAGTTGAGACCGAAATTCATGTTAGAGAATGTTATAGGTACTAAAAAGTGGGAAAAAAGTTTAAAGGAACTAAAAATAGAAGATTCAAATGTTTATAGGGATCAAAAACATATTTAATCTTTTATATAATTATACATGAATAAAAAGTAGACGAGGATCAAGTTGCACCGCTAAAATATTTTTTGGAATAAGAATTTTAATGGTGTTGAAAATGCAATTACTTTCTCGCATTCATCATTTGAAGAAAAAACTACACATGGGATAACACTGATAGATGATTAATACCTACAATTGTAACAATACCATGGACATTGTAGGTGCATGTTTTTATACAAAAACATAAAAGTTTTTTTATGTAACTAAAAAAGAAGAAACTTGATGCTTCAAAATGTAGTTATGCAAATGTTATGAAAAGTCATATACAAGTTTTTTACCATGGGATGTAAAATTTTCAAAAAGAGGATGAATTACCATGGGATGTCTTCTATGATAATATGAACTTAGTTTAGGTGTTTGTCTTAATTAATCACCCTTTCAGTTAGTCTATCGAATATCATGATATATAATGGTAACTTTGTATCTGCAGCATGTTAAAAGTTTTAGTTTGTATTGATTCAAGATTTTCCATTTCAGTTTAGTTCACCGAATCAACTTGTTTCACGATTCAAGATTCACCGTTTCTCCGGCGGGAGCTTCAGTTAATTTAGTCAAATGGTTCAAAGAGAGTGGATAAGTGATCCATCAAAACGAAGTAAAGAATATATTCAAGAGGTTAAGGAATTTCTTAAATTTGCCTTTTCAAATTCAAAAACCAAAGAAAAGGGTTTTTCATTGTACTTCAGAATTTGAGAAGTGAATGTGATAAGGAGTTTCAAAGGCTTGAGTTGATCGTATGTGGATTTGACACGACACATGTAGCTGCTTGGTGAGTTTAAATATGTATCTGATTTTTTTCTCTATTATCTTGAAGTGAATTTTATGTTTGGTTAGATAAAACAAAATATATTTATTCATTCCCATGTGTTGTTTAGTGCATAGGATAGAGAGGCTATAAAGTTTAGAGGACTGAAGAAAATTTGAAGTAGGTGATGATCAATTATTGAACTTATATTACTTAATTATAAACACCTTTGGTTTTGTTTCTCATGTTCATCGACATTTCATGCCTTCTTTTATGTTTTAGATTTGGACCAATTGCAAGTTTCGGACCGTTGTTGGAGCAATCTTATAAAGTTTTTTTGCTACTAGAATAGGTAATGATTTATTTTTATAAGATGCAAACTCTAGTCTTAATCTATTAATTTTGTTTGGCATTATTATTTACTAGATATTATAGATTGCATTTGTAAGAAGTCAAGAATTTTACTATGTGTCAAGTATGGTTCAAGCTTCAAAGTCTTGAAAAAAAATTGTTTGGTTTACCTGTTAGGAGGTGTTTCATCCTCTAGTTAATGGTTTCTGTTAGATTAGGAATGTAATTGAAATAATTATACCAATTGGAATTGAGAATGACATGTTGGTGAAAACTGAAGTCTTCTTTTGGACTATGAATGTAACATATTAAAGTAATAAGAAATGATTTTAGTGAAAATTGTTCTGCATTGTGAGACTTCAATTAATCTCACTTTAGAAGATTGTATCATTATTGTGTAGGTTTGGTTTTTATACTAGTCTCTTTTCTATTTCCTTATTTTCTATACATGTAAATGTGGCTATTGAAAGTTGGTTAAAAAAGAGCAACAAGTTAAAATGTGTCTTTAAGATTATACGGTTGGTTATTTTCTTCCAATTACACCATCTTGTAAGTCTTAGCCTATATTTTATATGGATTTTTAATTGCTAGTAGAATCTTCCGCTCAAAATTTCACTTGTTTTTATTCTAGTCATTTTAATTTGAAAATTTTGATTTTTGTCATGGTTTTGGACATTTGGGGGAACGAGGGCAAAGGAGTGTTGGTTGAAAGGTCAAGAGGTTGACGTTGAAACTAATTCGTAAAGATGAAAAAGGGAAAAGACTGAAAGATTGATTGTAAGTTTTCTGATCTATGAAACTGAACTGAACTTAACTATTACTACTTTAGCTTGATCTATGAAACTGAAAATGACATGCGGTTCAGCTTTATCAATTTGATTATGAAACTAAAACTGACCTATGTGAACATAACTGCAACATGAAATTACTACGTATTAGTTTTAATATGGTTAGGAATAGTTTTAATGTGTTCAATACTAAAACCGTGCCAGAAAAATCAGCATAAATTGTATTGGTTAATACACCAATATAATAAGGATGCTAATAGATTTAACCAATACAATTGGTTTGGTTAACACACGATCTAATGAGCAGAATTCAGCACAATCTATTTGTTAGTTCACATGGTACTAGAATAAAAATCACATGTTTTCACCTGTTATTAGAATTATGTGCTTTTATTTGGTATTACTTGCAGTTTCATAATAGAATGAAATCATTTGGTTTCACTTTTTCTTGAATTATGTGTTTTCACTTGGTAAAGCCTGTAGTTTGGTATTAAAAATTACTTGGTAATAAGGGTGTTCATGGTTGGATTCTAAAAGGAAACTACATCAAACTGAACTAATATGTATGCCTATTTAGCTTGATCTAGTGTGAGCCTATTATTTGGTTAAATGTGATGTGGTTCAACTTGATCTAGTTTGGGCTCATGTACTTAGTTTGTTAATATTTTTATGAGTGATATATTATATGTTGAATTGTGTTATTATTTATCTTTTTTTTTTAATTTCTTGTAGATGATGATTTAAAACTAATATGAAAACTTGAAGATCGAAGTTATAGGCTATTAAGTTAGAAAAGTAGTTAAGAATTGATATGATTTAACTATAGTAAAGTTTCCAAGGCTAAAGTTAAAATTATATCTTTTATACATATATATGGTGCGACACTTTTGTTACATTTTGCTTCCCAAACATATATGTGAAATTAATTGCTTTTGATTAATTTTGTTAAATAATATCTTAAATAATAATATTCTATAAACTATAGCATAAGATGAAAAAATGTGGCAATAACATAATGTCATGATATATACCAACAGAATTTTGGTACTTATAGTAACGGAACATTCTGTAGCTTAAATGACCAATAAGTTCTTAATAAACTCTATACCTACAGTCATAATCCGTAGATATAACCAAATGCTTTGTACCAATGGTTAAAATTCCTCAATACAGCTTATAGTAACGGCAAATTTTCAATGCTCAATGGTTAAAAAATTACTCGAGCTCAATGCTCCATTAAACTTTTCTTTTTTGCGTCAAAAAAAAATTAAACCTTTTTTTTTAAGCAATGCTCCATTAAACTGTTGCACAAAACATTATTATAATTGGTGGAATGATTAATATATTTTTTTTTACTAAAAATAAACTTCATTCATTCAAAATAAAAGAATATATACAACACAAATTCAAGATCTTTAAAAATTAAAAATGATGAATATGCGAACAAACTCACAACATCCAATTAAGTTCATAACATACATCGGCAAAATGCTTACAAATATGACAAAATTAAAATGTTTGAGAATGTCATTGATATATTGAATCTGCACTTGATGTATATTACTCCTTCCGTACCAAAATATAAGTCACTTAACATTTCCAATAAAGCATTTAATGCTGTTTTTCTTATTATACCCTTAACTATTTATTACTCTCTATTCTTTTACTTCTTCAATTTATCTTTTCTATATCATTAATGAAGGACAATTTTGTAAAGTAACTCATAATTTCTCTTTTCCATACAACAATGATTACATTTCTTAATTTGTGTGATATGGTCAAAACGACTTATATTTTGGTACCGAGGTAGTATTTGAGAATTAGAACCGAACAAACACAACTCCGCACAAGAAGCAAACAATACCGCACAAGACAGGAAAACAAAACAACGCCGCAGCGAGACGACGAACATAACAACGTCATACTATAAGACGACGAAATCACAAAAAAGAAAACTAAATAAAATATGTGAAATTCACTTATTTTAATGAAAAAAAAAGAGGAAAAACAATTGAGAGGAGTGATTTTGAATAAAAATTGACTCAAAATCACACCTTTTTATTGTTTAAAATTTATTAGTTGAACTAAATTTACATGTAATCTACATAATTTATATAGACACACATTAATTGTAACCAATAAAAAAGAGTGTATTGGATGATATATGTTGAAGAATGTGATGCTAGCACTCCTGTATGTGTATGTGAGACATTCCAATCAAATCTTTTCACAAAGTGCTTATTATCCCAACTATGATATAACCCATCTTTATTTACCACCCAATAGCTAAAAGGTAAACCTTGATCAAATTGTGGATCGTAAGCAGTGAACAAAACAATTGAATTATGCCATCTTGCACGACAAATTTCACGTAGGACACCAGAAATCTTCAAATGCAAAGAACCAAAGGCAAACCGTTGAACACTGAGATTATCATTTCCATTTTGATCACATTTAACAGAAGCCCCATCAGAAAAATTAATAATTATCTCAATTGATTCGGAAGAAGCAATATATAAGCCACATGCAAAGGCAACAACAAACAACATGACAAAATAGGTTATTTTTGGCATTTTGAAGTATGACTCCATTTTCATACACAAAGACTATATGTGTGTGTGTGTGTGTTTTGAGTATGTGAGTGCCCATTCATTAAATTAAAGGTCGTATATTTCATTAAAAAATATAAAAAGATGTTGTTTAATATGGTTGGGAAGGCAGTTTAAGATTTAACTAGTGTGATATAAAATATTGATTAAATATATCACGTTGAGTACTCCTTCTATTCTAAAATAAATGTTTTACTTGTCAAAATTATTTGTCCCAAATTAAATGACCTATACTATTTATAACATCGGTTTTTCCTATATTTACTCCCTTAAAGTAACCATTAAGTGATAGAAACAAATACTCAAAAATTTACTTTTTAGTATTCCAATGTATACTACTACCAATAAAAAGATGAGGTATTTTTGTAAAAAATTATATTTTCTCTCTTTCATTTACACATTTTTCTTAAATGTGTGATTTGGTCACTGTGACAAATAAATTGGGACGGAGGGAGTAATACTTTTTATCCATCAAGACTTGTTCCGGCCAAATAATGCTCGAAAGAGATATTTGCATAAATACTCCGTGTTGATGGTAGTTGTCGTTCTTCGTACTAATGGCTCGATAATTCTCGAAAGAGCTAGGTGCGTAAATTAAATACTCCGTGTTGACGGTAGTTGTTGGTCGTTGTACTAATGGTCTCGCTGGCTTTTTGGTGATTTTGTGTTCATGGTGCTTAGTATCGTTGTTTGACAATAATTTTGTGACAAAATCAAAAACGTAAAAGGACAATAATTTTGAGACGGATGGAGTATTTACTTTACGCCTCATAATATGATGGACGGTCCCTAAACAAAGTTCTTATTACAATCTCAAGGTTGCTCCTAATATGTGCATCACATGTGCTCGACGAATTTAAAAATAAAATTTTATATTACAAAAAAAGTAGTATTATTTCAATTGATAGTGATTTTTTTTAAAGCCCAAAAAATATTTTAAAATAAAAACAAAAGTATAAAAAGAGGGGGACATAAACCAAAACCCTCCAAAAAAGAAATAAGCAAAAAAATAAAAAACTAAAATCACCTTGTTGTTTTTACTTGTGCATAACATTTGCATTGAATTTTGACATGTAGGAATATATCACCACTACAGAACTACCAAAAGCCTCTTGCACCGAAGCTTGTTTGACATGTTCTCCTAAGGGAATTGAATCTTCTACTACTTTATTATGATGATCTTCATGGAAAAAAGTGTCAACTGAATCCGTATCAGATGCTTCATCATGACTGTTATCAATTTTTTCTTGATTTGAAGTAGAAAATTGCTGAATAACTTTATTGCCTTATGTCTCAACATTGGGAATGTGATCACTAACATGCGTTCCTTCTGCATTTGTTGCTGAAGAAGGTAATGAGGCAACCTCTACAGACTTAACCACATATACTAGCTTATGCATGACATCTTTCACAAGAGGTTCTTTGTCCATAATTGAACCCTGACAAGGTAGCACATATCCTAAGTTTTTTCCTGTCTGCTGCTGTGTTGATTCTTTAGCAACAAAAATTGATAGGGATATTGTATGTAATATATAGATGTTTCTTTAGCAACTAATTTACTTCTTTATTTATCTTTAAAAATTAAAATTCTAAAATCGTAAGGAAATAATGAATTAAATTATTCTAAAAATAAGTTATATTATTGTTAAGTGCAATACTTTTATAATGAAATTTATCTACCATTTATTTCTTGAAAATAAGCTAAAATATCAGTTATTTTTTCTAAGAATATCGTTTTTTATAGAAGTTATAAGACAATAATTTAACCACTGATAACTCGTTTTGTCTCATTTATACATATGGTTAAATGTGTTTTTGATCCATATAAAATACAAATCTTCTAAATTTAGTCTTTACTTAAATTTTATTATATTTTTTGTCCTTATAATTTTTCTTGCACATAATTTTAGTCACTAGTAAAACTAAATTTATTTATGCCGAAATTGTTAAACCGGACGTCGTGACCCGGGTTCGAACCCGGAACCTCGCATTTGTGTGAGTTATTTAATTTTAGTGGATTACCACTTCATCTAAGGCCCTGTTTGGTTCAACCGAGGGGAGGGGAGGGGAAGGGAGGGGAGGGGAGGGGAGGGATTTTTAAGAAGGGGAGGGGAGGGGAGGGGAGGGATTTTTACTTATATTTGACAAAACTATCCTCATTTTTTTTTATTAAAATCCTAAATTATCATTGTTGAAAAATTAAGTTTTCTACTCATTATGTTTTTTTTTGGTTATATATATCCATTAAATTTTTTTGACATAGTGTATCCATTATACTTTAATCTTTATTTTGAGTTTATAACATTAATGATAAAAAAGTAATTTACTTCTCCCCTCCCTTCGTTAAAAAATTGAACCAAACACAAAAAATTTAAATTTCACCTCCCCTTCCCTTCCCTCCCCTCCAAAAACTCCGAACCAAACAGGACCTAAGACAGAAAAAAAACATAGAGATATTATTTGTGGGACTAAACTAAGTACACTTAAATATCGTCTAAGTTTTGACGAACGATAAATACAATTAAATTAATTTTTCTGTTAAATATATTTAATTGACAACAAAACAGAATAATCACAAAAATAAATCAATCAAGCGCGGATATTTTTTTATAGTATATTTTCTTACGCACAGAGATATTTGGTGGTGTCTTTATTTGATCCCAATAGCACAATACCAAAAAAATTGATCCCAATAGCACAACCACCAGAATAAAATAATTCAATCAACACCAACATAAACTTAGTTTTGCATTAGATACTTTGAGTTTCTTAATCATTTAGTTTTGAATTCGATTTTAAATTGATACATATATATAAAAAAAGTTTATTAAGAGAGATTAAATTCTTAAATAAAGGTGCGTTTGATCTGCTAAAAAACAAGGTACTAGACAGGACAAGTCCAGTTGTACTGTGTTTGATTGTGAAACTGTTTCAGGGACTGGACAAATCAGGTGACAAGGGACAGCACAAAGAGAGAAATTTTTGTCCTCCACTAAACCAACTTTTTGTCCATAGTACAAGTGTTCTAAAATACCAACTTACATTTTTTTCCACCAAACATCGTATAAAACAAAAAATTATTCAATATTATAAAAGTTTGTCCTGTGCTGTTTTATCTTATGCTGTGCTGTTCTATCATATACTGTGCTATCCAGTACTTAGTGTTTAAACGCACCCTAAATCTCAGTTACTTCAAAAAAAATTAATATCTACAATTAAACGAAAATGATATTTTTGATTTACCAAAAATAACAAAATTCCCCATTTGGTGCCAACTATAAGTCAGACCTTCACAGATTCCTCTTTCCAATTTCCATGCATATCTATCTCACACACTAACTAGCTAGCACCCTTATTTTGACCCCAAATTTCTCAATCCTCATTCTCCTTCTCTTCTCTTCTCTTCACCTCACCTAACCTCTCTTTTCTAATCATTTTTCCAGTAACTAACAACAACAACAACAACAACAGATCCAAAACCCAAAAATGTCTCTATCACGCTTCGCTTCATCCCAATTCCGATCCAATTTCCTCAAACCAACTTCATCCCTTTCACCTTCACAACGACGTCGTTCCTTTTCCTCCGACGAAACCCTAACAATCGAAACCTCAATCCCTTTCACTTCACACAACTGCGAACCACCGTCTCGCACAGTCGAAACATCTTCCTCCGAACTCATGTCATTCTTCCGTGACATGGTTCTCATGCGTCGAATGGAAATCGCAGCCGATTCGCTTTACAAAGCGAAACTAATCCGCGGTTTCTGTCATCTTTATGACGGTCAGGAAGCCGTCGCTGTTGGTATGGAATCCGCGATTACTAGGAAAGACTGTGTGATTACTGCTTATAGAGATCATTGTACTTTTTTATGCCGAGGGGGGACTTTGATTGAGGTTTTTTCGGAACTTATGGGGAGGAGGGACGGTTGTTCGAAAGGGAAAGGCGGTTCGATGCATTTTTATAGGAAGGAAGGAGGGTTTTATGGTGGTCATGGGATTGTTGGTGCTCAGATTCCACTTGGTGTTGGTTTGGCTTTTGGTCAGAAATATTCGAAGGATCCTAATGTTACTTTTGCTTTGTATGGTGATGGTGCTGCTAATCAGGGTCAATTGTTTGAGGCGCTTAATATTGCTGCTCTTTGGGATCTTCCTGCTATTTTGGTTTGCGAGAATAATCATTGTTAGTGATTTTCGTTTGTTTGATTTGGTTAATTAATTAATTCGCGAGTTAGTTTACATCGTCTTAATTTAATTTTGGTTTGGGTAACAGATGGAATGGGAACTGCTGAGTGGAGATCTGCCAAGAGTCCTGCTTATTACAAACGTGGGGATTATGCTCCTGGATTGAAGGTTAGAGATATTCTTTTAATTTTTGTTAGGTAGCTTAGTTGCTAGAATTTCACCTTTTTAAAGGGGAATAAGTAGACGTACCGGGGTTCGAACTCTGTCCTGCATATTCTAGATATTGTTGGTGTGTTGTGGTATTGTTGAGGTTTTGGTAGTTGCATAACATTTGGGGTGAATATTTTTTAATGTTTTGTTATGTTAATGCATAGTTTTGTTATCTTCTAGGAAGAAGTTACTACTTACTAGTATCTTTTTTGAATGAATGATTGTTATGTGGCTGTGGAATGCAATACAATTGCTCTTTCTTAGTTGAAAGTATATATTTGTGACTAGGTTATAGTTGATGTCCTAGGTGATTTAGTTAGGCGCCAACAAATACAGAATGTTTGTGTAACTTGGTTTCTATGTCAAGGGGTGTTCTGGTTACAATTGCTTTTTGTACTGCAAGAAGTTTTTCCACTATTCATTCAATGTTTTCTTCGAACTAAATTAGTATGTGCATGTTGTTACAAGTTTGTGTGTTATATGTTTATATTGCTCAATTTAACTAGCTATGGATGTAAATTGTAAATTCCTAATGAGGTTTTGTGGGATGGACATGGTATGCGACATGGTGATTTTCTTGTTCTTGTGTTGGTGCCTTTTGGATTGTACTTGTTTGGCTTTGTTGTTGTCAAGTTTTTAACTTCTTAATGCCTGAATATGTAGATTGATGGATGCATGTATGGTTTGCTTTATGCATGTGTAATTTGGTTGGATATAAGCATTTCCGACTCTCTACATGTTACATGCTAATAAAATATATATTGTGGTGTTTTCATGAACAACCCGTTTGAAATTTTATGTATAAATATATATACTTTGTTTTGTACAGGTAGATGGCATGGATGTTCTTGCTGTAAAGCAAGCTTGCAAATTTGCAAAGGAACATGCTTTGAAGAATGGTCCCCTCGTGAGTAAATTTACTTGCTGTTATTTGTATGAATATTTATTTCTAATTCTATTATTGTTATAATTATTATATAGCAACCGATGTTCTGGATTGATAGTTCATCTAGTAATGCTTGACATAGCTCTTTAGATTGCGTTATCATATCATCCATGATTATTTCATTAGATTCCTAGGAACTCAAAAAACTATCCAAAAACTTTAAAAAAATAATTCCACGTAAAGTTATGCTTTGGATTAATTTTTGATACCGTGAAACAAACGTCCCCTTACACATCAAACTAGATATAGGTCCATAGAGTTTTGTCGATATTAACTAGATATAGTCATCAAAAAATCATGCATTGTTCTCCAATTGACTGAGTGATGATGAGGTGGGAGCTGCTCATTCAATCTGGTCTTGTCCTAGGTAGTTGAGGATATATAAATTGCATGAACCATGGGACCTGTCCGACCAAAAAAGCACGGCTTGAGTGCAAGAAACTCATGGACAGATGGAAAAGTTGATGTGTCAGGTTAGATACTTCAAATAAATCAATCATGTACCTCTTCACTGAACAAGAATATCTGAGCTTATAGGGTGATCCCTGAATTGGTATTAGTTAGGAGTTTGATCCTTGCAATCACAATTCTTCTAGATATTAAGTTTAATGTGGGCACATGGTATGCACATTGTGCATATTGAAGGTAGAGTTGTGATACCTAAAAGTTCTCCTAGAATTACATGGTTACTACATGAATTCAATGCTACTGCTAGTGGTGGACATTCAGGGCATTTGAGGACTTGCAAGAGAATCAGCAGTGTAGTGCATATTGATGCTGTAGCCTGGTAGGTTAGGAGGGGCATGGAGGTGCAACAGGTAATCAGTCTCCCTAGTGTTATAACTGACTTGGGGAAAGAATGATGAGGTGGCAGAGGTTCAGCTTGTGTGAAGGAGAGAGAATTGGGGGAATTGGAGTGTATAAAAGGAGGAAGGTACTGGTGGAAGGGTATGGAAGAATTATAGTAGTCACTCTATTTGGGAGATCTCTAGGCTTCTCGAATTGCCTAGGTTACTTTTATATTATCTGCATTTTATCACTCAATCTTATACTGTAATTTTTGCCATAGAATCACCTTGATTCTATTGGTTTATCAATCATTATACAGTTGCTATTTTGCTCTATATTTTCCTACTCGATCAATGATTAGTAAGAGGAACCAAGACTGGGTCCTATCAATTGGTATCGAGAGCCTCGGTTACGATTCAAAATCCAATCAGCAATGGGAGAAGACGAGGGACTCGAAAATGGATTCCGTAGAACGAAGATTGGGGAAGATCGAAACAGAGGTGGAACAAATCCGTCAACTGCTGTTGGAAGAAAATGAGAGACTTCACCGGAGACAAGGGAGACGATTGAGTCATAGAAATCACCGCAATGACGAGGGGGAGTGGAAAGTGATAAAGGAAACAGAAGGTGTTGACGAAGGAGCTCACCTCAACAAAACTGAGATTCAACCGGAAACAGCAGTAAAGGTGTATGAAACTGCAGTTACGGTTGCGCCAGAGAAGATGGGGAGTGCTAAGTACGATAGTGGCGAACGATGGTGCACCTAGACCAGCTTTGCAGAATCCAACACCATTGCAGAACACCGTTCGATCTACAACCACACTAACACAGCAAGCTTCGCCGCACAAACTGCCGGATTCCGATTTCCATGAACTATCTCTTCAATCACCGATATGAAAGGAAGAGGAAAGAATCAGGTGTTTGTATTTGAGCCACTCCTGTCGTCAGAACTGTTAGACTTGAATTCATCGATTAAAACTTTACTCGAACCAAAGCCACCTGATCTACTTCTGCCGGAACCACCGGACACGGTTTCGCTGCCGTTGGAGGCCAACATGAACGTTTATGTTTTAACTGAGACACGTGATGTGCACGAGGAAGTTATAGGAAGGATCTAGACAAAACAGGGTAAAAGGGTCAATTGATAAGGTTGGTATCTTTCTTAACCTGATGGGCCAATCTGATAATAGTGTTAGTTTACTGGGAGAGTTTATTATTTGGGCTGGAGTAATAGTAAGTGATAAGGCCCAATTTAATAAAAACACCAGGTCTAATCACCAAGAAAACAAGTTCTTAATTCAATTTCACCAATTCCTGAAGCAAATTCCGTATGGAACTTATTTCAAAAGGAAGACAGTTGTAGCTATTCTTCATTTAGTATTGAAGGGACTACTAATGGTTTTTCAGTGGGTGAAGCATTGTTACCAAACTCAACCTTTTTTAGTGGGTATGCAGAAGCACAACAAGAGAGGTACGTGGCACTTTTTGACTATTTCATAAAAATCCAATATGATAATTCACCTATGCTGCTAAGTGAAAATGTGACACATGGATGTGTTGTGAGGATGTTTGTTGAAGTTTTTAAATGCTTTAAGAGTATGAGGTTGCTGGAGCCACTATGTTAAAGATATTATGTTGATAGAAATGATTTGCATGCAATTGTTTTGGTTGGGTTGTTTATGCAAATCGAGCACGTTTCTTTGAAACACTGTTTCTTTACTCAATTTTTTTGCAAAACTAGATGCTCTTGCATTTTGGAAGGCACTGATGGAGACCCATCCTATTTTTGGAATGATTTGGTTGCAATCATTAATTGTGAACAAACATTGGAACCCAGGGGAATTCAATACTCCTATTGTGGTTAGTATTAATGAGTGTTGTGGGAGACATTTTCCGGCATTATACAGTTAGCTGAAGTTGTTTTTGATAGAGGAAAGACGTGGATAATCCGAATGAATGTTGGATACCAAAAGTTGGACTGTCACACTCCAACAGGACCATCACAAGTAAGCAAGAAAATGCTAATTCATGGGCTAATGATCGACCTCTGTACCTGTCAACAAAAGAACTACAATTGGGGTATAGAAAAGGATTATGTAATCTTTGAAACTCTAGTTTTTGCAACTACAACAATTTCTGGTTTTCTTGTGTTGTGTGATTGGATGAAAAGAAGTGTAGAACATGCCAATGATGTGCACAAATTCCAGTTGAGGTTTTCATGTTTGGGTGACAAATTTCTAGCAGAATTTGTAATGTTTTCTTGGAATCTCAGTGTTGGTTATTTAGAGGCATTCTTTCATTCAACCAATGTGAAAAGGGTGGTATTAAATTCATCACTTGGGATCATACAATGGGATCTTGGGCAGCCCAATAATAATATGAACATTGTTGGAGAAATTTCACCATGTTACATGGTCTGCTGAATTTTGTTTTTGATAGAGGAAAACTCAGTGCTTGCTTGGAGTTGTTTGATTTAATCCTTGTAAACATGAGGTTATTACATTCATCAGTTTGCTTAAAACCATGGGACCCAGGAAAGTTCTATACTTTTATGGCTAAAGTTGATTGTGAAAGTTATTGGAAAAATACTCTTTCAATCTATGGTTTGATTAATTGGGTATGTAGTAGATGGAATCATTCCCAGCCATTACTCGCAGTTTTGATTTTTGAATGAAGTTTGGCAACTGGATGAGCTTAAAGAAGCCATGGACATTATTAGAAGTCATGAACATGGGGAGGTTAAGGTTTTGGTAAAGGGGAGGAGACTACATACTTTTGAGGACTCATGGGAGCCAGTAACTAAAGTGGACATAAAGTTCTCAGGATACCTCCTTGAGGGGAAGGAGAGTTTTTAAGGGGGGAGGAATGATAGAATGGGTGAGGTGTAGGTTAGGAGGGGCATAGAGGGGCAACAGGGAATCAGTCTCACTGGTGTTGTAACTGAATTGGGGAAATAATGACGAGGTGGCAGAGGTTCAGCTTGTGTGAAGGAGAGAGGATTGGAGGAATTGGAGTGTATAAAAGGAGGTACTTGTGGAAGGGTATGGAAGAATTATAGTAGTCACTCTACTTGGGAGATCTCTAGGCTTCTCAAATTGCCTAGGTTACTTTTATATTATCTGCATTTTATCACTCAATCTTATACTGTAATTTCTGCCATAGAATCACCTTGATTCTATTGGTTTATTAATCAATATACAGTTGCTATTTTGCTCTATATTTTCGTACTCGATCAATGATTAGTAAGAGGAACCGAGATTGGGTCCTATCAAAGCTTTAATGCCTTTTATATGAGGGAC
The DNA here is from genome assembly GCA_951804385.1 of Trifolium dubium. NCBI lineage: Eukaryota > Viridiplantae > Streptophyta > Magnoliopsida > Fabales > Fabaceae > Trifolium > Trifolium dubium. Next base: position 15,478,892 of record OX638063.1, read on the forward strand.
TGAGGGAGCGTCTTTGTAATATAAGACTAACTGTAAAGTCCTCATGCGGCTGTGTTTGTTAAAATCACCATTTATATTATGGGATTGCAAGATCCTGAGTTTTGGTTGGATCATCTGGGATTACCAATCTTGCTCATGAAATTAGTTTAATCATGCTGGACATTATGAAAGACCACCTTATTTTTTAAAAGCTCGACCTGAAGATCTAATTGGTTTTGGAACCCTAATTTCACTGATTTGAGCATGCTTTTATGTCATTTTCCATAACTTTCTTCCAAACATATTTCTGTATGGGTGCTTTCTGACAACCAATCATCTCTTCGTCCTTTACCCTGGCTGGACCACTATTATTGCTACTGCTCTGCTCGTCTTCTTGTTTCTCCCTCACCCCAGTATGATATGCTGGTTCTTTTGACCCACTGACTTCTTTGTCGAAGATGTATGGCTCGGTTGTAGGTGCTGGTTTGGGTGGTCTTTGACGGTGAAGAAGGGGCTTGGATCTTCTCTGGGTGCTCCAGTTTGGCTTTTGTTCTACTCTTCCCTGCTTCTGTGACTCTGTTGTATTGCTGTTTCAGTTGGGGTTTTGGTTCTAGTGCTGGTAGCATCTCTAGAGCTGTTGTCATTTTTCCTCATTTGTGTTAGTTATATTATATGTAAATATATCTTCAATAAATTTGTATCACAAGATCTTACGATCAGTGTTATAAGCACACAAATAATGTGTTTTACACCCCCCCTTCAAACCTAAAGTAGATTATCATTTTTTTACCACTGCATGCGACAATTTAAGCTTTCAAGAGAATGGTCCTTGACATGGCCCATTCAGATTTGACATGATTTTGTTTTACTCTATTTGACAGCCCAAAGGATTTGACACGGTTTTTTTAACTCAATTTGACATGTGTTCTGTTGTGCAATATTGTGATGTCTTGGACATATGAATTACTACTGTTAATTGGTAGTTTGCATTCTTAAAGTAGGTGTTTTGTTTGAGGATATATTACTTTTCATCCTGTCTGATGCAGATAGACGATACCTACCGTGTTAATGGTATTTTATTTAGTCTGATAGCAATGAACTTCTATCTTGATCTGTAGTATAGCTTTACACACACACACACATATATATATGGCTAAATTCTGGTAGCATATCAAGTGAGAGGAGCGTTTATTGTGAGAGATGAGACTCTGAGAGGGTTAAACTTTGACCCTTAGATTAATCTCAGTTCGATATTTAAAATTTGTAACCGCTAGGTCATTTCTTCATTATAAAAATAAATAAAAAATTCCCTTCTTCATCTTCTGTCTATAAGGTCTGGTGTTGCCGATGTAGTGTTGGGGAAATGGTTTCTGAGTTGAGGATGTTCCATAGCCCATAGGTAGAAGTGGATTTGAAAATCAAAATAATAGATATTACAGTATAAAGACATTACAAAAAATCACGATAGTAGATAGAATCGAACTAATTTTTCAACCTAATTTTTAAGGTATTATTACTTATTTGTTGAGGTGATGAAATATTCATTTGTTTGCTAAAATTGATTGGAAAATTTTTGGAAAACATAAATTGGTGGCAGTACTCAGTTTCGAAAAAAGAAGTTTTCAATTGAAAAGAACTAATGGCAGGAACCCATTGTTGTGTATATAAGCTTTGTTGTTGATTTTTTTGTTTAAAAGAGTATGTCTCTAATTTGATTGCGGTGTGGAAGGATTTTATGTAAATAAACGTAAAAGGGATGGGGAAAATTTTTGTAGATGAAATTAAAAAAGGACCATGGAGGAATGTTGCACGTGAGGTAAGGGGATAACATCAGTCAAGGAAGGTCAAGTCAAAGAAAAAGATTAAGGTAGCGCACGAGCAAACATATACCCAGCAATTTAATCACAACCGGTCTTTTAAGTTTTAATCGAACGGTCACAATTTAATGCTCTCATCTCTCACACACACAAAGAGCGAGAGAGCAAGAGAGATGATAGGGTTTATGGCATTGTCTCATCCATGTGGCCAATTCCACCTTGTGGGATACTGCTTAGTTGTTGGTATTTGTTGATTGTAATTGGTTATTCTATCCTTATTATTTGATATAGTTTCCATAGATAGTTTAGTGTTTCCTAGTTTCCTTACTTTGAGAGATTGTCTCTTGTATACACATGTGTATGCTCATTGTATAATAACACAATATACTTTTCAGAACATTTAACAGTAATATAGAAATAGCTAATTTTAAAACTTACTGAAATTTGTATGATTTTGATTAACTTATCAAAGGTTACTTCCTGTTAGATTATGATTGGTCTCTCTCTCTCTCTTGACAATAATTTCCAGATTCTTGAAATGGACACATACAGATACCATGGCCACTCCATGTCTGATCCTGGTAGCACATACCGTACGCGTGATGAGATTAGTGGTGTTAGACAGGTATATCTCTATCACCAGAATCAAATATCCTTCTTTTTGAATTAAATTAAGGAATTCATTGTTTTACATGTTTTGTGACTATTATCATTATAGGAGCGTGATCCAATTGAGAGAGTAAGAAAGCTGGTATTGGCTCATGACATTTCTACTGAAAAGGAATTAAAGGTGATTGAATGAAGTTCGAATTCATGCTTAATTATATATCTGTCTTTATTTTGCATAAAATACTCTTACGTTAATCTTTATTCTGGTTATTGAGTTTTTTGGCTTTTCACTTTTAAGTTCATGAATAGAAACTGTTTTCTATTTATTTATTTTTGGAGGGTCTAGGTAGGCAAAATGAGGTGCAGGGAGTGAGAAAGGGATCAGAGAAGCAGCCGTGCTTCCTTTGCCGTATGACTTGAGCAACTCCCTTTGATTACTGAAAGAATCTGATACATTTGTCCAATGTTCTTCAGCCACTTGTCTATTCTGCTTCCTACATATTATGGAGGCTGAAGGGAATATTCAGTATGGGCATTGGGTACTAATGTCTAATACCATAGATGTTATTGGTTTTAGATCAAAGGAGAGAAAAATAGGCGCTTTAAATATTATTGATAATGCTTGATAAAAGCATAATATAGAAGACTAAGCACTCATTGCTGTTTATACAATAGACCCGTTACACTCCTAGGCACAACATAACAGAATTCTCATGGGGAAGGAAGGAGTGATGAAGGTCAGGTGTTTATTAGTTTAAAGTAAATAAAAACCGAAAAGCAGAGTGAAAAAGGGGAATACTTATAATGTTTCAGTGGGTATTTGGGTGCTTTAGATTGGACCGGGGAGGTCTCCTCAGAGGCGGCAGTGCCTATCACTTTCCATTATCTTTTACTAACCATTAGAGTTTAATTGCTAAAACTGTTGTGCAATTTCTTCTTTCAGGACATTGAGAAGGCAGCGAGAAAAGAAGTTGATGAAGCCATTGCCAAAGCAAAGGTAAAACCTTATCTTAATTGTTTACTCCCTCTGTTCCTTTTTAAGTGTCATTTTAGCATAAAGTTCTCCAACCAAGGTAGATGGATTGTTGAAGCTTTTTTTTCTTCTTATTTTACCCTCATTTTAATCCACTATTTACTTTCTCTTTCCAAAGACTTTTAAAAAGGAATGAGAGCTATTGAGCAGTAAAGTTTAAATTGACAAATTGTAACCTTAAACTATCAAAATGACGGTTAAATAGGAACAAAAAAATTCATCTTAAATAACACTTAAAAAGGGATGGAGAGAGTATTATTTTTATTCCTCTCATTACTAATTTTGGTTTCCCACATATTCTTATTTCCAGGAAAGTCAAGTGCCAGAGCCATCTGATCTATTTACCAATGTCTATGTTAAAGGTTTTGGAGTTGAGGTAGAAATTATTTCATCCCTACTCATTATTCATTCATGCATTTAACCGAAAATACCTGGTATAAAACTATAACTGTTTGTGATATTTTGAATTGCAGGCATGTGGTGCTGATAGGAAAGAAGTAAAAGCTACTCTGCCATAATGGGTAATTTAATCGTTTGAATGTCTTCTTCCCTTGTTACAGACCAATCAAAATAATGAAGACTAAAAGGTTCTTCATCTCTCTTCCTATTGGTGAAGCTTTTTCTAATTGTATATGAAATTCATTCTTAAGTAGCAATGTGGCGGCTTAAACATTTAGAATGTAATTTTGGAAGGACCCCAATTTTAATTGATTATTGATTATACATGCAACTAATTTAATGCACATTGGAAGAGTCATTGTGCTCAATTTCTTTTGAATGTGTTCCACAATTGGTGGGAAAATGTTGCCATTATTTTTTTAATGTAATCATCTGATTGTGTTTCAATTATATGTAGAATTCATGTTTTTGTGTTTGCATATTGAATTATTGACGCAGATACCTCAAGGCTTAAGTAACTTGGGTTATCTTAATTTTATGTTTCAAGTGTAAGCAATAATAATATACATACATTTTTGCTATTTGGATCACATCCATTTACTAACCAATAGTTATGGCTTAGGTGAAGTTTGGTTAATAGTTGTAACTGGATTAACTGCATGCTTTAACATAGATTTTCAAAACTAGTCTTCCAGTTCTGGTTCCCATGCATTTGAATCGCCATTCTCTTAGTTGCTCAAACTCCTTGTTATTATCAAATCAAGGTCGAACATACTCCCTTTGGCCATAATTATGAGCAAAAATATACTTTTCAAGTTTATTGAATAACTAATGTATTTGACTTATAATATATACTTTTCAGGTTTATTGAAATATACTTTTCATGTTCTCCCATGCGGTGGTTCAAAAAATGCACTCACTAATTTAAATTTTACCTTATTTTTGCACCCCTATTATGAACTCTTATTTTTTTCAATAAAAGAAGTCTATTACTATCTAATTAATCAGAGAATAGAATAGCCATTACAATTCAATAAAAAGAGTAATAAGGGGGGGATGGGTAGCTCAATTGGTTACGCTGACCAGTTGAGCTAAGGGTTAAGGAGCTACTGGAGGTCTAGGGTTCAAATCCTGATAAAAGAAATTGTAATATATTATTTACTAACAACTAATATTGTCTATCAAAAAAAAATAAATAAATAAAATAAAGAGTAATAATATAATTGTAGTCATCATAAACTACAATTGTCTTGAAAGGGGCATCATGTCCTTGTTAAACTAGCTTATCAGCACATCGATAAGCCTCTTGAAAGCAATGATGAATAGAAGTAGACCAGTTAGAGAGAATGAGAAGAGTAATAACATTTTCCATTAGAGGTTTGAGATAAGATATAGATTTGTGACGAGTGATTACTCCAGTTGCTACTAAGGTTTTGTTTGGATCGATGAAATGAGATGGAATAAGTTAGTGTTCCATTGTTTGAATTGTTAAAAAGACAATAGAATAGAATGGAATAGGCTCTTGTCTATTATTTTATTTTATTTTATTATTATCTACTATCAATATAAAAAAAATAAATTACATATAATATTACTTTATTATCCTTCATTCAAATCATTAAAATTAGTTTTCATAATGTCATTTCATCTACGTACCAAAAAAAATTCACGTGTTTTTAAATTTTTATCATTTTAGGAAATGAAAATTTATTTCAACATGTATAAGCACATGAAATTTGCAACGAATGCGATGCAACTAATTGACAGATTTTCTCAAGTAAAACAAGCAAATATTTTCTAAAAAATCCTACAATAATGTTGAAATATTGTCAATACTCATGAGTTTCAATTTTTATCATACCGAGAAATAAAAAGTTTGTTTTGACATCTATAAACAAATAAAATTTACTATAGGAACATTTATATATTTATTTGATTTTTGCATATTTTCGCATATGTATCTAATAATAATTTATAAAAATCCTACGTTAATTTTGATAATTTTTAATTTATTAAATATTTATTAAATTTACAACAAATCCGTGCGACGCACGAGTCTTTTGCTAGTTATTGTTATTATTATTATTATTATTATTATTATTATTATTATTATTATTATTATCATCATCAAATCAATCTTAAAACCCCCAATTGTCTTTATTTTAGGTAATCCTATAGCTTTAGTTGAATTGTTGAATTTCACAATCTTTGTAGAGACGATCTTACTTATCACTTGAACGATTTCTTACACTTGCAAAATAGTCATCAACAAATACAATCCAAAGAATATATTAATTGTTCTATTTAAAAGTGTACAATTCCAAACGACTTATTTAGTCAACAAAATAAAATTCCAAACAACTTATGACTTTTGAAAATACACTTTCAAAATATTGAAAGAATAATAGCGAAAGTGGGATGCACTTAAAGGAGTATCCACACAGATAGATTAAAAGGCTGGCACATTCATAAATAATTTTACTAGCAATTCATTGTTACACATCAATGCTTCAATATCTGGAATATCTATTGGAATAACAAAATCTGTTATGCATCTCATTGATTCATCTGAACTACTTTTCTTTGGACTTTCACATGAATCCCATGATTCCTTATTAGATGTTTCTAAATCTTCAGGATAATAAGCTGGTGTTTATTTTTCATTCTATTAATCTTTGTCCTACGTTTCTTAACTATCTTTTGCGGATATAAGGTTACCATAATTTGAAATAAATCTATTATGCTATCTTTGTTGTGTTTAATTTATTCTTTGGAAATATAATACAGTCAAATATAATTTAATGATTCAGTCAAAAAAAATTAAAACAAGATATGATACACCTTTTTTTTTTTATCAAGATAAGATAAGTTTGAATTGAAATATTTTTAAAATTTTCAAAATAATTTTTTTTTGAAACAAAGTTTTTAAAAATATTTAGAATGATAAGATTGAAAAATAATAAGAAACTTCCTTGCCTTTGATAACTTCCTAAGATTTAGGGTGTACACAATTTTGCCGTTTTAATATTTATGCACAAAGCATCGGCATTTTATAAAATACTTTTAGATTTTTTTTTGGTAAGGAAAATACTTTTAGTTTTGTGAATAATATATAATTCTTCAAAAAAAATGTTTTTGACAAAAATAAAAGATATTCATTCAATCAAATCAAGAGTACATCAGATAAGTATAAATTCAACATCGCTAAAAATGAAAAAGATAAATTTACAAACAAATTCACATCATCCAAGTTAATAGCATATATAAAACGGCGTATTCATGCCTACATATAATGTGATAAAATTAAAGTTATCGGAATCTCTATGTCTCCGGATCTGCATCGTTGAAGAACCTGATTAAATCAATAGTTTGATCAAAGTTGATATGTCAATGAATCAAATGAACACCACACATGACGGGACAAGACAACACCGCACAAGACGGAAAACACACAACAAACCGTACACGACAGGAAAACAAACGTTGCGCTGAGACGACGACGAAATTAAAAAAAAATCCAAAAGAGAAATCAAACTATTATATATGAAGATTACTTATTTAGAATAAAAGAAGAAGAAAAGAGAAGACACTCTTATGGTCTATTTGGTTCAACCGAAGGAAGGAGAGGAGTTTTTAAGAAGGGGCGGGGAGAGATTTTTAAGAAGGGGAGGTTGAGGTAAAACATAATTAATTATGTTTGATAAATTACCCTCACTTTTTTTTTATTAATATCTTAAATTATTCTTGTAGTAAAAATTTAGGTTTTGTTTTTTTGACAACAATTTTTTTTAAAGTTTTCTACTTATTAGATTTATTTTTGGTTATATATCAATTAGATTTTCAGACATACTATATGCATTATAGTCTAATCTTTATTTTGAGTTTATAAGGTTAAAGGTAAATAAAAGGGCACAAGTTAAGGTGCATAAGCCACATGTTTATGCACCGTGCATAAATACCCTAGATTGCTTAGTGCACCCCTCAAATTTCTAGCGCACCTCCCAAATTTCTAGCGCACCCTCAAATTTTTAGGGGGTGAGCTAGAAATTTGAGGGGTGCGCTAAGTAATCTGAGAGGTGTACTAAGTAATCTGGGGATGCAATAATCAATTTTCATTACTTATGCACGGTGCATAAGGAAAAAACTTATGCACCATAACCACTCCCAAAAAAAAGTACTACCTCCGTTTCTTTTTACTTGTCGTTTTAGAAAAAAAGACCAAAATAGGAGAGTGTATTTTTACACCTAAATTTCCTATCATGCCCTTTTCTAAATATATATATCATATTTTTAATCTACCAATAAATTCATACTTTTCACAAACATTATCTATTTCCAAAATATTGTAACAAATTTTATTTAAAAACAAACAAAATTTGTATACAATAAAAAGATTATATTGTTTCAACATTATAAAAAATTTAGTCAATAAAATAAAATATGAAGAAGGATATAATAGGCAAAATATAATCTAAATTGCCAAAACGACAAGTAAAAAGAAACAAATATTTTTTTCTAAAATGACAAGTAAAAAGGAACGGAGGTAGTAAATTACTTCTCCTCTCCTCTTCTCTCCCCTTGTTAAAGAGATGAACCAAACATAAAAATTTAAAATATCACCTCACCTCCCCTTCCCTCCAAAACCCCGAACCAAACAGGCTATAATAGTGTAAATTCGTTTTATACTAACATCAAATAAGAGTAGTCGTTTAAATTTCCATGTCATACCAAGAAAATGACACGAAGTGTGGTGACGTGACATAGTACATAAATGCGATTGGTTGATAGTGAAAAATTATTTTACATTGTCAATTCATATTCATTTTTCTCGCATAAAAAAACTTTGAATTTTTATTGATGACAAAAATTTTTACTCTTTAATTTATATAATTAATAATGTAAAATTATTTTATATATGAATCCAATCAAACTTATATACATATAAAAATGGTATTATGATATGATTTTATTAGATGCACGTCTAAAATTTTTAACACCATGCATATCAATTGATCTCTTGAAAAGATATTGAATATCAAAGAGAGTTGAAAAAAAAAATTAAATTTAATGATCACTACATAACTTGTGTTGTGTCACTAGATAAATTCAAATATATAATTCAATTGTACCCTTAATCGTAAATTATATGAATTATTCAGCGAGTATGTTTCATCTTCAAGTTGTAGATAAAACTGGTGGTTAGTTTGTTAATTGGTGATTGACGCTGAATTTAGTAGGGAAGACCACAGTTCGATCTCCCGCAACTTCGATTGAGAGGGGCTGGAACTACTTAATGTCAGAACTGATCCCGAACTAGATTAAACTGGTGGTTAAAACCAAAAATAAATAAATTTTGACAATAGTTATAGTTAGTAAATTTTAATTCTTCCCATTTTTTTCTATCAAAAAAATAATTCTTCCCATTATAATGTTTTTGTGTAGAGATTTTTTATTTTGATTATCATGATATAGGTACAAAATTGCAACTATCATTAACGATTAATAATTTTCGCTGAAAAGTAGGGGGAAACAAAGTGGATTATTTTTTTGTTCCAAGTTCCAACCAAAGTTTATTCTTACGCAAGAATTAAAAATCAAACTTCTACCATCTCCTTAAGAGGTGACTCAAGATCCTTTGAACTAATTCATCGATGGTTTTTGTGTAGAATGTGAATTGGTTTTCTCATCCCTAACACAAGTACGAATACACAATCCAAAAAAATTAGCTGTGCCATTCCAAAGTGTAAAATTCCAAACAATTTAAGCCTTTTGAAAATATGTTTCAAAAATATTGATAAAATAATAGTGTCTGTTTGACTCGGCTTTATTTTAGTTTTACTTCTCTTTTAAGTTATTAGTAGGGTCAAACACATATTTTATGAAGCTCTTATTAAAAAAAAGTGGCTTAATATTAATGAAAAAAAATTTAGAGATTTGTCTCTATCAAAAAATAAATAAATCAAAATACATTATGTAAAAAGAAGATAAGTACAAAATACAAACTATATCAAAATATTTTAGTTTAAAATACAAAAAAAAGATAAATTCTTTTAAATATAAAAAATAATTACCAAACAACTTTTACTTTATCTGTAGAGCTCTTTATCAAAATATTGGATTGGGATTTCGAGGGATTTCGAGGGATTATTTTGACAAAAAAGTCTTGAAGATTTTAAAAGACTTCGTGGGATTATATTGATTTTGTGAGATTTTGAGAGACTTTTTTTAAAAGATATTTTACAATCAAGATTATTTTTTTTTTGACAAAAACAATCAAGATTCTTAACACAGGATTTTGTGGGATTATAATACAGACTTTTAAGATTTCAAAGTACTTTACAGATTTTTACGATTTCTAAGGATTAAATTAATTAAAAAAAAAGTCTTGATTAAAAATCTTGATTGGATAACAACATATTTTGTGGCATTAAAAAAAAAAAAGAAGTTTTGATTAAAAATCTTAATGGAATAACAACGGATTTTGTGGCATTGAAAAAAAAAAAAAAGTCTTGATTAAAAATCTTCATTGAATAACAACGGATTTTGTGGGATTGAAAAAAAAACAAAAAAAGTCTTGATTGAATAACACAAGACTTTTAAAATCCATTAAAATTCATCAAAATCTATTAAAATCCCTCAAAATTCTAATTGAATAACCCCCCTAAAATTAATTTTTACTATTAAAAAATGCTGGGACAAACAAAGACTTAAAAGAAGTACCCACACAGATCAACTAAAAATCTAGTATATTCATAAATAAATTTACTAGCAATTCATTGTTACACATCAATGTGTCAACATCTGGAATATTTCCTGGAATAACAAAATCTGTTATGCATCTCATTGATTCATCTGAACTATTTTTCTTTAGGCTTTCACATGAATCCCATGATTCCTTATTAGATGTTGCTAAATCTTCAAGATGAATAAGTTGGTGTTTATTTTTCATTCTATTGATCTTTGTCCTACGTTTTTTCACTATATTTTGCGGATATAAGGTCACTAGAACTTGCAATAGATCTATTATGTTGCCTTTGTTGTTTTGATTCTTTGGACCATATGAGTCTTGACCAACTGTTTTTGAATCTCCAAGATGAAAACTTTGATTTTTGTTATTCTTATTATTGATCTTAGTCCTTCGCTTTTTCATTATCTTTTGTGAATATAAGGATGTCGTCAATATTTGCGATAGATCTATTTTGTTGTCTTTATTGTGTTGGTTCTCTGGACCATATTGGACGTTTGTTGTTCTCATTATTGCCTGTATATTATTAAATTATTTAGTTATTATACATGAAGATATTAAATAAGAACTTTATATGTACAAAAAAAAAGAATTTTATAAAGATGTAAGTATATAATTTAAGCAATATAGTATATACCTTGCTGTTGGTGTTGGAAAAAGTATTAGGATGATATAAGAAGTGTGTTTGGTCGCACTAGCTTAGAAAATTTGTTGGTGAAAAACCTTTGGAACAAACAATGAAAAAGAAAGCTTTTTTAAGAGATGATAATTGTTAATGAAAGGAAATATAAGGTTAAAAAAACTATATATAGTGTTTTAAAAGAGAAAATAGAATCCAAATAATTAAGATTGAGTCAAAAAAAATTAAAATAAGATAAGATTTTTTTTTTACGCAAAATAAGATAAGATAGAATCTTTTACATTTGAAAATTTTAAAATATTTAAAATATTTACCACCGTTAACAATGATTAATTTCAATAAGAGAACTTGTGAGACACATAAGGTGTGTTCTCTCCTCCTAACCGAATTTTCTGCAGACACAAGAGTCATGAATTATTGACCACATACTTAAACAAACCAATAACTTTACTATTATTTGGACCAATTTATTGTTGGTAAATATTCAGGATCTTTATAAGATAAAAACATAAAAGGAATTAAACTTCCTTGCATTTGATAACTTCCTTAAAGCTCCGTTTGGTTTGAAGGAAAGAAATTAGGAAGGAAGGAAAACACATAAATCAATGGATGCTTTTGGACTATTTTATAATCCAAATATATCCCTCGAATTCCGTATTTTTCTTCCTTCCTACTTTCTTTCCTTCAAACTAAACGGAGTCTAAGGGTGTTTAAATCATTTACGTTCTAATATTTTGTGAAACTGTATCGGCTTTTTAAACAAATAAATGAGAAATATATATATATATTTTGACAGTAAAACAATTTCCATTAGATGAAATAAAGAAAGTACAACAAGATACAATGTGTTAGGACATTCTCCTTCCACATTTTAAAAACAAAACACACAATTAACTCAACCAAGATTTAAATCTTAATTTTTTAAATTATATTCCGTCAAGAAAGAATTCTTGAATTATATACACAAACAAAATTTGTATAGTAAGATACTCCGTATGATTAAATTTTTATTAGTACAAAATTAGCGCAATTTGAGTTTTGGTTGTTAGGAAGCATAATTACGTCAAATATGTGATTAGGTAAAAGAATTGATTGCAATTATGATTTTATTCTTTAGGAAAATAAGATTAAATAACATCATGTGGTCCATGAAGTCAAATCTTTATTGAGAAGACTTGTTCTCTTGCTACCTGTTACATATGGCCAAGTCAATTGCTCTAGTATATATCTTATCCAAATAATACAAATAATAAGTCAATAACAGATACAAATCAGAAGAATATTACAACAAAGTTTCGGTTGAGGGTATAACATTCTAGTTCCAACAATCAATGACTTTTTCTTTTTGACAAATCCAATAATCAATCAGTGATATCAAATTGCTAGAGCTAAATACTGGGATAACAGCTTAATTAATTAAAAACTATTTACATAAGAAAATATAAATAAAATCAAACTGTTCTCGATCATATATAAGTCTTATGCTGTTTTCGTAAACAATTCTGAAGAGCGTACGAAAATAAGCCGAAAAGAGCTTATAAACATGTCAAAAACTGTTTTCAATTAATAGCTCTCCTAAACAATCTCACAAGTGCTTGTGTCAGTCTATGAAGCACGAACACACACGGACACAGGACACCGAACACGACACAAACACGCCGACACAGATAAATATTTCAGAAAATGATATAATTAAATGTAATCGTAAATATTGGAGTCGTGTCGGTGATGGAGACAACTCGTACCAGGACAACACGACGCGTGTCCTACACAAGGACACGTCTAATTCGAAAAGTATCCGTGCTTCATAGGTGCCGGTAGATAAGTTCAATGAACTCAATTGTACATCTTTGATCCAAAACTCTAGCAATATTTGAATCAGTTAGGCCAACTCTAGCAACAGTTTGTGAACATGTGAGGACTACTATGTTGTTATACACTTCTCTTGATGATTATCAAGACACTCTTTTAGGATTCTTCTTCTGCATTTCACGTGCAATGTCAATGCAAACTTGATCAACCATTCCCAAAAAATCTTTAACTATACCAAATAGTTGAAGATCATTTTCTTTTGAACCTCCACATTCATAATATTGTGTTGTTTTATTAAGAATCTGCAACACACTTGTTTGTTTCTCTCTCACTATTTTCAGTTCTTTCTCAGCATTTCCAATAAAATTATTCATTTCTTTCACAAAATTTCCTCTTTCACCATTCTCACATTGTGAAACAAGTTCTTTAATTTCATTAAGCTTAATAGATAGTTCTGAAATTGAACCAATTAAATTTTTATAATCCAAATTTGCTCCTCTTTTAACATTTGAAAATTCAGAACTTATTCCTCCAACAATTGACAATCCCAGCATTTTGTATTCCCTTTCTCTTCTTTCATCTGAAACAACCACTGTTTTATTTCGGTTTAGGCTGTTATTTCGGTTAAGAACCGCGCGTTTTCCTTCGGAATGGACTACTTCTTCAACAACAAAGTGAAGTAATGTGGTTTTTCCATTGTTACTTTTGACATCATTGAGTTTCCTTAGAGAATTCAAGTTAAAAGCTTGAGCATTACCTCTAGAAGTTCCATCATTCATTCGATTACCGGCCTTAAGCACTGCTTCCAGAAGCTTCAAGAAGACTCCTTGACTTCTAAGCTCTTTACATCCAAATTCAATGGTCTGCAAACACTCTTTGATTTCCGTAACCTCCGAGTCATAGTTCAACCTGAATAACATCGCGTTCAAGCGATTAAAAGCCGAAGGAACGGCTTTAAGGATGTGATATAGGAACGATTCTGCTGTAGCAAGTCTTGATGGATCTTCTGTATATTGAAGGATAAGTGATTTCTCTTCTTCTGTAGGGGAAATTCTTGAAAGCTTTTCAAGTGTATCTGAATTGAGGCCTTTTCCATCATTGAGTGCATCAAGAATTTCATCTCGCGAGATGGCTAGAGATTTCAAAACAATAGCAATGTTCTGTGATTTTCTAGGATCAAGAATGAAAATTTTTGTTGAGGGATCATGGCTTTGACTTGTTGAGTCAGTATTTCTTTTAGGAGATAATCGGTTGGTTGCGACATAACCAAAGAGAGCTTCCATAAGATTTTGATCAACCCTAAAATAATGAAATGTAGAAACTAGAGTTCAAACCTTGGCGAAAAAGAAAAATACTAACATAACAAGTAAATACTAACATTTATCTATCCAAAAAAAACTCTGGAACTTGTAAATTATGTCGAACTTGTAATGTTTAGTTAAGTGAAGTTCATGAACTATGAATACCCCTAATTTATTCAACATATTAATGTTTTACCTGAACGAGCCGCGATCGACTTTGTCCCAAACCATGGAATGATCAGCAGCATTAGTATTCACTTTATCCCAATGCAAAGGCTTCAATTTCACTTGATCATTGTTGGATTCTTCCACACCTTTCCCTGAAGAGTTTCCATGATTGCTTTGATCAGAGATAGCTTTAGATGATGAATTCAAAGTACTTGTCTTCATTGGAGGGGGTGGTGGTGGTGCTTGACTCTTCTTAGCTGGAATTGGTGGAGGAGGTGGAGGAGGTGCAGGTGGTGCTGCAGCTGCTGAAATTGATGTTGCAATGGATGGAAGAGATTGAAACTCATGTTTCTGAACATCATTTTTGGATGGCTGAGATTGAATTCTTGGAACTTTATATAGATCATTCTCTTCTTGAAATACATTCAAGTGTGAGGATGAAGATTGTCCTCTAAGAAGAGGAATTTCTTGAATTGACTTAGATTTTTTCACTTGATTTTCTTCTTCTTCAATTTCTTCTTCTTTGTTTTTTGGACTATTCAATATATCTTTATAAAGATCTTTGTTTGAATTCTTCTCTTCAAGTTTTCTCCAATAAATCACATCTAAACCATCTTCATCAACAATTAATCCTCTCACATTTCCATCAATTTTTTCAAAAACATTTCCTTTAGGCACAACAATTTCTTGCCTATCTCCATTAGAAGCAATGTTATTTATCTCTTTTGATCTCTTTCTTTTTCTTGAACACTTTTTAGCTAAAATGAAGATTAAACCACAAATAACTATAGTACTTGCTGCAGTTGCAGCCATAGCTTTTGCTATCTTACCATTTGATGAACTACTTTTCGATACCGCGATTTGTCCTTGAGGTGGTGGTGATGAAAATGATGGTGGTGCCTTTGGTGGTTGATTTGTTGGTGAAGAAACTAAAGTTTCATTTGGATAAAAAGTTTCTATGTTTTGAGGAGAATTGTTCTGGCAATAACATGTTTGTAATGAAAATATGTGAAAAACAAGACACAAAAGAAGGATCAGAATCAGATTATTGAAAGCCATAGAAGAAATTAAATGAGATTTGTGAGAAAAAATATGATGTTATTTTAGTGTACATTGATTGATTTGTGATAACTACTACTACTACTACTACAAGTTTTGTGTTTATTTGTTTTTATGTTATTGTTTTTTGTTTTGTTTTGCTGACAGTTTCAAAAGTGTTGAAGCAGTTAATTGTTGTTGGCTTTCCATGAAATTGAATAGGTTATGGTTATTTAGATGAGGGGTTGTTTGGTACTTTTAATTAATATATGAAAAGTTGGTGTTTGTTAGAGTCATAAAATGGACATATAATGCAGCTGGGTTTGAAAGTGATTGATTGGTTTACTTTGTCAAACATAATAAATTAAATCAACACACACACATGTGAAGTGGTGCTTTCATGATTTTAATGTCTATTTTATTTTCGCCAAAAATATGTATTTGTATCTATGTCAAATACTACTATCTCCGTCGTAAAATATAAAAAATAATGATTAAAAAAATTTAAATTAAATATATCAATTTTTTTCAAAAATTTATTTTATAATTATATATATTTTGCGATGGATGGGATGGTATTTATTTTTCTTTTTAGCCTTTAACTTATTTTCTATTTCAAAGCTGTCCATGTAATTTATTTATTTAGTTTATTCTTTTTAAAATCATTTTTTTGTAATTTATGTTTTTCAAACAAAAAGTAATGATGCATGTCACCAGTTGTGAAATTGTCTAGTTGGATTATAATACAAAAGTTTTATGTCACGCAACTAAAATATATTGGGTTTAAAACCTAGAGTTACAGATAAAAAAAAATTGAATAAATAAAAATAGAGAAGTAAAATTGAAATCATGTCTATTACTTTTATTTCATTTTGATGTTTGATATTTGTTTTGCGCAGTCCTCGTATGCAATAATTAATTGAAACACAAATCAAATATTGTAGGGAGTAAAATTTAAAAAGAAGTGTATTTTAGGCAGGGATGTCAATTTGTATCTGATAATGCATGGATTATCTGTACGGAGATTCAAAGTCGCAGATATTTTTCCCGTGAGAACGGGGTTGGAGGGAGAAATTTCCCTCGTGGATATTTTGGGGCGGAGAATGGAGAAGGTCCCTCCGCTACCGCGGATTCCCCGACTACGACCATATTATATATATAATGTAATTATATAACTTTATATGTTTTTTAATAAAAAATAATAATTAATACGTTATAAAGATAATGATGGTTGCAACAAGTTCAATTGAATATTTTTTTTTTACAAAAACAAATATTAGAAAGTGCTTTTTCAGTTTTTTGTTATTGATGCAAAATGTACTTTTATTTAAAAACATAAAAGATACAAGGTATGCATTTTTTTAGAAAAAAATGAAGAAAAAACAAGATATTATTGTCGTATTTTGATTAAAATGTATAACAAATTTGTTAATTTTTTATATCCGTGGAGCTCTGTGGATACTGTGGGGATATGTGGGGATGGGGATGGAAGAAGAAATCTCCCCGCGGAGATGGAGATGGAGGAAGAAATGTCCCTGAAACAGAAATGGGGCAAGGCGTGGTAAAGTATCATGCGGTCAATCCCCGCCCCATTGACATCCCTAGTTTTAGGGAGATGCTACGGTACAAAATTGATAAATCATCATGTATGAGAACAATAAAATATATTGACTAATAGTTACTTGTTGACATGAAGTAACAATTAACTTGTAAAATATAATATAAAAATGATATGTGAACAAAAGGAAATTTTTTATTTACTAAATCTTCTATTGTACCAGTATATTAAATTTTAGCAAAAGTACCATAAAATTTTCCGTATTTTAGATATTAAAACAAAACAAAGATAAAGTGAAACAAAGAATATTCTAAGCCGAAAACTTGTGCGGTCTTCTAATTTCGACTTTAGTTGTTGTCTACAACTTAATCTAACAACTCCTCTGATTTTAAAGGATTAAAATAAAAATAATGGTTATTCCAAAAAAAATAAAAAAATAATGGTAACTGTATTTATTTATTTATTTATTTATAGAACTTTCTAATTTAAAAAATTAGTAGTCTTGATGGGGGCCAATCCTAATATTCAATGTTGAGAAATTGTAAAGTGGCTCACCAAATTAGCTTTTTTAGTTGAAATATTATGATGGCTAAACTATAAGCCATTTCCCATTCCTTTATATTTTCCCCGAAAGTTTTTCTTGGTTTCTCTTCTTTTTCCTTGCTTGGGTGATCAAGATCACTAAATAAATCACAATCATTTTCTTGCAAACTTATAATTAAAAATAGTTTAAAAACATTTAATACATTTCAGATCTCAAAAGATTTTTTTTTGAACCTTGTCATATTTTCAAAATGAAACATTAATTCATAGTTCATTAAATTATTATTATTATTATTTAATTCTATTTTCTAACTAAATAAATTCAATTTGTCATAGTTTTTTTAAAACTATTTTTAAAACCGTGACCATAAACTTTATTTCAGTTTATTTACTTTAGTAAAACTTTTATATTGTCATTTTGATATTGTCATTTTGATAGAGACCCATTGTCTATTTTCTAGAGTTGCCCGTTTTTGGAAAAATCAAGGTTATGTGCCTAAGTTCTTGGAGGAGGCTCCAGGGCATGGAGGTGGTATATGGGTGTTAGCTAATGCTAGTTTATCCTGCCAGATTGATCTACATGACACCCATAATCAAGTGATTACCTTTAGCTTGGTAATGGGTTCTATTCAGTGGATGTGTAGTGCTGTTTATGCTTCCCCAGTGGCGTCTATTAGAGAGGGGTTGTGGGAGTATGTGGTGAGCCTGAAGGAGTCTATTGCTCATCCTTGGATGCTTATTGGCGATTTCAATGAGGTTCTTTACCCTTCAGAGGTTAGAGGGGGGAATTTCATTCATAGTAGAGATGACCACATGTCTAATATGATGGATGTGTGTGAGCTACATGACCTGGGAGCTGTTGGAGGTCAGTTTACTTGGCATCTGAAAGAGCATGGTATTTTAAAGATTTCAAAAAGACTAGATAGAGGGATGGCTGGCCAGGATTGGCTTTCTCTCTTTCCAGAAGCTTTTGTGCAAGTGTTACCTAGAGTTTATTCTGATCACTGTCCTCTTCTTCTAAAGTGTACTTCTTGGGTTCCGGAGAAGTTTGATCGACCTTTTAGATTCAATGCTGCTTGGGCGAGACATCCTGAGTATCCTAATGTGGTTGAAGAGGCTTGGAACAATGATTTGTGCATCTACTCTAAGCTAGACAAACTTGCTAAAGATTCCGAGACTTTTAATAAGAATGTTTTTGGAAATATTTTTCAGAGAAAGCGTTGGGTGGAGGGGCGTCTTAGAGGAGTGCAGAGGGAGCTCGATATGAGAGTTACTTCTGACCTTGTTCAGCTTAAGAAAGCTTTGCAGACTGAGTATAGAGAAATTTTGAAACAAGAAGAGATTTTGTGGTACCAAAAGTCTAGAGAAAAATGGGTGAAATTTGGCGACAGAAATACTGAATACTTTCACACTCAGACCATTGTTAGAAGAAAGAGGAACCGCGTGCATAAGCTGAAGAAGCAAGATGGCTCATGGTGTGAAAATGTGGAAGACATGAAGGCTATGGTTCAATAGTATTATAAGTCCCTCTTTGGCTTTGAACGAGTTGATAACCCAAGTCCTTTCATTACTCCTTCGCTTTCTAAGCTAAGTGAGGAGGGAAAAAATTCTTTATTGGCGAATGTCTCTAAAGAGGAGGTGAAGGCAGCTCTCATGAGTATGAAGTCTTATAAAGCTCCTGGACCGGATGGTTTCCAACCATATTTTTTAAAAAAATATTGGGACAAGGTCGGAGATGATGTGTGGCATATGGTGCGTGAAGCTTTTGTTCATGGCACGATTCCAACAAAGCTAGCTGAGACATTGGTAGTGTTGATTCCTAAAGGTGATCATCCAAATTCCTTAGGTGACTTTCGACCAATTAGTTTATGTAATGTGATTTACAAAATAACGACAAAAGTACTTGTGAATAGACTTCGGCCTTTTCTGGATGAGCTGGTGGGTCCTTTGCAGAGTAGCTTTATTCCTGGAAGAGGCACATCAGATAATGCTATCCTGGCTCATGAGATTGTGCATCACATGCATAAGTCTACTTCTAAAAAGGGGTCACTTGCATTCAAGATTGATTTGCAAAAAGCTTATGATAGTGTGTCTTGGAGATTCTTGGAGGCAACTCTCACTGAGATGGAGTTCCCTATTGTTATTGTGCAGCTTATTATGAGTTGTATTTCTTCTTCGGAGTTATGTATTTTGTGGAATGGGGTGAGACTGCAGGGATTTAAGCCGGGACGAGGCCTTCGCCAAGGTGACCCAATGTCCCCTTACCTTTTTGTTTTTTGCATGGAGAAGTTGGCGGCATATATTCAGGATAGAGTGGCTGAGGGAACTTGGAAACCAATTCAGGTTTCTAATAATGGACCACATATATCTCACTTATTTTTTGCAGATGATATTCTTTTGTTTTGCAAAGCCCAATGCTCGCAGGTTAATTTGGTGGCGGAGGTCATGCAGAAATTTTGTCTTGCTTCCGGTTTGCAAGTGAATGTGCATAAGTCTAAGGCCATGGGTTCTAGGCATATGGCTATGGGATTAAGGGACCGTTTGAAAAGGTTATCTCCTATCAATTTTGTCAATGATCTTAGCAAGTATTTGGGGTTTCCCCTAGTGAATGGAAGGATGAAGAAGCAAGATTTTTACTATATTGTGGAACGGGTTAAGAAGAAGTTGTCTTCTTGGAAGATGGCCATGTTGAATAGAGCCGGTAGAATTTGTTTGGTCAAATCTGTCATTTCAGCGTTACCTACTTATTCTATGCAAATTTTTAATCTTCCTCAAAGTATTGTAAATGAGGTAGATCGTAGGGCGAGAGATTTTGTTTGGGCCTCTAAACTAGAGATGAGAGGTTGGCATACTCTTAAGGGGGCGCAATTTATTCTTCCGAAAGATAGGGGTGGGCTTGGAGTGAGGAACTCTTCCCTTACAAATGTCGCTTTATTGGGTAAGCTTGTGTGGAGCTTGATGCACCATCATAATAAGCTTTGGGTGCAAGTTCTTAGCAATAAATATTTACATGGTCAATCTATTCTCCATGTTGAAAGAAAATCTGGTGCCTCCTTTATATGGCGAGGAATTTTGCAGGCTAGAGATCAGCTTCGGTAAGGCTTTCAGTTTCGTATTGGAAATGGTGACTCATCGTTTTGGTATGTCGATTGGACAGGTCATGGAAACTTTGCTCAAAAAATTCCTTTTGTTCATATTGTAGATTCACATCTTTACATTAGAGATGTTGGTCAACAAGGCTATTGGAATGTCGCTGATCTTTACACCCATATGGATCAAAATATCTTACAGCTTTTACCTGCGTGTCCTGAATCTTTCCCTCATACTCATGCTTATGTTTAGGCTTGGGATGATGGTGTTTATAGTGCTAAAGCTGGGTACATGTGGCTGCTAAATAAGAGAATCTCTGATACTCCTTTGAGCAATATGGCTTGGAGGAAGGTATGGAAATTAAGAGTACCAGAGAAGGTCAGAGTTTTCCTGTGGTTTGTTTTACATAATGCACTACCTTTGAATGAGAAAAGACATAGAATTGGGCTCTCAGATTCTGCTTTGTGCACTAGGTGTTCTAATGGTGACGAAAACATTCTTCATTGTTTAAGGGATTGCTCTAAATCTCGTGATATCTGGAATAGCTTGGGTGCATCTTCTTGGAGCCAATTTTTTCATCAAGATGTGCAACATTGGATTATGGCTCAAATTTCAGGTAATCACGCTCTTCTTTTTGCGGCAGCAGCCTGGACTATTTGGAGATGGCGCAACTCGGCTGTCTTAGACACTAACCCATGGAGCTTTTCTTTTACTTGGAGATTTTTATGCCATCAGTATCAGGAGTATGTTGAATTCCTGGATCCAGGTGCATGTTTTGAAGACGTCATGGGTCTTCGGTCATGTTGGACTCCGCCGCCATTGAGTGCTGTCAAATTGAATGTCGACGGAAGTTATA